>CAJZCY010000003.1:35275000-35677500 GCA_914969975.1 Anopheles atroparvus
GGCGAAGGTACAAAAGGGAAGCCATTATCAATGTTGTTAAAAAGTAGAGGAAAACATACAACCCGGGGAAAGCTTAATATTAAATGAATTTTGGCTGGTAGAAGTAGAAGAAAAATTAAAACCCAACACGGTGCCAACATGTTTTCCATCGGAAAAACGCGCGCGGGCCTCGCCGACAGATGGGTTACAACCGCAAACACGATTTTCTTCGGTTAAACATTGATTTTTCCCACCCTTTTCCTCCGGATTGTGGCGGTTCCGTCCGTCCGGCCCGCGTGAAGCGTTCTCGTGGAGCTCATTTGCGCGACCGACAGCGCCACGGTGGACCGGGACGTGTGCAACATAAATACATTATTCTGGCCATGCGAGGGCATATGTGCGAACCGGGCGCGCGATTCACGAACATGGGCTGCAGGGACCCGGGGCGGCACGGAAACGGGGCGGCACGGAAACAGGTCTCCACCGCAACGCCACACCACGACGCTGGCGTTGTGACATAAAATTTCAATATCCATTTGTAGCGTAATGAATTTGGCTTTCCACTGTTTTGTTCATTAATTTTACAACTTCTTGTAGCGCGCTCACGGTGTATGCATAGGAAAGCAGGAATAAATAAAAAAAGGGCTAAACGGACCCACATGGTCGGTTTGTGCAGCACAGGACCAGCGTACACCATGTGCGTGTCATGAAAAGCGTGTGTTCTGCACTCCCGGAAGCTCTCCACCGTTTTTTGCGCCCCTTGTGTGTGTTTCGGCGACAATCTTGGAGCAATTGTGAATGGTGTGAGCAATCTGTAGAAAATTATTGGTCTGGTAAGGAAGGAAATAAGCATACACACGTCCACGCAGCGAACGGACGCGATACGCCATAACTTGGGCTTCCGATACGTCCGGTGTCGGGCCGATGTTTATGTGGTTCGCTTAAAACGGGTATTTTTAACATGTTCCAAGCGAGCGGGAACATGCGGCCACCCCGGGAAGGCGGCTGGGGGCTTCTGGGTCGTGACGTCAGGGTGTGTTTGCGTCGAACCTACAAATTATTCGCATGCTAGCGTGCGGTCGTGGCTGTGATATTGAAACTGTGGCGCAACTGTGTAAGCATACTCGAGCGCCGCAGACCAGCCGAGGCCGATGGTTCGCCTGAGGTGACGATTAGTCGATGCACGTTGCACTTAACGGAGAGGAAAGTAGTTTTCTCAAGTAAACGTTTCACGACACGCCGAGTCATTCACCAACGTCACTGGTTGGAAGCGTTCGGGGGGTTTTATGTTTGTTCGTTGCAATTTCCATAATAATGACGAACTAAAATAGAAACTTATGAAATTGTGTCCACAAAACCTAGTGCTACTGAAGACTGGTTCGACGTAAGAGAAATATAATTCATATATGTAGCATATTTTGTAAAATTATTCCGATGACTATCGAGTGAGCTAGCGGACTTTTTTGAAACTCCCCGTTTAAAATTTCGCACACTGGACTGGTCAACCTAAGCGACCAATTGGTTTTAAAATTGGTTCATCTGTGTAGTCGTATTTTATGTTTTCTTTAACTTCGACTTGATAACACCCCGTACTTTTTTATTGGTCCAGTTACGTGGATTGATATCATAACCTAATAATGCCTAACAAGTCGACCTGATTATCTCGAGACCAATTTAACACCAACCGTCTTTAGTGACATTTTGCCAAATGTAGCTAGAATATCTCTGGACCTTTTTGAACCTAAATAAAATGAAGTATATCTCTAGAAGTACTCTTGATTAAACAGATTCGAGTAAGTTGTTTTAATTGTGCCGAAATGCTTCGTTTTGAGATCGTAGCTGCTAATTTTTCCCAGATCATAATTTTCTGGGTGAATTTATCACCGAAATTAAGCTTAAACTGGCCAGAGACATTATCACGTGTTTTCCAGGTTGCTACCCGAGATCCGTATTTGCAAAGTTTTCGATGTCCATGAGATTCCATACTTTTACCCTCGTTAGAACCCGAAAGAATAACTTTCGATCACCGACTAGGAGCGGTGCTATACAATAAGTAAGATGTCCAGATTCTAAGTGAACAGGTCTGTGATATTATTTTTAATTATCCAATGCACCACGAAACAATGAGTTGAACTCCATATTTCATTGAAGATATGGAGACCTTCAAGTTGGTATCCGTTTTTGTTTAAATTTCAAATACTATGTGTGTCGAATTGAAGCAATGAAGAAATCGCTTAGAACTAAGCAATGATAAAGCAAACAACATAAAAGAAACGAACACATTTATGAACGACAGTAAAACTACGATACCCCACACATGCACGGCCCGTAAAATTTCCTTTACTTACCTTTATGAGCAGCGATGCCGGCGATTTGTCAATATTGAACCTGGCGCGTGAGCCGAACACTTCCGGGGCCGACCAATGGGCCGGCTGGCGGGAGATTTTGTCACGTACATCGACGCTTTTTATTTAAGGTCCGTTCCGCGAGCGGGAGCGTGCACGGCGGCGGCGACGACGACGACGACGACGACGACGAGAAGAAAGATCGTTACCATGAGACATTAAAGAAGCCATAAGGCACCAGCGGAGATGCGCCCGAGGCGCAAGATGCTTTACGTGCAATTAAACGGCGCCAACGTACCTGTACAGCGGGATGCCGGCGTTATCCTTGAACCACAGCACCATGTACACCTGCGACAGGGGCACAGTGATGGGGCACTGAAGCTCGATGCTCCGGCCCTCGACGCCCTCGACGCTGAACACATCTGGCACGGAGGGGGAAGAGTATGAAAAGGTCATTAAAAACGAAGCCTTTTTACCACCACATCGTTACTGGTGGAAAACGCTTTCCTTTCGATGCATGCCATTGGTGGTTGTGTTTTAATTTGCGTTTGCGTTTCAGGTTGCAAAGGACTAGTTTTAAAATTTGTTGGATTGATTAGCGAGAAATAACTGAAGGCTGATTAGCATAAGAACATTTTTGGGTCAATTTTGTGTCTAGTTATTTTGTTATTTATGACTTGAATGGAAGTGAGCCATTGCGCTCTCGGGCACGTTATTTGTTATAATAAATAAGTACGTACGAAATCAATATACAAAATGCAGCATGGGGTGGTAGCATTTTTATCCTTGCCCTTGTTCGTTGTATCTTGTACAAACCCATCAAATTAGTCCCAGACTCTATCCCAGCTATGGCACAGGGAATTGGAAAAATCCGCGCCCTCCCGATAGCTTATCAGAACCGAAAAAAGCAAGGTAAAAAACGAATGCTGCGTACACACCGCGGAACATCAAATAAAATAACTCTAACCAAACTAATTCGAAACCGGTAAATCGAACTTCTCGATGGCTTTTCATGTTTGCCGTGTGTCGCCAGCGAGAACCAGCGGGAAAGTCCGTTAAATAGAGCACATGGCGGAAGTCTGGCGCGAAGAGCCCGAGAGCGCAATGGAAGTAAGCTAAAAAAAGACCAATTTTGAACCTATGCGAAAACATGGGGTTCGAGTGGTTGAAAAAAAAACCCCAGAGTTGGTGGTGACGCAAAATTGAGGTTACAGATAACCACTAATGGAGAAAAAAAAAAAAACTTTACCCTCATAGGAACTGTTTCGTCTATCATCGAATCGTTCAAACTGTTGGTTCCAGTTTTTGTTTGGACTTCCATCCGTTCCACGCTGCAGTTTTTACGTTTCGGGTATTGCTTCACTTAAGCTTTGCTTCAGGTGCGTAGGAATTCCCTAGGCCTTACCCTACTCGAAACCCAAAGCGAGGGATGGTGTTGCCAACGAAAAAAAGAGAGGGTGAGGTCAAGTAGCGAAAGCACAGGGAAGGGAAACAAAAATCAGGGATTCACTGAATCCTCGGATGAGATATTTGATGATCTCGCAAACAGCAATCACGCGTGCCGCCATACAGTGCCGATGCGTTTTCCGATCGCTGTACCGAAATGGGGTTTTTCCTTCCTCCGATTTCCCAACGCCCACCGGTGCTCGACAGAGGCGGCGCCAATCACACCGTTGCAAGGGAACCAGACACGTTCGCCGGGGTTCGCTCAAATGCCAGCGAAAGGCGCAAATGGAACAGATAAAGCATTTGGCGCTGACAGTAATCTAATTTTCTTCGGCATGCCGCAACGTTCGGATCAATCCGAGTTCGACTGGCTCGCCCGGGCGTGGTTGTTGGCGCTCGCACTGAGACCGCAATTCAATATAACACACACGCACAAACACACACGTGCTCTAAATATGCGCATGGTGTCAACATGCAGACCGAAATCGTGAGGAAAGGGACGCCATTGCAGCGGAGTGATTTGTTGGAGCATATGCTTTCACCAATGCATGCAACTGAAGCATCGATCAGTTTGTTCCTTTTTCTTTTTAACGCATTCGTGCTTCTGTGAGCTGAAGGGATAATGTAAAATATGTTTGTTTCACGGAACGGCGGAATGTGATCTATACGTCTGCTTGTATCTATCGTGAAGAGAAGAGAACCCCCATTGCACCGTGCGGCCCTTTGACATCACGCTGCAATAAGTTGCTTTGTATAATGTGTTCGTGCCCTTAAATTGTCAAGTCAAATATTTTTAGGTGCATTTTGTTTAATGTAGCCAGACATTTTTTTTCCTCCCTTGTGATTCTCCATTTACTGGGGGTTGTATCACATGTGGAAAATTACTAATATTTTTTACCAAATATTACAAATGTCAACACGACTTATGGCTACATTTTCATTGACAGCAAAAAAATTCCAGCCCATAGTCCCCCCATACTTGGGAGTACAAGGTTGGGAGGGAGTTGTTCTTAAAGTGCTGGGGTTCCTATTTAGAGGAGCAGAACAAATTTCCGGAGAAAAATATATTGGACTAAGTTTAAAGAATGCGTCACAAGCACATCATTCTTTTTCTAAGATGTTAAAATCGAAGGTTTTAAATCGGAAACCAAAAAAAACAAATTGTGGACATTTTTACAAAAATACCTTTCAGTAACAAGCAGCTTTTGTCTTTTTTTTTTATATCGGTTTTATCTACACCCTCTATATATAGAAGGAGAATGTTTTTTAAAGTAAAGTGTCAAATACTGGCAAAGAAACGAAAGATTTTGAATTCGCCCGCCTGAATTTAGAAATAGAATGGTCAGTCAAATATTGATTAACAACATGAAATTACTCCAACGTGATTTAATCCCGTGAAGATCAATTTTGAAGGTGAACAAATCATTGCACGAATCCGTCTTATACTCCGTTTAAATCAGCTTGACCATATCAGACCATATGCTTCCTCGTGGTTAGATTCATCAAACAGGCACGTAACGGTTTGAAACGCAAACAAACAAACTGAAAAAACCATCAAAAGCTCAACCCCACGATGAAGAATAGCGCTGCTTTTGGTGCCTGGGTTTCGTCATCGCCATCCTGTTGACAGTTTTTAATTTGCAACCATGTGGCCAGGCCGCCTACGAACGAAAACCATGACGACGGAACCGAAGTTTGGTGGACGACCATGAAAAGAAGACTATGCCGGAATTCCTACGAACGCTGGAGGCTCGCCGTTCTGACTCCCTTTTTGCTCCCGTTTCGAACAATCGCGGATTGGATGTGGGTGAAGATTTATGATGTCGTCCCGTGTTTGGGTTGATAATTTTCCTCCAACCTTCCCAGCCTTTTGCTCACTTTCAGCCACTCCAGCGCCTCCCGGATGGGGCAGGGGGGGCACGTGGTGGAAAGTTTCTTTAATTTTTTGCGTTGCTCGTTTTTGTTTTTAAATTGTCGGACCATGTCGGAAAGTGTGAAAGGACATACCATTCCCTTTTATTTGCTAGAATAGGGGCTTTTCCATTTTCTTGTTGATTCAGGGCACCGAGGAAAACTATTGCTGAGTACCATGACCGAGCGCCTGGCTCGAACTTTGCTGTTTCGGTTGTGTTTCGTTTTCATGAATCTCGTTACGTGGTGGTTAGACGAGGGAAGGATGAAGGGAAAAGCCTCGGGGTCGGGCGTGCTGGAAATGTACAGTTTCAATGCAAAGAGTGCATGTTTCTCCCCCTCCGCCCAAAACCTTGCTGGACTATGACGGTGTATTTTTTTTTTTAATGGTTTTTGTGTGATAAGACTGGTGTTGAACGAAGGGAATATCGAAACATCCGAAGACCAGCTGCACCATAATCAACTGGAAACCCATCTCAGCGTTATTGCAGACGGAGGCTATGTAGAATATAAAACAAAACCAAAACAAAAATACAGAAGTAGGCAAATACGCATAGATGAGCCACTCTTTGCGATGGTGTTGGACTAGAAGGGCATGGTATACCAGGAAGATTTCCAAGGAAGGAAACGAGCGCTTCACAACTGGCAACTGCACTAATGTTATTGCAATCCTAACACCAACCTCGCAACGACTATCCGCTATCTGCATAATTTCTGGCAGCCGAATGGTCTGCTGTGTAATATTAAAAACCATAATTCCAAGCGTAGAGCATTTTGCACCCGCCGGATTTTTATATTCATTGGTTCCTTGTCCGGCGGCTTTCAGACAATGGCGTTAGACTTTCGTGGTGAAGGGAATGCACTTTAAATGGCATCTGTAGTTGAACAAAATGCTCCTAACAATATGGCAATCTTGATCATTTGCTTTAAAAAAAAAAAAAAATGGAGCTGCATGATATTACATATTCCTTCAGACACATTTGAAGGTAGCAACTGCACAAAAAGCAGTTCAATATCGTTTCTGATTCTGGAAACACCATTCATAAACCACATATGTTGCGAAGACGCTACGGCGTTATTCATCTTGGAGAGATAGTTAAGCGTTTATAGCTGACATGCGAAGTTATTTTTAGCTTCCATGTTGAGATCGAAACAGAAACGGTTCTGCTTCAGCTTCTCTCAAGACGTATAAAAGAGATTCGCTCCCTCATACGAATCGGTATTGGGTTCGAAAGTGTGTTGGAGTGCGGAATATAGCGCTACAGGAATTGTGCTTGCGGCTGTTTAAAGTCATGCATGTGTTCATTTTTACATTGGTGGCGTTGTGTTGCACCGTGTTTTGCTGGTCAGTTAAGCCCATATTGGCCGACAGGGCTCCACTTGCGGACCGGTTGAACGCCCTGCAAGAAACGCTGTCCGAAATTCAACAGAAGATAGTGAAAAATGGTGAATCAATCGAAAAGAGCCAATCTCAGCTGTGGAAAATGCATGCCGATGTCAAACAGCTGCAGGCAGACGGTTGGGTGCAGCAAGCGGACATCCAGACCATTCTCGCCAGGCAAGCATCCATGCTGAAAACTATGCAGAAGTACCACGAGGATCGCCACAAAGGACCATTCGGATCCTGTGGCCTGGAACCTTCCAAAGTTTCCGGCAGCTACTTGATACAGCTCGAGCGCAGTACGAACCCGTTCGAGGTCTACTGCGAGCAGAGCGCATACGGCGGAGGCTGGACCGTGATCCAGCATCGTACCAACGGGTCCGTGGACTTCTTCCGGAACTGGGCAGAATATCGTGAAGGATTTGGCAGTACTACCGGCGAGCACTGGCTTGGACTGGAACGGCTGCACAAGATGACGTCACTGCATCGTCACGAGCTGATGGTGGAGACGAGAGACTTCAAAGGCAATTACGGTTACGCACACTACGACGTATTCCAGATAGGCGGCGAAAGCGAGCATTACGCGTTGAAGGAGCTGGGCAGTTATGATGGCAATGCAGGCGATGCAGGCGACGCGCTGCGGTACGTCGTGGGACAGAACTTTTCAACGAGTGATCGTGACAACGACGCTTGGCCGACAGTGAACTGCGCCGTCGATCGGCATGGGGCCTGGTGGTACAAGGACTGCGGCCCATCGAACCTGAACGGCCGCTACCAGAACACGAACGAAGATCTGGAAGCAATCTACTGGTCTACGATGAGTGACGGACTGGCTTACACGAGAATGCTGATCCGTAGACGCGAGTTGGAACTGGAAAACAGGGGAATTGGAATGTTCAGCAATTAGGCTGAACAGTTATCGTCTTGTTAGCATCTTATGCCGACCTTGGCTACTAGAGAATCATTGGCGCCCAAACCATATCAAGGCTACATGTTTAACTCTAAGCAAGTCGGAAAAGAAAGAAGCATATTTTACCAACTAATAATACAAACAGCTGAGACGATCCTTACTTTGAGATATTTTGATGCTTGATGCATACTGAAATAAAAGTATTATATGGTTCGAGCGTGAAATGTCGCCGCAACGAATCCCGGTAACCGCCATTGTATAGTAATTTGATTAAAATAAAGCCACCCTAACTTGTACATCATATTTTCGCCTTTAATTGTTATGTTGTAGCAAGATGAAACAAAATAGTGAATAATATTCCTATTAAAATTTCAATTAAGTTTTCGTAGCAAAGTGATCGTTGCTGTCAGGTTGTATTAAAGAGGTGAATGCCACAGTCTCAAGCAAATCGAGCACGCTGAAATAAAAAAGGCAGCAGGAAAGCATCAGTAAAGTAAAGTGGCTACAATCTGCTCACGCAACATTTTGTTTGAAATATCTCTTGAAATCTCACTGTGGGGTCGCCTGGTCCTTCAAAGTCCTTCAAAGGGTCTAAAAAGTTGTGTGGTTCATCGTAAAGTCTGTGCGAGTCTTCCTGCGAGCAGCAACCGGTAGGAATGCTTATCAGAGACGTGCTGGACTTCGACATAACTTTAACTGGTTTGTAAAATATTTTATTTGTTTTCTGAAACTGAACCGAAAGCAGCAAGAGCGAGTATAATTTCTCGAAAAAATTCAGGCACTAGTAAATTCATAAATTCATTTGTTTTAAAGATAACCAATATTTCCTAGAATTTATTGTTTTATTTATTTTACTGAACAACGTTTTGTTTGTTATTTTTAAAGCTTTCACACTATAGTTTTTTTTTTAATAAAATGAATCCTAAACCATTGGTAGCGATAAACACCGAACAGCTTTCAACAACGAGTACAGAAGAGCGAGTGTTGGCGCAATTTCACCGAATCGTAGAGAAACAAGACTGCTGCACGGTTGATGATACAATGATGATGACGATGATGATAACAACGACGATGGCGATGTGCGTGTACAATAAAACTCTCCCGAACAAAACATTGGCTCGGAGATTTTAATTTTTGATCAATGATTAACCCCACTGGGAGTCGCCTCCAACATGGTCCGACGATCAGGGCCGTTCGTTGGAGAGAGTGTGAGATCGGTGGTGGCACGGGGGGGGGGGGGGGGGGGGGGCAGAGGGTGGACCTGCAATGGGAACAGGGGAGTGTGGGTTGCGTCAGGCGCTTGCTGGGACTTTATGACCTCCGGTAATCCTCGGCGGAACAGTCCTATTTCAATAATAATTCATTAACGCTTGCGAGGATAAAATTAAAAAGTAAAGGAACAAGAAGACGAATCCTCGCGTGAACGATCAGCCGGGGGGTGGATGAGAGGCAATCCCAGTGTTCCTTTGCGCCATGTTCTGCGAAGGGTGGTATTTCTTCCTCGTGCACCCTGTCCCTCTTTCTTCGAGCTGCCATCGAACAATAAACACCACCACGAAGCCACACGCGCACACACAAACGATATGTGTACGCATAATAAAAGCGGGTCAAACAAAAGTGGGTGGTTGGCGAAGGGTGGGTCGTGTTATTATTTTTGCCAACTATCGAATTTAAATTTTCACAAAAACGATACTGCATACTGATTCGAAATGATTTATTCAGTTTTCGATCATTTTCGCCGGGGCGACGTTATGCGGCGGCGATGTCGATATTGGAAGGGGTTTGTACATGCATATTAACCGGTCTGTTTGAAACAAAATAAAATAATTTCACGCACGGTATTAACCAAACGCAGAAACGTTATACTACCGAAAAGGAATGGGAATTATTAAGTTTCCCTGCAAGAACAGGGACAAGATTTTCATTTCTAATGTGATTCAGCGATGAAGAAGAAAATTAATTTAAAAAAAAAATGTGAGTCCATTTGAAATCGGATGCTGATCGTTTTGCCGAAAGTTGATCTATGGGTAGCAAAAATTATCAAGATTCATAATTTGAAACTTTTAAATTCTCCAACCGACGTTCAGGTTCTCGATTTGAGCAGCCTTAATTCATCAACACCATGAAATGCTGTTAAAATAAAGTTTCCCATAAAGTATTAATTGCATTGTTCCAGATTTGTAAAAATCAAATCTTTCAGTTTCCAAACATTTGCAGCCTCGTTTTTTATATTCAAAGAGAAATACATAACTTTCATTAGTACAATATTTGTCTTAAAATTATTCAATAATCTCTCAAAATGAAATTGAATATTTTTTTCTCGTTTTTCATCTTCAAAGAGCGAACTTCAATTGAAAAATTAATACAACCCCTCGTGCTACTAGTGTTAAAAGAAATAATGCACAAATCTATCACCACGACGATTTATCTTATGGTCAAGCTTCAACGCTTGTACATCTAAGGGCGTCAAATGAGCTGTTTCATTCTGAATGATCGAAAAAAAGCCAGCTTCCACTTGGCTGTGCTGTTTTTTTTTCTTTTCCTTCAAGAGGATTAAGACCGGGAAAGTAACGACACTTACTGACTCCCCGTTCTTCGGACCACAGTGTTGGTGACGTTGGACAACGTTCGGAGATAGTAACGACGTGTGGCATTTCAATTATAGCATCCTCCTCAAACGGGAGGCTCGTTGGTGCGAGCTGCAAGTACTGAAAGCAGCACCTGAAAGTGCGCCAGCTGTTTGAATAAGTGCTGCTGGTAGCCTAGGCTCGAGTATAGGAGTGCATCGTCCGTGGGAGCACCCGGGTGGTAGCGACCAAGCTGTGGGCGCGCGAGAAAATCAGAGTGATTAATTGTGACCTCGTAAAAGTCCACCGACGCCCGGTAGACCGGAGCGACCGACCGATGGCGTTTCTGTGGAAGGCAGTGGTCATCATAACGAGCAGATCATCCGTTGGCAAATTTGAGCGACGCGTCCACCACGCATGCCACAGCACTGGCCGACGGCTGCGGACGACGACGAGGATGGTGACGAGAGCACATATTATCCTGACGCCACCAAGGCACGCTTCGATTCGCGGAGCCGGACGATGGTGACCGATCATTTATCATCATCACGCGCCCGGTCGACTGTGGCCCGCAGTTCCGGAAGTGGTCCATCGCTGTTCGCATCGGACTGAGCGTAGCCGGAACCAGAAACTTCGAACCGCACCGGGGGAAAACGCATGTTGCAACCGAACGGAGGACGATGTGATTGCGCGCGTCCAGACTTTACAACTTAATGTGAGACGACTGAAACGAGGGGTGATTTTATTTTTCCTCCATTCCGCACCCTTTTCAGTTCGGGTTCGACATTGGAGTTTGATGAAGCCTGAAGCAACCTGGCAAAGGTTCCCTTCGGTGCCGGAGCACACCACGGAAGTGCCAAAAAGGGCGACGGCGCGTTGCTGCGGTCCCTGTCGGGCTGACCGCCGGAGTTCACATTAATTATTCTGCGGTTACTGTCATAACTATCGGACCATCAATTTTTGGGTTACTCGACGCTCCCCGACGGTGCCGTTGCAGCTAGCACACGGAACCCATCGGTGCATGGGCAGGCTTGCTGTTTTCGCTGCGTGGTGGCGATAAAATTTAAAACCGCCCTTTCTGTATCGGACCGGCTTCGACACGCCGAGGATGACGTCCCGGAAGTGGCCAATGGGGAATATGTGGACGGTTTGCGTTTGCCAGCAATGAGGGGAGTGCAGTTTTTCGTTAAATGCTATGCTGCTCTGTTATGCGTTTTCATCATTCGCGATTTAATGTCCTAGCAATAATCCAGTTTTGTTTCAAAAATTAACGGTGTTTAAACATCTTCTGATTAATTAAAATAATTTCAATCGATGGATTTACTAAGAACTTGGGTTCCTACTTTTTTAGCAATCATTTTAAAGTAAATGGAAAATTTGTCACTTCACATACAAAAATAAAAGCTTGAAGATTATGCTTGATGTATATACACCCCAGAACCGTACTCTATTGTGAAGCAAAATGTCATACCAAGTAATCAGAAAGTCTCAATTAGTTGGTGTCATTATAATCCGAGCTTCCGAAATACATTTTTTTGTTGATTTTTCAAGTAATCCAATGATGTGATCAGGAGAAAGGGAAAATTTTGAGGAAGCGCTTCCCACCTATAAGTCATTAGGAAACTTTCGACCAAATCGTTTGGTGCCAGGCCGGAACGGTGGAAAACTTCCGCCCGACAGTATAGAGCCGGTTAATTAGCAATTTCCTAACCGCTTGATCCGTTTGACAATGAAAAGCTAATCCCATTTCCTAGTTTCGGTCTTGGGTACCCTCGTTTAGTGTGAAAGCGAATCCATTCCCCTACCCGAAAGGTGTGTTTGTCGGTGGAAATGTTGAGTCTTCCATTTAAACTTAACAGCGTATTAAAATGATAGTTTGCCCATTTGGCCTATCCTTGTTTGTTTGCACTACACAACTGGTGTCTTCCGGGCAGAGCTCCATTTTACTTATTACGGAAATTTGAGCTCTTCCAAACCGTTTCAGGGATGGGGAAGATTAATCTTTGCTTGTGGAGAATACTTTAATGTTGTTTACACCATAGACTGCACTGTTATAAAAGTTATGGTCAGTAATCATTTTGTGAAGCTAAGGTTTTTTTTGTAGTTTCGATTTTCTGAAAAATATTGAAATTTCAGCAAATGATAAAAGGTGTTTTAAAAACATTAGGTATGCACTGCAAATTGCTTTAACTTTTTTTTTGTTCATAGAAAAATTCTAATCAAGTAAGTAATACCATTTGCATTTCAATCTAACATCGAGCCAAAGGACTCTAACATCGAGCCTGCCCGAATCCTGGCCGTGAATAAATTTCTATATTTTCGTTTCAGCATTCCAACAGCATCCATCTCCTGGGTGGTTGCTTTAAACATGCGTATGTGCTTATACGGAACATCACCGGGTGTATCGGGAGAGAAGATCGATATCTATCAACCTAATGCAATCTTTACTAGAGTGTAACGAAATGGGCGAATCCCACGGATCGATCATGGGCAAATGCGCTCCCAGTGTAGAGTTCATAGTTTCTGTTTAAATTTGCATCAATTTCATTTTGGAAATGTACCTGAACTTGACTAAGTTTGTAATATCTAAACTTCAGGTAAAAAATAACCGATAGTATTTACTACTCTTATCTGTGTTACTGCTTGACATCATCCTATGACAGATTATCAAGGACTCAGTGTTCCGGAAGCCACAATACAAAAAGGAATTACAACTTAAACCAACCTTTTGAATAAGAGAGTTCGGCTTTACTAAGTGGTAACTCTTGAAAATTTCAAATTTGAGCTAATGCTATCGCTCGTGGTTTTTAAATCCAGACGCCCAAATTTAAAGCTGTTTTCTCGTCGCAATCTATGTTCATAAGAATTCTAACTTCTACCGAGCCTCCCGACCAGATACAACTGCCTCCGAAGAAAACATAGCTTCGAGTCAAAAATGATGGTAAAAAGTTGCAAAAGTGATCCGCGGAGTGACTTGGCCTTTAATTTGTTCGCCAAGAGCGCCACGGTGGAAAACGTATAGCAAGTATAGGGTAGCAAATTTTCGCCGTTTCGTCGTGTTTCCGCGAGAAAAAAAAACACTCGTTCACAGGTTCTGTTTTGTCAGTCGTCCTTGTCAGTAGGCGACCTCCGGGTATGACTGTTTGCGTAATGAAGATATCATTCCTAACGCCCCCTTCCAGGCCGAGGGAGAAGTAGCAGAAGGTCGGTAACCAAAGTCAAAAGCAAATCGTGTGCGTTCAAGGGCAAGGCACACACACACGCAAACAGTGGGAGAACTCTAGCGTGTGCTATTGGAACCATCATTTTTGGTGGGCCTTCAACCTCGCAGACGGTAATGAATTCCGACTGCGGCGAAAGATCGGTGCGCGGGCCAGCGAACGGTAAACATTTGGCGCACACATGCGACGCATCAACGGAAAATATCTTCAGTCTTTCTTGTGCGATTCGGATCGTGTTTGTTCCCTCAGGCCCCAGCGCTCGACTTTCTTCGTTCCATGCGCCACAACGTTAATGGGAAAGTTTGTCATGTGCTACTATCAAGTCCGTCCCCAGCGCGTCTCTCGTGGGTAACCGGCAAACCCGGTAAGCGCGAAGCACGTTGAACACGTTTTGATTTGTGCGAAATAGTTCCACGAAATGGAGAAACCTGGGTGAGGAAACGTCGTGCACAAAAGGATGAAAAGGATTTTTGAGCAGTTGTTTCCAGCCTTCCTCTGTTTCAGTGCCTGTGCTGAGAAAATAGGCGGATTAGAGCTCCTTGTATGCCGTTGTAGTGGTTAGAGAAATGAGAAAAACAAAAATTATGGAGATGTCTTTCAATATAGTTTTGCACAACACAATTAGGAGTACATTAATTAATATAGAAAATAGAGATTAAAATTGGGAAGGAAAAGTGAAAGGTTGAAACAGCATTGTGGCACTCGGTACAGTTGATTAAAAACTCCATTCAAATCTAGTTTATAAAAAAAATGAAGCATAAACATTCCTATCGCATTTCATTATTCTTAAATCTTTCCTGTTTATTCACAAAATTTTAAACACCTAGAAGCAAACAAGCAGTTTTGCTTTCCTTGAAAATTCCTTTCATGTTCCTTTCAATTCGTACCGTATTTAGCCAAAGAAGCTGTTGTGCGTCACGAGCATAATTTTCATTCGCCCCGACGGCTGGCGCAACATATGATAAATGTAGCAATTGTTTTATCGAGCGCGGTGTTATTTAAAAATCGAGCAAACCATAAACCATTCCACCAATCAGCCAGTCACAACCTTCCCCCCTGCGTTCGCTCGTGAGTAAGTTGTTGAACTTTCCCCCAACGAACGAACGAACAAATTTGGCACGTTTCTGCCATATCCTCCACCCTTTTCCCCTCGCTTTCTCCTGCTCCCTCTGTATATTTGCATTCCCAACAGCACACGCAACGCCTGGGCGGGTTGACAAAATCCGGCAACGGAAATGTCGAGATAAATTTATTTATCTTTAGCACCCATTATGGTGGTTACCTTTTGCGAGTTGGTGAGGGGTTAGATGGGAAAATGTGGGGGGCTGGAGGCTCTGCCGTTATTTTGGTCGCGCTACAGCATGTACTGAAGCTTCCGTGTACACCCTTACGGGTAGGGTACCGGGACCGGGTGGTTTGGCAAACCGCAGATTTTCGCAGAAAGATGAAAGATTACAGTGTGTCACGAACATGTTGATATGGATGCTTTCGTTCATGTTTCTTGCATAAGAACTAAGTAAAATATAACACAGATGACATTCAGAAACAAAAAACACTGTTTGGTAATTGCTCGAATACCGTTCGAACACAAACCACGTTGTAACACTCTTCCAATATCCTAATTGGTAAAAGCTTGCCTTCATCCTCAAGTCCTGGGAGAAGTTTAATCCAACGTCATTAGTAGTATACTTTCCGTTGAAACGGCTGCCAAAACTCATCCTTTCCCACCGAGGATGGGTCTGCTTTGAGGTTAGAGTTCTTTGGCTCCCGCCACGCCTGCCGTTTTGTAAGTTATCCAGAAAAACCAGCCCCGCCAAAAACCAAACAACAACCAAATCCACTAAAATGTGGATCACCAGGCATGTCTTCGCTGCTAGAGCAAGATTTTGTTCATGCTGCGTATCGACTCCATTGGGACCGGCAGAGAGGTTGTGATAACGGTGGGAGATTAATTCGTTGCGAGCAATTTACGTGTGGCTGGCTGGCCAAGCTCACCTTCGACCGCAAACAGATACCGACAGACAGACATCGTGCGAAAACGCGACACGCATGGCTCTAATCTCTCATTACGACAGCATCTCGAGCGACGGCCCATGATGATGTCGTGCTGCGTTGCGCGAAAACGCATGAACCGAGGGGTGTGCTTCCCCGTGGTGAAAAACATTGTTCACCAAAGATTTCTGGCCAATCGCTTCACCGCAGCGGGAGCGGAAAAACATAGCGCGAGAAGACGCCTACACCGCAATGCTAAGCAACCGGAGACGATCATGGCCCGGGGTCGAATTCCGAAAACTTCAAGGCGCGAATGGAATCACTGCGGATGTGAAATGAAAGGAGCACGGGGAAACGGGGAGTTATTGGAAGTTTAATTACGCAACATGGTCCCAGCCACATTCAGGGAACGAACGCGCCAATCGTGGGCGTGAAGCAAAGAAGGAACGCAGAAAGACGAGCTCGCAACACCTGGTTTTTCCAAGGAAAACCGAAGTTGACACGACAGGCTAACAAGGCACAGCCTCAAGCCGACGACCATTTTGTTCGCTGGGTGGCAACACGCTGTCGGTGGAGTGTTGCTACACATTGGGAAAAACAACCCCTGTCTAGCACGGGTTAGCAACTACACCGACCGGAATTGGATTGGACAGCGGAAGCGGAAACTTTCGAGATGCCACCCCAGGCCGGGATAGATGATGAAGATCAAAGAAAACGAAGCTAGCTTTAGTGACGCTTGCTCTTTTATGTAGGTCCACCAATTTGGGGGTACACCTTCGAGAGAAAGAAGAAGACAAGGCCGTTCTTTTTCTTCCATGGGAGGGGGGGGGGGGGGGGGGAGTTGGTGGGGGTTGGTTGAAGCAACACACCTTGAGTGGGTTGAGTTTTATGTGATTGTATTTTCCATCGCCAAAGTGGCCCTATAGAGAGAGCCCCTTGGTTCCCTTTTTTCTCCAAGTTGCTCTCTGTCTTGGGCACGTGAAGGGATGAAGAATTGCGTGCTCGAACCTGGCGTACCTGTTTGGTGGACGGCTCTTTTTTGGCGCATAAAGCGTCAGTGACAGCCGAGGTCCTTTTAAGGAAAAGTTTTACTTTTGTGGCGACTTCAAGCCGACCGTCCTAGTCCCTCCCCTAGTGCTCTTTTGTTCGACTTTTGGTGACTGAAGGTGAGAACACGGCAGAGTCGCGTCAGCTGAGGGGCTCGGCCTGTAATGGATAAACTAGAGGACAGCAGACAGGAGCCTAGCCTAGCTCATCAAGGAGTTCATTAATTTTACCAACTTTATGGTGGCACGGTTCCAGCCACCAAACCACACTCAGACACCCCGCGGTAGCACAGGGTACGCACACACCGCTCCGCTTTTGTTGTGCTAATGTCTGGCAAGGTGAAGATGTTGTCCGCAAACTCCCGTATCGTACCTCTCGTCTTACACGCCGCATGGTGCTAGGGTGAGAGGTGAAGCAACCGTAGAGGCAAAGGAAGCAGGCCGAATGGGTCAGGTTATGGAAACAAGCAACTTTAGCCTAACTTGAAAAGACATTTTCCAAAGGAGCATAATCTCATAATCATCACAGACGTGGACCGGTTGGAAGCAAAGGGAAGCGAAAGGTGCGCCAGAGTGCAGAGCCGGCTCCATCGGGCTCTTTGTGGTTGTGCTTAAGGGTATGTGTGTGTGTGTGTCTTTGACCTCCATGCTTTGCGGGTTGAGCGTCTGCCAGTGCATGGGGTCGGGGACAATCGACGGCATACTTTGGGAATCTTCTTTCCATTACACCTGCGACACAATAATTAACCAACAACGGTTCAGTCGATGCAACTCCTTTCGCTCACATAATTAGAGGAGCAGCGAAGGCTTGCTGGAGTGAAGTTAGCTTTTATTTAAAACAATTACAAACAAACTCCCAAGTCACAGGGCCACAAGTATAATAGAAGAAAATGGTTCATGTTTTCAAATTTCTAATTTGAACCAAACGATTTAAAATTTATTCATTCAGTTTCAAGCTTTGTTTATGCAGTTTCAAGATGTCCAGGATGTCCTTTTTTGTACATTCAATAGTTACAGGAATCATCTCTAAAGCTGAGTTGTGCAATCCACCCCTTTTCTGCATCCTACATCTCTGGCCTTATGGAATTGGTGTCCTTATAATTGAGGGTCATAATGAGATTAAAAAGAAACTAATTGACTACTAATGGAATAAACTATGTTATACGAGCAGAATTGTTCGGCAAAATTTTCGTCTAATGATCTGTTTTTTTTTCTCTTAGACCTCTCGTAGAAGCTGTTTCAAAAAGAAATATTTGTTTCCAGGTATTCTGCTCCGTTTCAAACCACGCAAATAAGTTTAAATAGCCAACCAAGCTGTGCAAATGTGCAGCTTTCAATTGAATCTTTCCAGCCTGAGCTTTCAGGCTTCATGAAACGTTTCCTTTCAGGCTTCAGGCTTCATGCAACATGAAAAATCTTTCTTTTTTAATAAATACCAACTAACATTATCAAACCGAACACACGAAAATAATGCTCAAGAATACGCCGCACTATTGTATACCAATTTCTTGAAGGCAGAGTCAAGAAATTTATAATCAAATAACACTGCCCGGCTTGTCCTTCACTTATTCCCGGAAGAGGTAAGGGCCATGAAAATTCTTTAGAATATAAAAAAGGGAAGAATAGTAAAATATTCCAGTGCAAAAATTAAGGGAAATTTCTGCTGTACATTCTGCTTGCATTTTTCTATCATGGTCATTGAGATCTGCTGGGTACAACGAAATTGGTTCAAATGAGCTAATGAAAAAATAGGGCTTGGGCGAAGTTATCGAAGTTATGTTACTGTCCAATGCGTGTGCTGCGGGGGGAGAAAAATCAATTCCAATGTACTCACCGTGTTTGTCTTTTTCGTGCATCGATTTTCCATCAATCGCGGTGATAATTAGCATCAATTCCCAGCACAGGACAACGTTGACGAAACCATCGAGTCTCATGTTTAGGGCTATGATTGGGGGTGTCCTTCAGCTTCGCTCCGTTGCCCGCCAAACTGTGTTACACTCCCTGACACGCACTACGTCACCGTGGGCCCCTTGTGCACCTTTCCTTCGGTTGATTCGTTTCGTCCACGATAGAATCACAGACCGCTGCCTTCAATAGAAACGTGCAATCGATGGTTCGATGGATGCTCAACTTAATGATGTGCCTAGCGATGCTGCTGGTGAAGGAGGCGCTGGTGACGTTGGTGATGCTGACGATTCCATGCTTCAATATTTTCCACAGCCGCGGCGCTGTTGCTTTGATCCATTGGGCACGTCTAGGATCGTCTGGTTTGGCATCGACGGGTGCAACACACGATGGATGCAGCTTTAATGAACTCACCAACGAGTTTAAACACCCTTTTTTCTTACCCACGATAGACCGGAACTCGCAGTTGACGCTTTGGTAGACCGACTGGGTTTTCCTGGAAATGATAGCAACATGGTTAGCGGATGCTCGTACGCACGTTGCAGGCGAAAGCGTTCGAATGTCATGAATGTAATCTTCAATTGCGAATGGACTAGCGTCCGGAGCTACACGTCTTCATGCTGTACGGAGCGACCTCCGGATAAAATTGAGTAAAGCCTAATTGACCGCGGAAACCCATGACATCAAGCTCAACCGACAAGTTGAGGCATGAAACGGCTGTGTTGATTTTGGAAACAGTGTCCTTCGCAAGCAAAAGTATCACAACGCATCAAGGAATGGACTGTAATTTATGATAACTAGCATAGGTTGCAAATTGGTTTGTAATAGTTATTGAATGATTACCTTTTTGAAAGTTTTCGCATGCTTCCCATCTTGAGAATTTCGTTTTTCTTTTTTGTTTAAACGAAAGAATATCGTTCATCTAATAATCTTGGACTGTAATTCTAAAACGACGCGTTTGGATAATAAAACGTTTAGGTAAGCGGTTAACGCTGTTATGTAGACAAAGAGGAATGGACTCAAAAAAATGTAGCGGAATGTAAAGCTTTCTGACGGTTAAAATGCCAAAAATAGAAAATCGATTTTTGCCTGTATGAAAATAAATGGAAGATAGACAAATAACGTAAGCCAAGCCAAATGCGGCACAAGATCGTCGAATTAAAAAAACACACATCAGCATGGTTTGCTGTAGATTGCAAACATTACCGCTATAATGTGTAACCACATTTCGTTCTATTCGTTTCCGTGAGTGAGAATCGCGAATTGCGCAACAGCTGGTAACTTTTTACAACAGGTTTAAATAATGCATACCATCGAAAAGGGATGTTATTTGCTTGGCACATTTTAGTGCGCCAGCTGTTAAAGGATAGATAGCTCTCCTTTGATCAAACATACTAAAGGATCGAAGATCCACCGAATTTTGAAAATATAACAAAATCTTTTAATGCAGAATATGTAATTAAAAGAAGAAATTAAATTTAAAATTGCATAGGAAAAAATACAAACTGTACGTAGAACCAATTAATAATTACGAAACATACTAGCAACTTTATTAACCGATCTAATGAACCAGAAGATAAATGTTGTTTATTTGCGAATTGTCAAAAGACACTGACGCCATTTTGCAAAAAACTAGCCCTTTTAAAAAGTGGAGAGCAGAGCTCTTTGATGGAACTATTTCGGAATCCGACTGAGTAAAAAAAAAAGTACACAAAAGTACGTCATTCGTATTTTTGAGTACAGCGATTGCTCTGACCTTGTGGTCCATCACCATGGAGTTGTCCGTGTTTATTTGCGAATTGTCAGACACTGAAGTTCGTCATCCAACAGCATGAAGTTTTCCGTTATTCACTCGTGTTGAAATTCGTTCCGTTTCTTGACAAGCACGCTTGATTGCAGGCGGAAGAATCGCGAGTTCTAGAACTGTATCCGAACCTATGAACTTATCGCACTAGATGAAATAAATGAAATTAGTGAATCGTTCATGATGTTTCTCACTCTTACCTTATCGGATAGGCAAAATTTTCGTGAAAGAAAATGTACAGAATATTTTTCCTGATGTTACTGTTTCAAATAAGCAGCAATAGTAAATTTCGTTTATGATACTGCTGATAAATTCTATTCAGTCAAAGTTAGGAGTCCTGACCAAATTGCAAGACCTGTAAAACGGGATCCTACGATGCAATGTCCAACGAGGACAATTAAATGATACAACATTGCTTATGCAATTATGTACGCTCGACTAGACACAGCTCCAAAGTAAATACGTAAGCTTTTGTTCAGGCCAGTTGTTTATTCACATCGAATTTGTTAAGAATCCTTTTTTGTTTTCTGCGAGTAGAACTTGTTTGGAAAAAATGTTCATTACTATTTACCTTAAAATTAACTTTTCTAAAAGAAACTTTTCAATACCAGTGGCAACTAATTGAGCTATCCTGCTTTGTCGGCATTTTCTTTTCCACGCTAGGACTCCTGGACCGGTCTCATATTTTAAGGAGGCAAATGAAGGCTGCTCTTTTGCCCTTTCTTATCATCCTTTCGGAACGACGGACTTTATAAAACAAGTCGTTACAACCGTGTGTGACATCATTCATCTCGTCTTTTACAGGCCGGTGCATATGAAAAGCGTTAAGAGCAATCAGCACCTGGCTGGATGGCCATATGAGACGATGGTCTTAATTAAAACCGTGTGAAAGGCAGGGAAACCCTTTGCCCTCTGGAGCATGCAGCATTCTGCAACCGAGACCAACATGAAGGAGCACAAGACTTTCGCCGACGCCAACGCCGAAGAAACCAATTACGTGGCGATGTAGTGGTATGCATATTTGAGCGGCTTTCCCTTAAGCCCAGATTCAAACTAGGTGGGGTATATTGCTGTGCTTAATTAGGGAAAAAAACACAAGAACCCACCGTTTTGCGTTGCACATCTCCGAGGTTCGGACTTCAGCTGGAAATGTGCTATGCGTTGCCTCGTTGAGCTATCGATTGTTCGTTGAAGACTGTGCTTTAAATTGGATCGATATGGAACCACTCCGGACGATAGGGAGATGTTGATTTAACACTAATAGTACCATAAATATGTGGCCTCGCTGAGCGTTTTGCTCTGATCAACAAAAGCTGGAGGCTGTGTTATTAATGTCACGCTCTTTCAAATCGATAAATCGATTTCATACCCTAAACTCGATACTTCAGCTCCACTCCATTGGTGGATTCTGCTAAGCTAGTACCGTTTTCATCAAGGAAGATAAAAAGACCACATTTTGGATCAAATTTACTTCTCACCTAGCAAATGAATACCTATAACACTAATTGTTTGCTTGTACTTTACAGAATATGTTAACGATAAAAAATGAGCAACATTCGTCAAATAACTTGATCCACTATCTACAATAAAGATAAGTGTTGTGAAAATGTGTTTTCTTTTTTGAGATACCTGACGCGTTACAGAACCCCCCCACCTTGGACGAGTGTGCCCTTGCGGTTCGGTCGATTTTTCATCAATTTATGGATGAAATTATGTTTTAATCCAAAACTAATTTACATGCGCGTAAAATCAATTGCACGCGAAGCTTGATTGCAATAATATACTGCATGACGCTGGAAACAGGAAGTGATGGCAAAAATTAAAAAAAAAAAAAACAAAATTGGAGTGGACGATTCGAATCGGATGCATCGAACTCAAAAAGAACAAATAGAAACCCGTGCACTCGATGGGAGGCCAATAAAACGCCATTTGGTGATGGTGGGGGTGGGGTGAAGGGGGGGGGGGGGTGATGGTCGATGGAAACTGTGGAAACGAGTGTCAGGGACGTGTGAAACAACAGGACAAAATAAAAGAAATAAATTTACCGACGCGGTGCATCAGAGGATCGGAAAGTGGCGGAAATATGCTGTCGACGACGATCGAGCTCGTCAGGTGAGCTTGATTGGCGGCGAATTGTGCGAGGGAGGAAGAGGTGTTGGAAGTGAGGTGCTACGAGCTGGAGGAGGAAAGCTGCAAAGCATCATCGCTCCTCCCAGCGTGGCACCGAAAAGCGGACGGACAAAAGCTTGATTATGTGTACGGTGCGCATTAAATCATTATTTCATTATTTTCATGAATTGAAAATTTGCTCATTATGCGAAACCGACCATGTGTATGATGCGGCCCGAGAGTGTTTTTTTGTATGTGTGCATGTACGGATGCGTCCGTTGTCCAGGAGTGCAGCATTACAGCAATCGACGATTGCGATTGACAATTGTGCATCTGAGCCGTCACGATATCGACGCAATGGGCAACAATTCGGTAATACTGATTGGTTCCAATCGCGTACCTTCATTGTCGGCAGTTGCCAGCGCAGTTGATTAAACTGGGTGACAACAAAACAGACAGCACAGCAGAACCAAAAAAAAAAAATGAACTCGCCAAAGGGAAAAAATACCCAACACTCGCAACGAAATGTCCTGCCCGGGGACAGTGGCTGGGCGGGCAAATGAGCTGCACAGCTGTAACATGTCAATTAGAGCTGCACGGTTTGAACGAGAGAAATAAAACCGATTGAACGGAGGAAAAAGATGAAGTACACCCTCGCTT
This sequence comes from Anopheles atroparvus, assembly GCA_914969975.1. Lineage (NCBI taxonomy): Eukaryota > Metazoa > Arthropoda > Insecta > Diptera > Culicidae > Anopheles > Anopheles atroparvus. Next base: position 35,298,277 of record CAJZCY010000003.1, read on the forward strand.
CTCGGCACGATAGCTGGAAAATCCACACATGACTCATTTTAATTTCAAATGTTTGACAATCGTTAGCAAACGGGGGTTTGATTATTTCGGACCATGTAATGGCCTTTGGCCTTCTATTGACCGATTGTTCGCGTTAAGGATTGGTTTGCTAGTTTACAGGAGCTGCTTTTAATCATTGTTGTGCCACCGGCTGTTTAACAACAAACATACAGCAAGGAAGGGAGTGAAATTCATTTGTGAACATTTGACTTCACATTTTGTTTGTAGTTTTTATTGATTGGGGCAGATTCAAAACTGAAAGCAGAATATAAGCACTCTGTGAACAAACAAAGTTTTTAGCGTTCAAAGCAACAGAAGAGGGTTGACATTTAAAAATAAACAGCTCTGATTTTGCTTGCATTAAATTTCTGCCCGCCTGCACGTCCTTCCCTGCTGGGGTGGCAAATCTTGGCCAACAGCACCGTGAAAGACATTCTTATTTATGGACATTTTCTGCTGATTCTACCGAGGAGGAGCCATTAAAGCGCATTTAAAATAAAGCGTACCGTCCGTGCAAATGGCCCCCATCAGTTGTTCCTCCGCTTCGGTGCAGGTGTCTTTCGGTTACCATTCGCCTTCTCACCGCGCGGTATGCAAATGGCGCCGGCCAAACTGTTGCCACACACACATACACACACGCGCGCGCGGTCGTAAGCACACATGCATGGTTGCGTCCTCGTGGCAAACAAATCGGTGTCCGTTTCCTTTCGCACTCGTTTAATCGGCCATTGCGGTGCCAAGTTCATTTCATGCGAAAAATGGAACGCCCGGTTTCGTTTGCCTTTGCCGGATCGTCGCTCGCCTCGCCGGTACCTGTTTGACAGTCCAATGTTGACCCAACGCGGCGAGGCCTTGCGTGTGGAAGGGTTGAAGAATCGGCGTTGCCGGAAATTGGCACCATTCATCGACTACAACGACGACGGCGACGACTACGACAACCCCCGGATAAATCCTCTTTGGGTGAGATGAAAAAGCTTCGACAATTCCTTGTCCGGGGGTTTCAGCGGGTTCGTGGAACATTTTCCGACACTTCCGGAGGGGAGTTCAAAGGGTGCGCACAAGTGCAAAGGTAAATTGTACATCATATTAAGCTGGTCGACGTGAGTGGAAAACCGAACTCCCAACGGGCACCGGTCGATGCTGGCGCGCTGTTCAATTAAAACGGATTTTCGTCCTTCCCGTGGGTTGAATGGAAGAAAAAAAAGGCGAAACTGAAACGGAACCAAACTGCCCGCTTGCACAATGAAGATCACGCTGGGGGTCCTGGGTGACCACCTGCCGGTAGGTAAATTTTATTACAAAAGGCATCCGAAGCTCGAGTCCTAGCAATCCCTCCCTTTTTTGCTGGTGTGAACTCCCGCTTGTTGGATGACACTTCTGTAGCGCCAACTTTCCGAATGACAATAGCGGTAACTAACCTCTCTCGTACGCCTCACCTGCGCTCACTTGAGCATTCAAGCCATGGCGGAGCGAAACCTCCGCTTCCACGCTTCCGGGCAATCCGCGGCTCCGGATCCACGACAAAGGATTAATTTCCATGCCACAATCGAACTTGCAAGTGCATCCTCCGGGCATATCAATTACCGACCGTCGGGAGGGCTGGCACCGGGGACTGGATGCATGGAGAAGGTGATAGGAGGAAGGGGGGACGCCTGCGGCACGACGGTCCATTGCGTGCCGTCACGGGCGATTAGTTCGTGCTCGGCTTAGAATTCATCATGGTCCGTTTTTATGCAGCGCAGGAGCCATCTGGAAATGGGTGGCTTTTTCGTTTGTGCGCTTTTCCTCTATCCCTCTCGCTTTCTCTTTTCTCCCTCTTTCTCTCCTCTATCAGAACCCATTGATGAACGGTGGATTACAAAGAGCAAGATGCATCCGTGTTGGTCCTATCGATCGATGCACGGAAATAGCGACCACACCACACGGCGCACCGTTTTCGACTTAAGTGGTGGTAATTTATTTTTTCCTTCCTTTCCACCTTCGCCTACACGGTCCAACGAAGGCAACAGCTACGTGATGGCTTTTTTTAGAATGTTTACTGCCAAACCATTTCCTCCGGTACCCTAAGTTGCGCTATGGAAGGACATTTTAAACGCTCATCGCATCATGCTACGCCTGCATCAGGGTTTGTGCGAGGTTTTTCAAAAAGCTCATTTTTGTTGAATGAAATGGTGGCATATTTTAAAAGTCAACAAAAAAACACACACACACACACACTGCATGTTTATTTTTGCTAAACCTCTTTTCAGCAGTAACGTTGAACCGAAAATGGTTTCCCGTCGCTGCACACATTCGTTTCATTGTGCTAATGTGGCAGTGTAATCTTTTAATCGGCTCATCATTAAGCTGCCCTATCAGTGCTGGACAGATGGAGTTGGCTACGATAAGCACCGTGGGATAAAACAAATCGTGATTTTTAATGAGATCAAAAAAATATTGACAGATGAAGGCATTGTGGGCGTTTGGTGGCAAAACGCAGCTTATTTGAATAATTCCGCAATTAATGATGTAAAACTAGCGATGAAGTCCGCTCTTCCAGCATAATTTAGTGGGGCCGGTTGAGGAGAATATGATAATTTACGTTTCTTCAATCCCATAATTGGTAAAGTTACAGCTGCTTTCCATCAACCAAGCGCGTAATTCGTTTCGTTAAAACGTTTCCGTCAACAGTTCTTGGAAACGTCGGGGAAACATTTTCCGCTTTAAAAAACTATTTCTCGATTTTTGGAAATGAAATGTAAAATTAATAAGCAAAAAATTAGGAAATTAGCACGGCTTCACATTTTTTTTGTTCGCTGGTTGTCTAAAGGTACTTTCGAAATCTAAAGGACTTGACAGTTCTATTTTTATGCGAGCAACCTTGCCTTGAATGAGTTATCTTTTAAATGAGCACCCAGGAATGATTTCTTTGCTCAGGTATGATTTTCTGACGCACGTCGGTTTCATATTTTTTTCATCTTCGTTTTAGGCAATTTCATAAAAACATGTCATTAAATTCCTTTTCAAACAGGAATTCAAAAGCGTTTCTTTAATCCTACAATTCGATACTATAAAAATGTGCACAATCCCAATGCAATTTTGCTTACACTGCTACAAAAGCCTATCGACAGTAAAATTGCATCTCAGCTGTCGGCTTCCAATCGACATCCCACACCTGATTTGTTTGGCAATCGTTCGTCAATCATGTCAACCAATAATTAACTACCATCGAAGGGACCGCCGGCAGCAGGCCAGTACGACGAGACCGTCCATTTTCCCTTTGATTTTCATCGACCAGAGGAATCATGATCGAGCGAGTAGCTTTCGCCAAATCAAAGCCTCCCAGGACCAAACGAACGGCAAATAACGACCGAAGCAATCATCGTAAAATATAGAAGCAAAGGAGAAATAAACCTTAAGCCTTTCCCATCGCTTTTCGGTCCCCTGCGGTTGGTCGAGACCGTTTGTGAGCTATTTTCCACCTACTTTCCACGAAAATCATCCCACGATTAGGACTGGCCCTCTAGGTAGCAACAACTCATTCATCCGTCGTTCGATGGACGAGCAGTTTATATGTGTGTGTGTGTGTGTGTGTGCGTGAGCCTGTGTGTGTTGAGCTGTTTGCACCAGAAAGAAAACGAGGGGCTTTATTTTCCCATTTCACCTCACGAACCACCTCCCCCCCCCTCCTTCCCCGCCCGTATGAGCTGCCCGGCTTTCGGAATGTGTGCCACAACATTTCGGACCAATTTCGTCCGATATTTAATGGATCATTGGCGTGGAAAAGATTTAATAAATATTTCCAGCTCCTGGTGGGCTCGGGTCTGTGAGAAAACGCACACTACCTCTCCCCTTCCACCCGGAACGACCTAAAAGAGAAGAAAAACACAATCGAGGAGAAAAAACCGGAGCAACCAAAAGGAAACCCCATACTCGGGCCGAGTCTGGCAGTGTAGAAAACATAAAAAAGTGGGGAATGTTTTGCAGGAAAACTACCACAGCTTCGGCCCGATGGAAGGGTTGAAGGACGCCTGGAATGGCAACGGCAAGGGGCAGGAAGAAACGGAAAAAAGTTGAAAAAACACACACTATTTCAAACGATATTACGTGATTGAAATTTTGAACTCATATCGCGCCCTCAAGCCTTCGGCGATGCATTTGATCGAGAAGGAAAATAAGGAGAGAGTAAAGAAAAACAACCGAAAGGCAAAACGAACACGTGACAATCGAGACGCCGGGCACCCGCCGGCAACGATCGGTGATCTGTTTTTCATCTCGAATTCGGCCGAAGCGCACTCACGGAGGGAGAAAACGTTAACGTTTTCACGATGGTTTCCTCCGACGTGGGGTTTTTTAACTGTTGTTTTTCTCCCTTCCGTGGGGTGATGTGGTGGCTGGTTTAGTGCTCCGGAAAAATAGGTCCAGCAGGACCGTGGAAAAGCTCGGTAGAATGAAGGGAAAGCCGTCGGAAAGCGGACAAAAATGGCGAGTTTTTCGACGAGGTGGAAGTAGTGCCAGTTTCTCGGCTCGGGTCATTCAGCTCACGAGTCACGTCTACTGCGATTCCTTGCTGCCATAACTCGTTTGCAGTGCCCTCCTTCACTCTCTCTCTCTCCTATGTCTTTAAGCGTTCGGGTGCAATACGTCTGTTCGCCATTTCATCCGATTCCGATGCCTTTTTCGTAAGTTGTTTGTCGAATGCACGAAATTCAAGAGAAAAATTAGAAAAGGGAAAGAAAGCAATAGAGAGCAAGAAAGAGAGAATCAAACCGATCTTACAGGCTGCAAACTGTCAGACCGTCCGATTGTATTATCCACTAGTCGCCATTGCATCCCCGGGCATTCTCCTTCCCTGGAAAAAGCAGGCGAGTCTCAGAGGACGAGACGAAACGTTTTCCCACGCAGCAGCTTGTTATTGTCGGGATGACATTGCAAAACAGCCGGGGGAACAACTGGGCAACGAAAACCATCTTATATCCTTTCTGCTGTATCTGGCCTACGGGGCTTAGAAGAATGCAGATCGAATGGACCCGCATCCGGATGCATTCGGGCCGTCGAGAATGCAAGGAAACCAGCCCTCCAGTTTCAAAGTCACTCTGGAAAGCTGGTCCAGCTGGTCCCTGTCTTCTTACGAGTCCCCGCACAAATGGCGACATCCAAGAGTGCCAAGAGTAAAAGATCGAGTGAAAACGTTTCCGAGACAGCCATGCCGTCCGCATCGTGCCCTTGTTGGCATTCGAAGAGAAAATGCAATCACTGGCATGCAGTTTATTATGGTGTGCTTATGGAGGTATATAGACATTTTTCTTGGCGCTTATCTTCCACACCCGTTTCGTGCAACTGATTCCTGCTGCTGTGTGCCACTGGTGCACCCGGCAGCTAATGCGGGCTTTCCCTGGATTTCCTGACCTCCCGGCTGGACACCTTACCGAGTTGCTGATCCACTGCTCCAAGGATCGGTCGTGTTTGGCTGACAACGTTAGCGGCCAGCTGACAATCGGAAGCGCTTTTGACCAACCTGCGCCCCTGCTCCACAGTGATAAAGTACGTGCAATCTCGCAAATGTCCTTCTATTTGCCGAAGCAAAGCGAAGCGCATGTCCGCGACTGTTCGAGAGGCACGGGCACGCCGAGGATTTCAACAGAACGACCATCGACGAAGGTCCGGTGCTGGCTTAGAAAGGCGGAGACATGCGAGGAATTATTAAATTGATTGATAATTCTGAGATTACCTACACCCGGACCGGGGCGAATGTGGTCGCTTTTGGGCCGAGACCAGCCCCCGCGTGGGCCATTGGATGCCTGGAGCATCGAATAACCGATAATGTTTCTTCCGTAGCGTTCCAATCACGAAGTTGCGATTGTTTAACGAGCTCCTAAGAAAGGGTAAACATTGCCATCTTAGCACTGGTCGAACGTGTGCGCACAAAGACAAAAAAATAAAAACGAGCAGCTCTTGCCACAGGTGGGTCTTTGGTCCGTCTTTGAAAGGATGCTTTTGGAGTGGAGACTGTTTGATTTCGCACGAACTAATCAGCACGCTCGGTTGCTTGTTTTGATTTGTGAAAAGCGTATTTGCTTTCAGCCGTCGTACGAATAAGAGAGCCTTTTTTCCTTTTTTTTTTTTTCTTTTGCACGACAATAGAAAATTGTTTCCGCCGACTTTATTCTATGGTTTTGCGGTGTGTGTAGTAGAAACCCGTGTCTGGAACGCTGCTCTGTAGCTCCGTTGGATGGAAAATAATTGTTGTTGCTTGGTGATGTTTTCCTACAACAAACGTTGTCGCGAGGAGGATTTTCTAAAAGAACATTTAATTCAGGTTGATCTTTTTTTTTTTTTTTCACTCGGATACGAAATGGATGCAGATTCAGTTGAACTCAGATTTGTATGTATATGCAACTGCCTACTCAACCCACGATGGCGTGGGTTCGAATCCAGACCTCGCCGGGTACGAAGGATTGACTAAAAGTTGGCCCAAATTGGTCAGGAAAGAAGAAGAAACAAGTTTTTATCGCCATTCCATTGACGACATTCGCGCTTGTGTGTTGCAACTTGCAAGTCACTGGATTAAGAGATTTAGTTTGGTAAGTTTATATTAAGTTTTTAGTTATGTTTAATGAAACAGAGTCATGAGCACAATCTTATTCATCATCATAAGGCCAAACCATGGAGCATGCGATAAATTGATGTGTTTAATTATTTGTTTTCCTTGAATTACATGTTTCGAAAAGGGGCTTCTGTGAGGCCTTCTTGTTAAATCGGACGAATCATCATTCTCGAATAAGCCAAGGGTCGATTGTCGTTCTTGAAATGGTACCAGGTCATCGCATTCCAAACATCTGTCGTGTTATTGCAGGGCCCATTAAGATTGGTATTGGTGCAGGAGAAGAACCACCAGCCCGCCTTCAGGGCCACGGCACAGTTGGCGTTGCCGTTGGCGTCGTTGTCGCGATCGGCCGTCGAAAACTTCTGGCCCTGGTTCACTCGGAGCGCGTCCCCTGCCGTGCCGCTCTGCACACCCAGCTTCTTCAGGCGGAACTGCTCGACCTCACTGCCGATCTCGAACTCCTTGTAGTTTGAGTACCCGTAGTTGCCTTGGAAGTCTTTCATCTCCACCATCAGCTCGTGCGGTCGGCGGGATGTCATCTCGTTCAGACGCTCGAGCCCGATCCAGAACTCACCGCCAAGGTTGCCGAAGCCGTCGCGGTAGTCGGTCCAGTTGCGATAGAAGTTCTCCAGCCCATTGAACCGTTGCTGGATGACCGTCCAGCCACCGCCGAAGCTGGTCTGCTCGCAGAATACCTCAAACGGTCGCTTGTTCGGTCCAAGCTGGACCAGGTACTTCCCAGACAACCTAGACGATTCTTCTTGACACGAGCCTAGGGTAGATTTTAAACACACACCCTGCCACTGCCTGATTCCGAGCTCTATTTCGGCCAGCTTGCCCTGCAGGTAGTCCATTTTGGCCATCAGCAACTCGATGGTTGCCAAAGAGGGCCTTGCCGTCCACACGACTACAAAACATAGAAACACTACCTTAAGGTCGGTACGCATGACTTGCTGGATTATCCACAGTATGCGGAACTAATCTATACAGACACCTACAGACTTAAATTTTTACGCACGGAAAACACCAATGACTGTTAGCTGGAGCCACATGTTAACGCCTTTTATACGCAAGATCTCGTCGTCTTCGTTTGCTTTCCCTGGGATGTACACAAGCTTATCTGATGTTAATCGACACTTATTGTATGACACCTTTATTCCTCAATCTTTTATCGCACATCTCTCAACACAGTGCTAGCATTTACTGAGATCAGTTTCTTCGCACAGTTGTGAACCAATACAGGACGTTTTAACGTCGCTGAGGCATGCTTGTTAGAATAAATGGTGTCTCACCCCGTTTATTATTTTTCGTTTTTAACGTTCCTTCAATCGTCTTGTTTTTAATAAGGTAGCTTGTACAATCGAATGTACTGTTGAGGAATCCAAAACGACGCAAGTTCAATGTCAAATGTAGTAAGCCAGCTACGAGCTGTGAATGTGTCGTGCGGCTCGTAATATGGTTGATGATCAAATTGAGGGTTTTTTTAAGGTGTATGTTGTTGTTCTAAAGATCAATTTAAAGCAGCAACTCACTTTTAAAAGGGGACATTCAAAAAAACCTTATATAATTAAGCAAATTATGTTAGTACTTTATTTTGTGTTGCTTTTTTATGAAATCAAAATTGAGTTCAAAACAACATTAGTTTGTATTATGATGTTATTTCCTGCAGCATCAACCATCTGCAGTGACCTGCCGTTCCCAGTCTTCCTACCAGCTGACCGAAACCGAAACCCAACGCCTAAGTCGCCGCCGACTCACCGAATCGCCAACGCATAACGTCAACCCCTAAATAGCGGCAACCGGACGAGCACCGATACGATTGCAGCCACAATCCGACGATCGCTTATGACCACTGGGGCGCACACCAACGTATTTGAACACTGTCAGCAGAATGTGCCACCCCGTGAATGAGCCACCGAAACTGACCTACTTCTACGCCAAGCTGACCAACTCACCGTGCAACACGACACCTCACTAGCGATCGGGGAATCAGCCGTCGCGAGAACTGACCTGCTTCACTGCCGATGGGGCGACATCGATAATAAAAACAACGCAGCATGGAAAACCACCGGACGATCGTTCGATATCATCGATGATTGAAAATGAGAACAGTTTGGACTTAAATCGTAAATATCCGCTCAGGAGGAAAAACAATCGAACGCGCACCCGACAAAGCTAATGACCGAAAAGCGATCACGATCGAAAGCGAGTTACGAAAACAAGTGTCGCAAACCAACAGGAGTGAACGAGATCGATCGTGAATCGGCCCGGGGAAAAGGCGCCTGACAACGAAGCAGCGATCAATGCGAGAACGGCACAGCGACAGCAGAGGCGAGGGAATGGTCAGGCTGTAGGGAGAGGGCGGCACAAACTAACCTAGATTAATTTAGTTATAAATATTACTTGGTTGTAATAAACCAAGTGTGATCTGTTTGCTACACTCAAAGGAACAACATCGTGTCCGTGTTTTCTTCGAGTCGTCCGTCCTGGGAAGAGCCGTCCGCTGACAATTATCCGCCATCGACAGCATAGAATCGTGTTTGGCCACGATAAGGAAGCCATTTCTGACAAGGTGACAGTAGGTATTAACTCTATTTCTAGGAACTGAGGCCGTCAGCCAAAGGGCGGTAACTTCATCTGGTGACAGCGGTGGGATAAGACATCCCTTGTACAACGATAGCAACCCGGTGGGTTGTGAAGCAGTGCAATAGTGAAGTGAAGTAGTGCAGTATAGTGAAAGTAGTGCAGTGTTGTGAAGCGTGGCGAATTGTGCATCAAAGAGACATTCATCGTTACATCAGCGGAGCAGCAGCGGACCAGCAGAGCACCCCTTTAAGAGAACGAGAAGGACGGTTACGCGGGAAAACGGAATCCTTCGAGATGAAAGTAGCAGAACTCACCCTGTGGTAAGAGCACAGTTTCATTTTAAATACATTTTTGTGTGCGTCAGGTACATTTTTTTTTTTGAGACCTCAAGTTTTTGTTTGAAGGCACGAGAGAAATTTAGTTTCATTTTTATCGGGCACGGAAATTCGGAAAGAAGCCGTGTGCAAAAGCGTAGTGAAAACTCAAATGACGGATAGACAACTACGCAGCAACGTCGGAAAGAGCCAAGAAAACGGAAGTGAAGGGCCGACAATTTCTAGGGAGGTTTGCCTTTCCGACGGCACTATTGCACCCGAGCTTAGATTTACCCCAGCTAGTGTTGACAGCAACGCTTCGCCCCTGGAACAAACCCCCGCGGCAACTAGCCGACAAAGTACTATCCCTAAAAATCTACTAAGAGTGAAGAAAGATTTTGTCCGAGACATCTGTTCGCTCGACGAAACCTTTGTTGAAAAGAAAATGACGGAAACGAAGGAGTATTCGATAGAGAATGCCATGGCTCTCATTCCCGAGTACCGTGGAGGGGTCGAGGAGTTAGGATTGTTTGTACGCCAGGTCGATCGCGTCGCCAGGCGAGAAATGGTAAACGAAGAAGAACTATTGGACATAGTTCTTGCTAAATTGAAAGGTGATGCAGTAAGCCACTACCAGCGCATTAGAGCAAAGAGCTGGGAGGAAATGAAAGAGCTGTTGCGAAAGGAGTTTGGGGAAAATTGTAGTGTGGAAAGCATTTTTCACCGAACCGAAACACTGGCGCAAAGGCCGAATGAGACGTTTAGGAGATATGCGGATAGAGCGAGACATATAGTAGAGCTCGTGAAAACGCACGCTAGCGACAATGAGGGGTTGATAGATTATGCCAGCAGGCATATCAAACATCATTTTGTAACAGGATTGAATGATCCAAACCTGAGGGTGTTAGCACTAATGCAAAACACCATGGAACTTGAGCCACTCTTGGAGCACCTGGAGCAGGTGCACGATAACGCTGATCGGGTAACCGAGGCCACAAGACGCTTGCGCGCTGGTCAAGCTCTGCCGCCACGCTACGGAAATTATGACGGTGAACACTGGTTCGGCCAAGGGAACGGAGGAAATAACGGTTGGCACGGAGAAGGGCCGTACGATGACATGGATTTGCCATACTGGCCGGATCATCGGCATCCGAACCCGCCACCGCCTTTAAGAACCGATTGGCCGCAGCACGATCAGAATTATTACCGTAACGTCGGATGGGACGACGAAAATCAACGGAACTATTCAAGCAACCAAGGGTCAGGCGCCAGGCAGTTTTCAAGAGCGCCTAGGAACGGGCAGAGAGGACCGGGAAATAGTCCCTCGCAACCCGATAACCGATACCGACTGCAGCAAAGCCAGCCGAGAGGAAATTCAGGGTTCGGACACTCCCAAAATCAGGGGTCGAACAATGGGCCGAAAAGGCAAGGAAACCAGGGAAATCAAGGGAACCGCAGTTTCGGTTCAAAAAACTATTAACCGGGGGATCGAATGACCCGCCCCGATTCCCCAACCTGCGCGATAGTTTGGAAAATTTAGGGAAATCAAAATATTTAGGTCAAGTACGGAAAAATCGCCACAGCACAGAACTGACGCAGCATAAAAAGATAGCAATCGCAAAAACAGCGAATAAAAATATGAGGGATCCGGAAGAAAAGGAAACACGGGTTTCCCACGCACTAAGGACGTTAGAGAACGGTCTCATTTATGTTACCCTGACCACGATAGGTAGTCCATCGAACACTACCGAATTTTTACTCGATACAGGAGCAGTAGTGAATCTGCTCGATTACAAAGAAGCCCAGAAAATAGGGATAAAACAGTTAGATATATCCGAGCAAACAGCCCTAGTAGGAATAACAGGGGCAAAATTAACGGTCGCAGGCGCATGCACGATCGAGTTGATCGTCGGAGGAAAAGTAATCCCGACGAGGTTCTACGTGATCACGGAGTTAACGGGTCCTCCGGGTCTTTTAGGTGTAAATTTTATCCGCGAACATATTGCGGAACTGAGCCTCAAGGGAGGACGGGTGGAATTTTCAGACAGTAGTCATGCACAACAGACCTTAACAAAGAAGGTAAAGAAGAACGCAATTATCACCCCGGTTAAAGGTCAGAAGAAGAATAAGATAGAGATGGAAATGAGACAAGTGCATTTCCAAGAGGAACAAAAGAGTCAGGAACAGCAAATATTCCTCCACGATGGATTGGACCTGGACGAGGAAATAGATTATGATCTAGTAGAATATAGGAATCTGCAGCCGATACGTGGGACGGAGCGTGACAAAACGCTGTTGGAGATAATAAAAATCCAACCCGCAGGAGAAGAAATCGGGAAACTGTTGCGTCAATTTAGCGACGTATTCTTTTTGGAAGGAGATAACTTTCCGTGTACCAACGCAGCCGTGCATGAAATAGAGACCACAACGAATGTGCCCATAAATAAGCGCCAGTATAGATATCCAGAGGCAACGAAGCCGCATTTGAAGGAACAGATTGACGAAATGCTGAAGCAGGGAATCGTAAGACCGAGTAAGAGCGCCTGGAATGCACCAGTGCTGTGCATACCAAAGAAACCAGATGCCGATGGTACTCGACGGTATCGCATCGTGGTGGACTATCGCGAGCTCAATCTTGTTACAAAACCCTTTGTGTTTCCGATACCCCTAATTAATGAAATTTTGGACACATTAGGGGATAGCAAATATTTTTCCACCTTGGATTTAAAATCGGGATTTTTTCAAGTTCCCATTCATCCGAGGGATGCACCGAAAACGGCCTTTTCTACGCCGAACGGGCATTATGAGTACACCCGCATGCCAATGGGATTGAAGAACAGTCCGTCTACATTTCAGAGACTGATGAACAGCGTTTTATACGAGATTGAAGGAGTGAGAGCAGTTGTGTATTTGGACGACATCGTGATATACGGTCGTACCATAGCGGAACACAACGAACATTTCCGCAAAGTACTGGTTGGACTTCGAAAACATTCATTGAAACTCGAACCAAAGAAATGCCAGATTTTGAAGGAGGAAATCCAATACCTGGGACACCTCATTGACAAACAAGGCGTACGGCCCTTGAAAAGTGCCGTAAGCGCCATAGAGAACTTGAAACCACCCAATACCGTTAAAGGGGTGCGATCGTTCTTGGGTATGGTAAATTTTTACGGGAAATTCATTCCTAACATCGCGACGACGCGCAAACCCATGAATGACCTACTGAAGAAAGGTGTCAAGTTCGACTGGTCACCAGCATGTGACGCGGCCTTCCAACAATTGAGGACGGCTCTTGTGAGTGCACCACTACTGGTAAGGCCAAATTATAACGACACTTTTGTGCTCACAACGGACGCCAGCAAGTATGCAATCGGTGTGGTACTTTCCAACGAGAAAACCATCGATCAGCCGATAGCCTACGCCAGCAGGGCATTGGTAGGGGCTGAAGAACGATATCACACAATCGAGAAGGAATTACTTGCCATTGTTTGGGCATATAGTTACTTCAGGCATTATGTCTATGGCCAGAAATTCATCGTGTATACCGATCATCGACCATTGGTTTCGATTTGGCGGTTGAAAGAGACGTCCCCAACTTTGACGCGACTTAGGTTGCGCATGCAAGGTATTGAATGCGAAATCCGATACAAGCAGGGTAAAGAGAACGTGGTGGCAGATTTTTTGTCCCGGTTGGAACCCTACAACGACGTAGAGCGGGAAGCCACCGAGCAGCCGACAACTAAGCACCCTCAGCGTATCGCTGTAACAACACGGCGTCAGCAAAAATTGCTGGACAACATTGGCGTTGCGCCGATGAAAACAACACATGCGGACGTAGGAGGCACGGACAAACTGGGTCAGGCCGATGCGCCAAAGAAAACGGATGGACCGAAAAAAATGGGGCGGTTAGACAACGATTTGGGAACGAAAGATTTTGTTTCAGATCTAATGAATCTGGACCCTGCATGCTTAAGGGAAGAAGAAGAAGATGACGATGACATCCAGAACATGTATGAAGAATTCAAACAGAATCAAGAAAAACGGAGCATTGATGTCCGAAACATAACGTTTCAGAAAACGTTAGAGGTCAAGGCAGGGGCGATAAAGATCGCGGTTGTAAATAGTCGATCTGCGCATAGCGATATCAGCAAATTGTGTGAGTTACCACACGGGTTGAAAGATTACACCCAAGACAATGTGGTATGCCTTCCTAACGAGAAAATCATAGGAATAATAATGGAAGGAAAAAGCAACTCAGTGGTAAACGCAAGAATGTTTTTCGCAAGATTGTACAAGTGCATGAAGGAATGCAGTAAACTCGAACAGAATGAGCCCATTCTGGACGTTCAAGTAATCTCGTTTCGCAAGATTAGACAGTTCGAGATAATGGAAATGATCCAGTTTTTTGGGGAGCGACATGGGAGAAAAATCACCATGTACAATGCCAGCTCCGAGCGCATTGAGGTCGCGAAAGAAGAAGTGCCGGGATTATTGAGGGAATTCCATGACGCACCATTAGGGGGACATGTAGGAGCCAAGCGCATGCGGAAGAGGATCGCTGCAATTTACCATTGGCAGAACATGAGACGGGACATAGAGGATTATGTGCGCAATTGCGACTCTTGCCAGAAGAATAAAATCTGCAAGTACAACCGGATCCCTATGAAACTCACAACAACCGCATCTGAACCATTCGAAAAATTGTTCATGGATATCGTAGTCTTGCCGGAAACAAACCAGGGAAACAAATATGGCCTGGTAATACAAGACGATTTGACGCGATATTTAATAGTGGCCTCTATGGAGAATCAAGAAGCCGTCACGGTAGCGAAAACATTTGTAGAAAATGTTATTTGTAAATTCGGAGTGCCAGAAGAATTAGTCACGGATCAGGGCACGAATTTTATGGGGCAGGTAATGAAGAGCGTGTGCAAGATTTTAAAAATTAAGAAAATCAACACGAGCGCGTACCATCCACAGGCAAACCTGGTGGAAAGAGCTAACAGGGAATTGAAAATTTACCTGAGACAATTTGTGGGAGGAGATCCGCGAATTTGGGATCAGCATCTGCCGTATTTCTGTTTCGAATACAATACGACAGTAAACTCGTCAACGGGATACACACCGTTCGAGTTAATGTATGGAAGAGAACCGCGAATTCCGGCATCCATATACAAAGGTACGTTGGCCGAAGAAAATTACCACGATTACGCACTGGAAATGAGAAAACTGCTCAAACACATACATGAAGTAGCTAGGGAAAATTTGGTAATGTCCAAAGAAAAACGTAAGGAGATATATGATAAAGGTACGGCACCTTGGCAGCCAATGTGGGGAGATAAAGTGCTTGTCCAAGCAAACCCCATGGGAGTAGGACAGAAATTGCAGAGTACATGGAGAGGTCCGTACGTAGTGATAGATGTGCCGAGCAATCAGACGTCGGTTATCAAAAACGGAAACAGGTTAGAAAGGATACACAACAATCGATTGAAAAGGTACTACGAATAGAGAATCACGGAAAATGAGATGTTGATAAAGTATGGAAAGGATTTAAAAGAATCAGATGATTACCACGAAACGTTACAATGGAAAGAAACATGTACGTAATAAAGAAATAATGAGTAAAAAAAAGAAACTGTACGCAAGCGTAAAAATGAATATACTGAAAGAAATTAAAATGAATGTACGCCGCGGTTAAAAATATGTATCCAAATATTCTTTGAGAAGATATTGTGAATGTAACAAGGCTAAGCAAAAAGGCAAGATTATGAAAATAAATTTGAAGAAAAGAACACGAAAAAACGTAGAACACGGATTACGTAGTAGACGACGAGGGATGTGTTGTGGCCGTGTGAATACTTGTATTCCTCGGATTCCTAGGACCATAGATTGACCTAGGGCTGGGTTCAATTCCCAGTAGCCATTCGCCCGTTCGTAACGATGACGGTCAAAAGAGTACGTATGAGGAAAGATAGAACACCGCGAGGAAAATGCCGCGAAGAAAAGCAAAAGTTAATTGCATTTGAACGAAAACATGTATTGAATACAATAAGATGCAAACGCGTTGCACAGTTAGGGACCCAATACTCTTTAAAGCCATTAGTAGAACTAGGGAAGATGGTCGTATTGAGAAACACGTCTTGTCGGATGTAGAATTTGAACGCGACAGCGTCATAACCGGTCCCATTTCGTGCAATAGGAAGTACCCCCATAGGATCGAAAAGGTGATCATAAGGTATTTAACTAGGGGGAAAACCGAGACACCCACCTATAGGAAAATTCCGCTACGAATAGCGAAGGAGCAAAGATGCTCAATGCGCATGTAGGCACTGTTAGGGACATGGTAAACGGTAGAAGAGAAAAACTCAAGCCAGCTATCCGGGTTCAAGCCCCGCTCTAACCAAATACGTCATGGAACGAAGGAGCCAAATATGCTCAGGATATATAGCGCAAAATATCAACAGGGAAAGCCCTTATATAGAAAATTCCGCTAAAGAAAAGCGAAGGAGCCAAAGATGCTCAGAATATTGTAAAACGGACAGGGAAAACCAGGAGACCCTCATATAAGTAAATTTCCGCAAAGAAAGCGAAGGAGCCAGGGTGCTCAATGCATATGTATGCACTGTTAGGGACATGGTATACGGCAGTAAGAGAAACTCAAGCCAGCTAACCGGGTTCAAGCCCCGCTCTAACCAAATACGCCATGAAGCAAAGAGCCACAGGGCTTAGATCATTAGGAACACTGATAGGGAAAACCAGAAGACACCCTCAGATGAGAAACTGCCGCTGAAAGGAAAGCGAAGATGCCGACCGGCATAGGAATTGTATTAATGGTGTGGGCAAACCAATAGACACCCACTTTTATGAAGGAAAGTTGTTACTGCTAACTAAGAAACGAAAGAGCAACGGTTGCTCATACAGTTAGAACATTGCATTAGGGGAAAATAATACTAACCATGGGGACACTAACCAACGGAGAAAGCTCCACTTATCAAATATGCGCATTAGGTTTAGAACAGCGACGAACAGAGCCAGGGGTACCTCAGCGACAACGCCGCAGCATCCACCGACGATCTTCAGCAGCAACCACAAGGGCAGGATCAGCCGAAAGCCCGACGACGACCATCCCATGACGCTTCAATGTGGGATACTACAAGACGACACGACAACGCTAACGTTAACCTAAGGTGAGGCCACGCCTGGGGTAAAGACGAGAGCAGAGACGACACACGATGTGCGATGATGAAGACGACCGCAACGATAGACAGGAAGACCAAACTACAGGCAGCTTGAAGGATGACCCCGATGCAGCAGATGACAACTAGCCTCGAATCAAAGCAGAGAAAGGTACCCCAGGTTTATCGCGAGAACGGTACAACGCTCCATTATTACCAGCGTACTAACCAGCTCCAGATTCGCCTCTTCAAGACGGATCTAGAGCTCAAGTAGTGGGGGGGCATGCAGTGACCTGCCGTTCCCAGTCTTCCTACCAGCTGACCGAAACCGAAACCCAACGCCTAAGTCGCCGCCGACTCACCGAATCGCCAACGCATAACGTCAACCCCTAAATAGCGGCAACCGGACGAGCACCGATACGATTGCAGCCACAATCCGACGATCGCTTATGACCACTGGGGCGCACACCAACGTATTTGAACACTGTCAGCAGAATGTGCCACCCCGTGAATGAGCCACCGAAACTGACCTACTTCTACGCCAAGCTGACCAACTCACCGTGCAACACGACACCTCACTAGCGATCGGGGAATCAGCCGTCGCGAGAACTGACCTGCTTCACTGCCGATGGGGCGACATCGATAATAAAAACAACGCAGCATGGAAAACCACCGGACGATCGTTCGATATCATCGATGATTGAAAATGAGAACAGTTTGGACTTAAATCGTAAATATCCGCTCAGGAGGAAAAACAATCGAACGCGCACCCGACAAAGCTAATGACCGAAAAGCGATCACGATCGAAAGCGAGTTACGAAAACAAGTGTCGCAAACCAACAGGAGTGAACGAGATCGATCGTGAATCGGCCCGGGGAAAAGGCGCCTGACAACGAAGCAGCGATCAATGCGAGAACGGCACAGCGACAGCAGAGGCGAGGGAATGGTCAGGCTGTAGGGAGAGGGCGGCACAAACTAACCTAGATTAATTTAGTTATAAATATTACTTGGTTGTAATAAACCAAGTGTGATCTGTTTGCTACACTCAAAGGAACAACATCGTGTCCGTGTTTTCTTCGAGTCGTCCGTCCTGGGAAGAGCCGTCCGCTGACAATTATCCGCCATCGACAGCATAGAATCGTGTTTGGCCACGATAAGGAAGCCATTTCTGACAAGGTGACAGTAGGTATTAACTCTATTTCTAGGAACTGAGGCCGTCAGCCAAAGGGCGGTAACTTCACATCAATCAATATTGGTGGTATCGGTGATTGAGTTTGATTAAGAAAAATCGCTTATTATTTATGTGTATAAACTCGTCCACTGAACCACTTCGGGCTGTTCAAAACCTGCATAGGGTTGTTTCATTGATTATGTTTGGTTTGATACAACCAACCGCAAAGCAATCGAACCGGCCGTTTTGTAATAGGCGTGTGGCCTGCGTCGGGACAGCAAACAGCAAGCGACCATGTTTACCCAAGTGTTAATTACAGCCCATAACAATTATGACTGTGGTCGACGCATGGCAACCGAAATTTACTGTTCTTATCAGTGGCAAAAACAATCACTACCAACACGGTAGCTCCAGGGTAAAAATAAGAAAAAAAAGTGGAATAACTCCACCCCACGCAACATTAGCTATGACTTAAGCTGGAAACAAACAGTCGTATGTAGCATAAGCATAATGTTCCATGCGAAACAGACTGCCACATGCGTTATCAGTATTGTTTGCTCCTCACCCAAACACTGACCCTCACATGGACGAAGGAAGTAGTATGGCGTAAGAATGGCTTACATTTTCGGTTAGTTTAAAATTTCAAAAAACGCTGAGCCGTAACAGGGGTCGCTCAATCGGTAAGCAAAACACGCTCGAGGAGTAATAATTCACTGTGGCCTGTGATTGTGACCATCGCGGGAGAGACCAGAGGCAACAACTGGAATTTTAATTTGAAAAAATACTTCTGGCAAAATTGATCGCAGCATTGGAACAAAGGTTTTTGAACTCAAAAGTCAGCGAACCAAATAAGGAGCCGGAACACATTTTTAAGCTGAAGTGGGAATTGTGGACGTCACTCAAGATTTATAAAAAAAAAATGAAATTACTCGGGTTCATTTAAGGATTTTTGTATGAGTTTTGTGCCTTAAAGAAATTTTCCACATAGACCAAACAAGAAAATAAAACCCCGGAATAATCGTCTAAATTTTATTGCCAGCAACAACTGGCCCGAAACGCCTCCAACGAGGACGCTGAACCAGCTCGGCTGTGGTGGAAAGAAAATTCAGCAAAAACGCAACTGGCGGCGGCAACCATGAAAAATTCATCAAACTTCCCCGAACGGCAATAACCGAACGCGCACGCTTTTAATGGCCGTACTCGGGGACTAGCGTTCCATGTATGGTAGGCAGTCATTCCTTCCGCTCTCCGTCCAAAGGGAAGAAAACAAAAAGGAGCAGCACCCAAGCAACCTCCCCAGTCCAGTTCCAGGGGGTGGAACAGGATAGCGATCGGGCTGGAGCGCTACCAATTTAGGAATTTCCGAATTTCCCGGGCCACTCACGGAACGGAGCGTTGTGGTACAGAAGAGGAGAACGCTGGGATCGGCGTGCAACAAAATATTAAACAACTTCACCGAAGGAGTTCACCTCCGGTCCATGGGCGGCCGGGCCATGGACGGGTGTGTGAGTGCATGGATATCCGCTAATGTTATTTAAATTGCGATAACGGTTTAGGCCGACCGAAACACGCCGCGTGGACTCGCGTCACCGTGTGTGTTCTACCCAAAATCCTCCGGCGCTGCCGAAACGACGAACGGCCGTTAGAATCCACCAACCACTACGCCCTTTGCCCCTTGCCTCTCTCCATCGTTCGGTGGCGACTAGTACGATTTCTGCAACAGACAAAACGGGCTGGCAGCTTGTGGTTTTACTCGAGCTGGACTTAGGTGTAATAGAGCCTCACATTGTGTACGATCGTACGCTTTCACCCTCCTTCAGTGCCCCCTTTCCACCCACCCACATACTCACACACAAACACACGATTGCACAACAAACCCCGCTGCCCTTTGCGAAAGGACTTCAATGGGACGCATTTTCGATTTTCGCGACTCGTAGTGGCCTTTTCCAGCGGCGCACACAGTTGACTAGTAACGACGTTACAGGACGCACGTTTCCCGAAAGGACCCGTATGTCCCTGTGTTAGGCTCCCTTCCCGACTGAACCGGCTAGCCAACGGCCAGCGCATGTAATGGCCGCCGGATCGTAAATTGGTGCTCGGAATGGAGAAAACATGAACTTTTATTCGATTGCGGTTGGATGTTTCAGTTTAATTAACTGATTTGCCGTCCGCCAGCCCAGTTTGCCGGCCAGCCAGCAGTGTGCAGGCTCGAATATGGAAGGTAAAAAACTTAAACCCTCTTTGTCAACTACCGAAAATCTATTTCGATTCGAAACGAGTGAATAAATTAGTTCGCTCGCCACAGTACCGTCGGCCGGCAGCTCGTGGATCGGTTGGTAGGATAAAACTTTGCAAAACAATCTCGCGGCTAATGCTATTAATTGTGCGCCAACATGGGTTTATTAGCTGCTTGGTAATTGAAGTGTATTATTACTAGTGTACTAATCGTAAAACTTTATCGTCATCTGAGACGAGATTCGTACCTTCAAATAGCAGTAGGTAATCGAGATTTCTCCATAGCTAGTTTTCAAAACTGATTCAATTTTAATGAGAGAAATAAATCGAGTTGGTAATTTGAACGAACGTGTGTCGAATGTTTTTATTTATTTTTCGTTCAAATAATGAATTTAAATTATGCTCCGTTTTTGGTTCAATCGATTTTCATCGCTCCCGGAATTTTTTACATTTTTGTGGGATCGTGATTCGCAGAACATTTCATGGAGAAGACGGATCATATGAATTGAAATTTCTCGAAAAACTCATCATATCGCAATTTTCAACCCAATTTTTTTTTCTGTAATAAATCCTCACTGAAATAAATGACCTACCGAAACGAAACAACGGTTCCACGAATTCGAACTATATCTACGCGTTTGCATTTTTAATTGATGAAGAGTATTCGAAATCAAACTGGTTTCCAATGATTTATTTATTTTAAAATCATGGCGTTCTACGAAATCGTCCATCAAAATTCACATCTTCCTTTGTTTTGATTTCTTTCGTCGGGTTCAACGTTGTGGTGGAACCAAGCAAAACGGTAATGCAGTGAAGAACATGCCGGTTGGTAGTTCTTTTTCGAAGGCTTGATGGGTTTTTCATGAATACCTTGAATACACCACGTGGCGGAAATAGCATCCCCCATCCTGGAAAGCCCACGGTGCGGCCGGGGGACTCATAAAATAATCGTTATAAAATGACCGTAAACGTCGCTTGTGGCCAACTTGGGTTGGCTCCTTTGAAAACGAGCAGGAATCAACGAATAAAATTACGAACGAAGGGAAGCTCACGCAAGAATAACGAGCCTACGACCTGTCGGAAAAGGAACTGGTCTGAAGGGTGGCAAATGCTCCAGCAAGCGCCGGAGACCTTTCAACTTTCACGTGTCAACCAGGAAACGCCCGAAAAACATCTTTAAGGTTCTCCGTGTTTTTTTTTTGTCTTTCCTTTTTTTCTGTATGTAAACGGTCACCATTACGACATTGCGCAAAATGGCACATGGAAGACCTCTAACGTGCATGTTTTGAAATGCGTAGAATAGCAAGTGCGAAACAATTGAAGGAAAATGGAGAAAGAAAGTCCTTTTTATCATAAAACTCACCTGCACAACTATCTTCCTGTAGCAAAACCGCCTATAGAAACCCTTTTTTCGTTGTTCACTACCGACTACGGTTTCGATGTTTGGGTTGGCGGAATAAAAATCCCCTCGAGAGTTCGTATACAACTTGGCTTCCAATTTTTCACTAGAGCTATATTTCTTCACTTTTTGCACGCGTTCGTGGCGTCCTTAAAAGCCAACTAAAGTCGAACCACTACGGAGAGCTTTCAAAATACCATGACATTTTCACACCTCGCGGGTCGCCATGCGTCTGTTCAATGGCCTTTGAACCCTTGCAGCGGGTGGTAAAGGCAATTTGAGGGAACGAACATTCACCCAGTCCTGCAAATCGATACCCCTGGCTTGTGGAGTGGTGTGTCGTTAATCTTCGAAAACTTCAATGTCACCGAGGTACTATGCTACTGCCTCATACACACACACACACACACATATTAACCTTCCCAAAGACGAAACAGGAAGGGTTTGATTGTACGCGCCCTCGAGGGGTATATTTATGTCCAATGTTTCGAGCTCCGCTTTTTTTTCATAGTGCGTCGATTAACGCACCAACGGCGACGACATGGAAAAGTCGGCCCCAAAAAATAAACTCAAACATCTAGCACAGCACAGCGAATGAAAGGAAGAAAAAACACTGCAAAAGAAAAACCGAAGGTAGGAAAAACAACCGAACCGGAACCGGAACCACTTCGCCGGCTCGCAGGAACGGTGCACGGTGAGCAAGTTCAAGTGTCAGACATGCCGGTGAGTGTGCGGAAACTCAAGCTTTTCCCACCCCCACCGGGAGCGAGTGACACCAGGAGGGATGGGGTAGATGGCGAGTTTTGCAGACGATCCGTGGGAAAGGATTAGCCCGTACACGCGCGTCGTCCTCGACATGGTTTGGCTCGGTTTTCACCAAACCCAGCTCGAGAGGCTTGAGGAAGACGAAGATAAAACTCGCAGGACCTCGAAGGAGGAAAAACACGTCACCGTCACGAACGACAAGAGAACTCGATGCATTGGAAAAACAACCGGTTGTTTTTTCCTCTTTTTCATTTTGCTGCTGTTTTTCCTTGCGCACAAGCCGTTCCGTCGATATTAATGATTTCTTTTATGTTTATTTATTTATTATTTCACGTTTCGCCACTCACACTTTACGATGTCGCGCGGAAAAAAATAAGGATGTGCGTGCATGACCCGGGTTAGCGCCCAAAGTTGGGAAGCGCTTTTTGGACGCAGTCTGTCTGTGGCAAAAGGGAAAAGCAAAGCAGGGGAAAAAGCTTAAAGGGCACACACGTTGGCACCGGAGGTCCTCGCTTCCGGCTCACATTAAAGTGACGGAAGTTCAGTGTTTTGAACTGCGTCGTTTCATTCCTTTCTCCCCTCGCGCACATCAAAACAATGCCGTGAAAATTCGGGCACGAAATGTTTCACTGTGTATTCGATCCAGCTTCTGGACATTTTCACCATCCAGCTTCACCCCCAGGGGAATACTTTTGCCTCCTTCCCAGTAGATGCGAACAGAAACGCTTACTTCTGCACTGCACACTGTTTCACCGACTCGTCGAATTTTCCGCATAAACGTAAAAAATAAAAACACACACTCACAAAGAGAAACCGACGAAGGTTCCGCGACGGCCGCGGCACATGTCCCTACGCCCAAGGAGATCGGTTTGCAACTGAGGAGCCCTCAGTGAGCACGGAGCCCGAACCGGATCCCGAGACCGCTTCCCTGCGTTCGTCCGTGGCGCAAACTGCCGCATGCATTCCGTGGCTGCGGTGTGTGGGAAAATGGGAAAAACTCGGTCGCCGAAGAGCTGCCGATGACGGCTCGCGCGGACCAAGAGAGAAAATACAGTCAAAGAGCGGCTGAGAAAGAGAGCTCTGAGCGAGTGACGGAAAATGGAGTGCACGCGGGCGCATCGATGAACATTGGAAGAAAATTAGAAATGAGAAAGTGAGCGTGGAGTGAAGTGACCATTGGTGAGTCGCAGTGTCTAAATTTTCTCACTGCTGAACTTATGAGAAAGGATACAAGGAAAAATTTCTAGGAAATCTGTCCACCAACCGCATACACGGAAAAATTGCGCGAAACTACGGTGAACGCTGCTTCCCCTCTTAGAGAATCTCTTTGAACGGGGGAAGTGTGAATCGCGTTGTTCAATCCCTTCTCCAATTCTACAAAAGTTAATATTAGAAGCTGAAGTTGTACATGTAACAAAAGTGTAGCTCAAATACTGTCCAGCTAGAAAAACAGACGTAGCAACATCCTATTTCTGAAGTTAACTCAAACAAGTGAAGATCAGCGATGAAAGGACAAGTAAATTGTATGCGACAACCTCACAAAGACTTATTCAGTTTTTATTGTTGGTGCATGATTCAGGTTTCCTTAGTTGAAATATATAGGCGAGAATGCAGCAACTTATATTGCTGATTGAAATGTAAACATTTCCTTAAAGAAGCATTTAAGGTAAATATTTGCTAATAATCACCTGTTAAGCTTGGATACACTGTGTTGCTTCGTAAAAATAAGTAAAAGATTGATCCTGGCGTCTTTTTAGCGTCCTATTTTTCGACAAAAGCGAATCGGTTCAAAGGAATGATTTACGGTGCTGCAACAAATATAGCCTCGATATGATGCTCACGTAAAGAGTGTGGCACTACACACTCGAAACGAGTCTATGCATCCTTTTGAACCGTTGAATGGATAGAAAGCGTGTTTTTGTTGAACACCTGAAGATGTTTTTTTTTTTTCAAAAAGCGAAATTGAATGTGGGAGGTGTAGTAAAAACACTAAAGCAAAAAATACAGTATCAATTTCACTCCAAAGCATATAAAAATGTTACAATCTATGAAGCACCCGTACTTTCGAAGTTCACAAGCAAGGTAATTTCGTTACACTGGAATTTGACAAAAGTGGCCGCGTCGGTAAAAAGGTTGCATGACAAAATGAATTTGATCTCTGGGTCGAATCACACTCCTCGAATGCGCAGGACATTCTAATTTCCTTGTTGGGGTAAAACTTATTTCCCCTGCGCCGTTATCCGCGTGTAATCTGCGACATGCGACGGGAAAATGTTTATAAATATCACATCAATGATGCAACGAAACATGTTTCACACGAGGGGGAATAAATCTCTGCAGATCATATTTCAAGCTTGCATAATCTCTACAGCGTGTGGAAAGAAACAAAATGAACCTCTACGCTATTAAATTCTCCTCCAATACAATACGCATCTTGAGTCTTGTAATCACGTTTCATGTATGTTCTCTTTCAATAGTTAACACTAAAACGACTCGCCATTTTTAGACTTTGATATTTATTTTAAGAGTGATTTAATAATTTAAGTCTTTGTAGAAAATATTATTTCAGAGCGGATTATTAAAATAATTTTTGTTTCATCTTCTGAAATCCAGGAAAAGGCATCCTTGAGGTGTTTGAATGATTGCATGACACAATACAGTCAACAAATTTTAGAATACATGAATTGCTTCCCCTGTTGGGTTATTGCATGATTCCCCCTTTACAACATATCGCGAGAATGCCACGGGAAAATGTTCATTCTCATATCAATGATGCAACGAAACATGATTCGCACGAGGGGGTAGAAATCCCTGCACAGCATATGTCAAGGCAACATTTCAAGCTCCCTACAGCTTGAGGCAAGAAACAAAATGAACTATCACAATCGTTACCTCTACGCTGTTTAATACTCATTCAATACAATACCCTTTTTGGGTCTTGATGAATGATGTTCAAAATTGCAATTTACGAATGGGTATGATGTTCTCCTTCAATATTTATCACTAAGTTGACACGCTTCAACTGTAGGAAGTCGTTGTAGAACTTAGTTTTTCAAACTAGATTGTTCAACGCAATATTTTCCGAATTTTACCCTAAGA
This sequence comes from Anopheles atroparvus, assembly GCA_914969975.1. Classification (NCBI taxonomy): domain Eukaryota; kingdom Metazoa; phylum Arthropoda; class Insecta; order Diptera; family Culicidae; genus Anopheles; species Anopheles atroparvus. Next base: position 35,323,649 of record CAJZCY010000003.1, read on the forward strand.
AATCCTAGAAAAGGCATCCTTGGGGTGTTTTTACGAATGCATGATACTGTAGCATATCTGCTATACAGCTATTCTTAAACTATACAGATAGGGAAAACCCTTTGAAACATACAAAAGCATACGTTACGCACAACCATACACATTGAACTCCGTACAATCACTTCAACACATTTGGTAAACATTAAGACTCATTGAACAGTCAAGCAGTTATGACAAGGTTAGGCATCCAATTACAATACGCAGAAAGGAAGAACCATTGCCAATGTTACGATGTTACATAACATTGCAAGCGGAAACAGAAAGTCAATGTCAGAACCCAAGCTCAGGCAAATGAGTCATAAATTAGAACCGCACACGACGCTGTCCCAAAGCGCGAGTAAAATCAAAGGCATGTGTCATACGACACCTAGGCAGAAAGGGCCAGCGTGAGAACCAAGCGCATGACGAAGCGACCCAAGAGGGCACACGGAAAACCTTCTCTTTACCTAAGTTAGAAAACATGCAAACACCATAACATTGAACAGATGTACTTTCTCCAACCCAACAACATGTAACACAAAGAACAAGTAACTATAAAATAAAGAAGCCGGATCAGTTCACAGCGATCAGTTCAGATCAGTTGAGGACATTCATCCGTCAGAGATGGAACGGAGCGCATCGCTACTCGTGATCCGTCCAAAACCGAAACGTGAAGTTTGTGGAGTTATTTCCCCATAAGTGACATGCAGCTTTATTACAATACAATACAGCCATCAAAGTTCATAATACATGAATTGCCTCCCCTGTTGAGTTGATGCTTGATTCCCCTTTTACAACACAACATGGGAGGATGTTTATTCTCACATTAATGATGCTTCGCTACGATTTAAACATGAATCACAGGATAAGGATACAAAAAGGATGAGTATCAAAACAAAAATTCTCCGTCATTGAAAAGCGCAGCTAAAGATAATAGCAGTTTATTCGGTGAAAAAAAGAAATGCAAAATTACACAAAACGTTGATTCACATGTATTGTTTTCAAAAAAAAAAAATATAATTAACCCTAATTAATTTTTCTATTATATTGTACCCCTTTAATACTCCAACGATGCAGACAAATCCACACATCCGAATTTCGTAACGTACGTGTTCTGTTATAATTTTTAAAAATTACTGATCTAAAACAGTAAGTTTTTCTAGCATCGAGAAATGTTTATGTTTATGTTTATTACGCAAATGTTGATTGAAAAGAATGCACCTCTGATAAAGGTTAGCTTTAATTTCTTCACTTGAATCATTTGAAAACAGAAAATCCATCAATGGCATTTCAAATTTGTTGCATGAAGTTCGGCAGGAGAAAAACTTTCTTAAGCACTTAATTCTTTAGGCTTTGGCAGGGCACATGGAGGCCAAAAAAAAAGTTCACGATCACATGAATGATGCAACATTAATTATACGAGTAAAGCATCATTTACGAAGTATACGAAGAATATTTCGTCTTGCTTTAATAAATCAAAATCTGATTAAATTATGATCTTTTAATTTATTAAAAAGGTGATCTTTTGATTCATACAGCCAAATTTTTCCAACATAATCGAGAGAACATGATGTCAGTTTTACAAAGCGCGTAAAAAAATACCCAAAATCAAAATGTGCAGCCAATCGAAATAAAATAAAAATATATTAATTTGCAAGTTTGATGTTTGAAAGGTTATGTAGAAATTACAGGGAGAATGAAAAGTAGGTATTCAGGTTCTTGTGAGGGCACATTGGTATTTACCCAACGAAGTGAAAGCTACAACTTTTGAGAACACGCGATCTTTATAACGACAGCTCTAAGCAGAAACTCAGAGTTATATTGTGATAAAAGACAAAATGATCGATACGGTTAAATATGGTGTTAAGTTCATTGATCAATACCTATTGGGTTTGTTGAATCATTAACCAGTTTCATTTTCTTAACTATTCATAATCTCATCCCATTTCCCAATATAAAAATTGTAAGTTCGGCAAGAGAAAGTCCTCCATGCGTGTAGTATCATATAATTTAATTTTCAAAATCATGGACAGCTTACAGATCTTATCATTCTAGCTTCTATTCTAATAGAATCGAGCAATAAAATCAGAGAAATTTTAAAAGCATTTATGTGAAGGGGGAAAAAAATAAGCACAGCTTAGTTAATCTAGGATAGAAACATCATTAATAAAACTACGAAAGAATCCTTTCTAGCTAGACGATTGTTAAACTTTTAGTAGCACGCAACACAACGTCCTCGGTTGACATTTCATACGAGACTGTTTATTCGTGCGTCATTACTTACATCTATACTTAATCCTAGCCCTATCCTATCCTATCAGTAATACTAATACTACTTACTCTCTAATTATCTTTTAGGCCGACTATTACTAATACACTACAACGATCAAAAAGTTAATTTGTATTATGACCAATGAGAAAAGGAACTAATTAGTAAAGTGGGCCCCAGTTGTGATTATTTTAATGGATGATCTTCAAGACCGGCCGGACTTGTACCACGTCCTTTCCCAGCGGGTTGCACGATTTACCTTACGATTCTGAACGATTGATTCCGGAAAATACGACGGCCGAACGTCGCAGCGACATCCTTTATCCGCTCCAAGCAAATGGGATGCATACAGCGTCCATTCCGTTCAGTGCACGCACCCGGTCTAGGTCCCGGGATTGATTAAAAGTACTTTTTGATTAGAAATCCCACCTGACGTAGGCTATTCCCTTCCCTCCATCGGCAGCGTTCCGAGCCGTCGTCGTTCGATTCTACCTTGCGAAACCATAGCTCACGACATCGCCCAGGCTGCGCTTATGTAGGAGAAGGTGGGTGAAAGGAGAAAACTCATCCTTATTCACCTGCCTGTGAACAATAGGCCCACTCACGGTTCACCAAAGCCCTAAGCGCACACGATGATTAAGAAACCTCGATGGTAGTGACAGTTGCAACCGGAATAGTAAGGACCACAAGAAAGCTGCTAAAAATAGACGAAAAAGGAAGGAAAAGCATTGCACTCCAGAAACTCAAGCGTTGCTGCTGCATTTTCAAAGCGGACGGCGAAACATGGCATTCCCATGCGGAGGCGACGCGGAACGCGAAAGACAAACATACTCATTTCCACCGGTTCATGACTGCGAATGTTTCCTTCCATTTGGTGTAGGGGAAAAAAAGATTGCGATGAAGAAAAGGCGAACAAAAAAGAAAATGCTCACATTCCTACGCACACACCTGGTTGGAAATAAATTATCATTCACCCCATCTTCGGTAAATAGGACGAACGGAGGCGCTAAGGTGTGGCCCAGTGCAAATATCTCTCTACATTGCAGCCAGAAAGATAGGTAAAGAAAGAGAGATAGAGAAAGAGGAATAGTTAGAGACAGCTTGTTCACGCTTCCCTAATGAATATCCTCTGATGCTAACTAGATACCGGAAGCCGACATTCGTTGTAGTGCATTCCATGTTCCTTTCCGGCGCTGGACAGGGAAATCGGCGAGTCGGGAAGGATTCCCATCGGCCCTACCCCACTTCTGCACCGGTCTGTGTGTTTTCCAGCAGACCCCGCCCGCTTTGTTGTTAATCCATACGGCCCAAACCGTTTGATCCATCCAGATGGAGAAATTAGGCGCTATACACTTGGTCTCGTTAGCCTGGTTTCGTTTTCCAAAGCGCTTCGTACCACCTAGCCATGCCGACCAACCGCTTGAAAATCTTCCCTACAACGCGGCCAAACCGTTTGATGGTGTCGAAGATAGACTTTGAAGCAAGGCTTGGAGGCCATCTAATCGCGTCGTTTGAAAATGAGTTTCTAGTCTCTGGGTTCGGACTTTTTTCCATTTGCCTTAGGGTTTTCTTTTTACATTTTCTTTCATTTTTTTAGGCCCGTTCTTCTTTCTTCCATTTTTCGCAGCACTCGAAGAAAAAATAATTGTACCTCGTCGATATTTGATGCCTTCTAAACACTAAGTGCCGGGAAAGATCCGTTTTTTTTTAAACCATAGGAAAAACAAAATGTAACGATTTTTTAGTTAAAGCTATTGAGCTTTTTTTTAGATGAAACTCATTCAGACAAGAAAATACACAGCATTATTATCGAACTTTAATTCAAGATATTAAGGTTTTAAGGTAAACGAAACGCTAAAAAAACTATTTACAATGTATCGCTCATGGAGGTTAATATAAGTGTTTGCTCACCAAAGAAGGGTACACATTTGAAAATGAAAACAAAAATTAAACAACACTGAACAGTTTGAATAGTATTTGAATTTTTAATGAGACAGAATGTTTCAACGCCTACAAACAGTATGAATTGTATGTCAAGTCATATTTAAGTGCGTATGTAGAATAATGATAGACATAAAACTATTGGTGAAATTATTACAAACAATATAAAATATCTCTTTAGCTTCATAACATATACCAGAATAAAAAAGCCTACGCGTTTTTAACAGATACAAGAGCTTATGAAATGGCATGTTATAGCTGTTCTCTGACAAGTAATACATCACATTTAATGCACTCATCAATCAATTCACTTGGTGCACTTAGAAAATCATGTAAAAGAGGTTTCAAACAGGCTGAAACTATTAAATAAAATATGAGGAAGAAACGTATGCATGTTCTATTTATGTGTGATGTACCAGGGCAATCGATTTGAATAAAAAAAACTGTAATCCAGCAGTGGAAAATAAGTCAACATCAGTATCGAGTGTTAAGGTGCACCAGAGATAATCGTCATTGGTATTTACCTGACCTCCGATGGGCAATTACTGCTGGCAGTGTTTATCTGGCAAGGAGTGTGCAACACTGCAAAGAGTGGTTTTTATGTTTTTCTACCTTTGTCGATTCACGCTACCAGGGAACGCGGTTAATTATTAATGGATTCTCTTCGATGCACAAGCTACTACATCCGAGTCTATCCAAATACGGCACGGTTGGAAGAGTCTTGTAAGTGTTTGGTTTTGCTGTACAAACACAGACAACATAGGACTATCCTTTAGGTAGAATGTCCGTACAGGCGGGAAACGTAACATTAATGGGAGCCAGTAAGATGAAAAGAGATTTTGAATGGTTGCCGGCAGCAAAAAATGACCAGTGCAAACGGAAGATGAAAACCGGTTCACCTCAATATCGACACCATCTCGATTTGCCTTTGATGGTGCCAGAGATAGGACGGAATAGGAATCTCCGTTGGTAATTGAATCCTTTGAAACGGGCCTAAACAGAAACGGACTGTTGCTGGGAAAAGAAATTCAGATTCATTTTTTAACGAGTAGCTTCGATGGATTTCATTCGGTCCTCTCCTAATATTATTTTTAGAAGCGTTTATATCTCATTCTTACAAAAAATACACCACTAGTTGTTTCGTTCACTAAATTGAAACCAATTTTTGTAGCGCTATAACTTCGCCACTTTTAATCATCCTCACGATCTGTAAAAAATGCTCAGAACGTACATTTCTTGTGTTCGTTAAAAGTTGTTTTTTACATTGCCACCTTTCCTCCTTAATTTCATGCTGTCTTGGTTGAAGTGAAAGTATGTCAGGTTTTGTGCGATTTTGGCGAAGAAAAAAACTGACGTACCAAAAGTGGCATGTGCGCAAGTTAATATGCAAGTTTTATACTGCTGTGTTCTTTAATAACTTAAATTGAATGGATTGAATAATCGTATAAACTATTTTTTTTAATGCCCCAAGTATTGTGTTTCTAATTGTTTTGTTAAAAAATATTTTTGTTTGAAAATTAATTTAAAAAAAATCCGCATTTTTCGCTTCATACCCCTTTCATCAATAACCATACAATGGGTTGTATCTTTTGGTTTAGCTGTCGTATCGTGTTGACATTTTCAGTGATGATACTCAACAATGTCTTTAAACTGAACCATAACTAAGGGTTGATAAATCTCCAAATAACCTGGAGATTTTTCAGTATTTAACTCTATAGTCGTTCAAATATAATACAAAACAATTATTGCCCGCTTTTATAATTTATACGTTCAAAACATTCTACTTTCCACCTTTGCACGACACAAAAGCGGGTGTTGACTGAGGGATTTCTTTCAGTTCAATTTTAATCGACTTTTTTTACGCTTCCCTCGGTTTTCACAGTAAGATCCCGGCGTAGGATTTACCCAAAGTTTTAACAGAACGAAGTTGCAAAACTTACCCGTGTATGTGGGCATAGAAGCCAAGGTTAATGACCGAAATACAATCCATGAAATGTGTCCTCTTACAACCGCAAAACGCATGCTCCAATTGCTGCTCCTATGTGTGCCTTTTGATGTTATGCTGTGTTGTGGAACATCCACTGTGATAGGAAAAGAATTGAAACTAAAAATAAATTAACAGAAATAATACGATTTGCAGTGATAATAAACATGAATTTGAGTGGTTTCAAAAGAACTTGAATAGTTCATTAGGTTAGAAAACTGTAGGTAAATTAAATATGTTGTCCTGGGAGAACCTTGGATCGAAAAGAGTCGCCCTCGTATGGTGAAACAATGAACACGCAAAATCCAGAGATTGTGTCTCTACGGACTTTTCTTCTTTATTTCAATAATTGGTTTATTAAAAAGATTTAATAGCTTTACATTCCTCTTCAGCCTCCCACTACCCTTCCCTCGCTACCACGCCGCTTCCCTCCAGCCACTGCCCGAGCTGTCCGATGATTTTCACCTTCCACTCTGCCTTCCGTGCCCACGTGGTATGTCTATATATTAGTTTATATAGGTCGTGCCGTCCGTACGAGTTTTTGCCGAATCCTGAACCACAATATGCGTGCGAGCCCATTCCAATCAATCTAGATCTCGTTTGCGTGTATGCTTTCTAACAGAAAAATTTATCTTGTTTTCTCAATTTTTACTTTTGTTTGTTTCATTTCTTCATTTTCTTTTGTATTCTATTCTTCTTCTTTTCGATTTCATCTTGTGTATGTGGTGGGTGGTCTCTGTCTCAAATAGATCTTATGCCGCTGTTTCCGTGTTTCGTGAAAATTGCGGTGTTGCGTTTTGTTGTTTCCACTCGCGCGTGATAGAAACTAAAAGCTGCAGTACAAACGCCACTCGCTTAAAGCGTTTGGATTTTCGTTCCGTTTTGTTTAGTTTTTTTTTCAGTATTATTTGTTCTTCTCTCTTCGAATTTCTAATTTTTCTGTTGCATTTATTGGGCATTCTTGTTTGTTTTATAGTTAATAGTATTAAGTAATGTTGTATTGGGATTTTGCTTTGTTTTTCTTAGATTTTTTCTGTACTTTTTTATTTTTGCAAAACTCTTCTGCTCTGTTTTGCCGTGATTGGATTTTCATCTTTCAGATCTCGAAAAGCGACACTACACCCTGCGACAGGTATTTAAACTAGAGTGTACTTGCTTTTGTGATTGTGTGTGTGTATGTTTGTGTGGCTATTGCGTGTTGGTAGGTGTGGTAGTTTAGCGTTACATGTTCTGAGCTGAGTGTGTAAAGGTGTGTTTATGTGATGTGTTGTTCTAACCAATGATTTCTGCATGTTTTTTTTATTTGTTACTTTACGTTTTTTTATTCAACGACATGTTTTTTTTTATAACTAGAAGGTTTTTTTCATTGATGATCATCTGTGTTGGGATGTACGCGTGTAGCTGTGTATATTGGTTTTGTAGGTTTTTTTGTTTTGTTTTGCTTATGCCATCAACTCATCGGTATCCTAGTAAATATTCTCGACTAACAATAGATTTTCTGCCTCGGCATCTCTTCCGCTCTCTAAGCTAGAGATTCCTATTTACTCCTGTGGTGGTTTACCACTTGTAACGTTAAGTTTTTAATTAAAATTTAGCGCTATATTCTGTTTAGGGTTTTCTTTGCGATTTTTTGTTTTTTGTTTAATGCTTCTCACCGTCTCGGCCGTCTGCCTTCTGTCGATCCCTTTTGTTTTTCGATTGCAGCCCCCCCGGGACGAGCAACAATACATGCGATACTATGTCGTTGTTTCCCCCTTCTCGTAGCTTCTCCAGTCCCATGTTTGCGGGATTGACGCAGGAAGAAAGAGAAACCCAAGGAGCGCATCAAACCATCACGATGTTCCGATGAAAGAACCCAACCGAAAAGGGCCCTAACCACACCAATGAAAAACATGCATGCGCGTTTGCGGCCAGCGTAAAACAAATCACGAACGACGACGACGACGACAACGCTGCCGCCAACGAGAAGACGAGCGAAACAGATGCGAAATACGACACGGGGAAGGAAAACTTAACAAGGTACGAGATAAACGCTATCCGTAATAAATAATTCTTCAAGCTTCTCCCACTGTGTGGGGTGTTCCAGGGCACGCCTTCCGTTCCATATTTATGGATAATAATTATGATCTACCTAACCCGGCCGCCCCTCCCGGGTGAATGTGCCTGTGTGTGTTTTTTGTTGGGTGTATTGTGTGGTTTCACGTTGTTTCACGATCGTTCGATTTTCATTAAATAGTTTATATCTTTAAAAAAATACTTATAACTCGTAATTCCTACAGATGCCCTAAGCTCCAAAAAGGTTTGTTACGCTATCGTGCGACACTGTAACCCCGAACCACCGGTAACCGGTTTACCCTTGCTCTTCTTACGCACTGTGCACCTTGCTGGTAAGTCACCGGTGTGTCTCCGTAGGTGATGCGGAAAAAATGTAAGTTCTGAGCGATGGGTCTATGTTTTTTGTTAAACATTCGTTTCCCTCGTTTAGGATCCTCGGCAAATCCAGCGTGTGGACCTCGGTATTGGCTACACAGTAGATGGATTTTATTTAATTAAATGTCCAATTCAAAAGTATGCCACATTTGTTGGCGAGGGGTTTTTCTTTCGTGGGTCAACTAGGACTGCCGTATGGGGGTGAATTTCTTTTATTAATTATTTTATGCAACATTCTTACAGTAAGTTAATTCTTACGCACCCCTCCAGAGTCCTTGCGGAGGGGGCCAAATATTGAACACAGTGCGCGATCGCATGCAACCGATCCTCGAAACGGTCGGTCAGACGGGAGAGTATTCCGCTGATTTGGAGATTTCGTGATCATGGTTAGGTTCCGTTCACTCCCACGCAGGGTTTTCCTTCGGCGGTGGAAAACTGCTCCGCAAACAAACCCAAACTAACTAACTCACCCAAAATTCACGACAAACGATCGTCAATCCTAGCATAGCACCGTGCAGCGACCAAGCGGTGCAAAACACTCAATTCGCAAACACTTTTGCGTGACAAGAAAAGCTGGTTGGCTGGCGTTTCAAACATCGTGACGTAAGCAGAGCGCGACAATCTCCGGTGCATCTAGTTCAGTGCAATGATTTACGAACCGCACGGTTGCACACGCGCGAAACATCATAAGGCTCATCGTCGTTTGCGTCGGAGAAAGCTATGAGCTGTGAGCTACACAAAACAGCTCCCCAACACCGATCAAAACTAGGCCCTTTTTTGGCTAGCTGCAAACATTACGTTGAGTAGAGTGTCGCTGTGAGGGATATGGGATGCCTTCGCAAAAGAAAGAAAACGGTTCATGCAATCCACAAACACGGATTGCACAGAACGATCGAATCGACAAGACGTTTCACGCGCAAACCCTACACGCACGAGTCCCTGACGCCATGATCTGCGCATGCCGGGCATCGTTAATGTTCCGTTAAATGTTTCCCCTCAGTCAAATTAATAATCATCAGCATCAACAACATCGGCTAACATCGGTATTAACCAACCCACCACCACGATAACACACCGACCGATTTGCAACGAACAGATATCCTAGTAACGAGCACCTCCAGCACCCGAGTCGGATGGATGGCGATGCGGTGTTTGGTGTGCTGTTCCTTCTGACTCCTTCCCAAAACGTGGTTTTGGTTCTTCTCCTGCATCGCGCTTCCACTCTCTCGAGCGTCAGATCCTTTTCCTTCGCTAGTAGTTGTTTAATGGTTTTATAATTCCAATTTACTTCCACCCTTCCGCGCCGGTTTCGGTTTCCGATTGGTATGGTTTCCGTTTTGTTTTTGTTTTTTTTTCTATCGTGTACTCTGTGTGTACGTGTTTCTTTTTGTAGTTGACTTTCCTTTTCTTTTTATACAATAAATTCAGAGAAATATCCTCCTCCTGCAGCCGCACCGATCATAGTTATACACTTTTATTTATAACATGTTGCTGTGTATGGTTTGGGTTTCTTTTATTTATTCGTGTTGCTGAATAGTTGCGTTTTTCTTTAATTCTTCATCTTCACTACCATTAACTTCTCTACAAACTTCCCTCGCTTCTGCAAGCCGCGCTTACGTTTATGCTGAATCGGTGTGCATGTGTGTGGGTGTGTGTTGGGGGTGTGTGTGTGTGTTTTTTGTTTGTTCTGTCGGTGTGCGTCTGCATGATTCAGTTGCTTTAATGTGTTGCACATTTTTTCATTTTATTTTTACTTATCCATGGGCAGTGAGTGGTAAGAATAGAAAGAGGCCCTTTTAAAGTTGTTTAATTATTCTTTTGTTTGTTGCTTGCTTGCTTTCATGTGTTGCTTTCTTTTTTGTCTCAATTGTTTTACTACGGTTTCATCATCGTAACGGTTTTACTTTGCTTAGATTTATTACTTTTTTTTTTTTAATTTATGTTGCTTGCTGGTCTCGCGCAGAAGAACTGTGTGCACCAACGTCAAACAATGGGCAACGCGTTTTTCCTTTTGTTAAAGTTTGCATTCATGTTTTTTGTTTCGCACACTCTTGCACGCGTGTTACGTCTATGCTACGGCTTGCGGACTCGACTAATATTGATAGCGCGCGGATTTACCATCAAAGTGAATTTAATTGTTTGTTGGATCCTCGATTTCTCCTCTCTCCTCGGTAGCCTAATGCACATCGTACAGTAGCTGCAAAAGGTTAGCTTGGCCAGCATTAAGGTTACGATCTCAACCGGCCAACCTATTGCGTCCGCACAACGAATCGCAACGAAGAAATGTGAATGTGATTCGACGCCCGCTGCTGCGACCGTGTTTGATGTCTGTACGGGAATTGTTCAATGTTCAATGTTTTGCTCCACTAGCTCTCTACGGATTTGCAGACTATAGTCCTGGGCTGGAGAAGCGAATCGACAGAGACGACGTACGACAGCGACCGGGAAGCGGGAGCCGTGGACACCTCCTCTTTCTCTCTCTCTCTCTCCTTCTCTGTCTCCGTCGCTCCCGTTCTTACCCGTCATCCACCATGTTCGTGCCAGCGGTTTTGTGTTATTTGCCAGAGATCATGCTATGATATTAGTAGATGAAGTTATACGGAGAGTTAGCGGTACCTAGATATCTAGCGGTTGCCCCTAGGAAACGCACCCACTCGTCCAAGCGGTTTTTTTTTGTCTCTTCGGGCGAGCGAGCGGAATGCGCTCGGTATGCAAATTTAGCTGTACAGCTGACCTACAGTACTTACGATGGTCTTACAGTTGCTCTGTTTTCTTACTTCATTTATTCTGTATTTTTTTTTTTTTGTCGTGGTTAGTATGTGTATACTATTGCAATAACAAAATCATACAACAATCTTTCCAACCAATCGCTGAAGTACGGGAAAAGTATAAAATGCCTAGCCAAATGATTCAAACTTTACGCCTTACGCCTACTACAATGTGTTTATATGCTCTTGATTTTTCGCGATTTTTTCGTCGTGGATCACTTGCGAGCTTCCATCGCTTTATTTATTTATTTTTTGTTCGCTTTTGCCTCCTTGTTTTGGTATTTCATGCTGTTTCTTTTTGTTTCAGCTGGTTTCATCTAATGCCGACACGCTCGCTGGACTACTACTGGATGTCTATCTGTCTTTCGTGCACTAAAGTTTGCTGCTCGCGACAGCTTCTGCCTATCCCTTCTAGAACGCCTAGCGCCACCACATCCGAAGCTCGAAAGGCTTGGTGCCTTTACGCTGCCACACCGCTTTCTTGCTTTTGTTCTACCCTTTCCTCGGCATGTATAGCTCCCTTTAGCTCCTTCTCTTTCGTTCTCTCTCTCTCTCCCTCTCTCTCTCTCTCTCTCTCTCGCTCTCTCTCCCTCTCCCTCTCGCTCTTTCTCCTTTTGCCCGATCTCTCGCCATCGGCTCGCGTCTCCTTAAACGATGATAACACGTTCGCGCACCGGAAAACGGTTTTTAAAATTGCTGGTTAAAGCCTCCGATTTAGTCGATCATCAGCTCGAAGTGAACGGACCCTCTTCGCTCAGCTCGGTCGTAATGGATGTTGCGGGCCCAGGCTTTGCACTCAATGTTGATAAGAACGCCAGCTGGAAGAAAGCAGAAAGGAAGGTAGGCGATTAGTCAGTGAAACCGAGCGGCAATTTTGGATTTGCTTCTTGCAATTTTCATTTTTATTTCTCTTAACATGCTATCATCACAAAATTATTGCTGCAGCATTGGTAATGATTTAAAAAAACCTGGAAACCCTTTAAAAACCTGGACCAATGTCATCCGCTCGATTCAATGAGCAGCAAAAACTAACGCAACGTGCCAGCGATGCCAACGAACGACAGCGTAAACCTTGAACCAGTGCGAACCGTGATCCTGAAAAGTAAAAGGTCGTAATTCATGGAATTCAGTTTATGCAACGGTACACATAACTGCATCCCTTGGAAAACCGGTTTCATTGAAGCATTTGCCTCCAGTGAACGGTATCTGTTGCAAAAGGCAAAAAATAAACACTTTCCTTGCACCGTGATGCTCAATTACGGTAAACCGGTTTGTTTTTGGGGCTTCCAAATTGTTGAAAGTATCACCAACGCATCCCGCATCGCTTGGGGCTCAGTCGGCAAAGACGTCAGGAAGTGTAAAGATCGTAGGAATGCATCCAATTTCGTTGACGTTGTTATCATGCATGTTCTGTTGGGGTGCGAATGCCAATGTGATATCTTTCGGAGCTCCTGATGTGACACAGGACATTTGTTTCAAGAAACGTGTTCTCAAGGGATTACGAAACCCAGTTTCATTCACATTTGAAAATGTAAGTTAAAATGATGAACTTTCACCAGTAGGTATGTTTGAGATAAAACTTCTCTTTTCTCTTCTTCTGTGCAGCCATTACCGAATGCTATACAATATATTCGGGTCGAATCACCTCCGCATAGGTATAACAGTGAATTAGCGGTGAATCTTGTACGTGGTGGAATTGGGCGGCTATTTGTGACTGTAGAGATAAAAGATCTTAAAAGATCCTTTTTCATTGGTAGCAATGTGGAAGTGATAATAAAATGCTCGCCTGTACCAAACACGACGGTAGGTACGACGGTAAGCTCAACCAGTGCCAATGGTTCCACGATGCAGTCAACAACGGTAGGAATCTCGTCGACAAGTTCGGCTACCACATCAAGCAGTTCGATATTCACTTCCACTATAACGACGCCATCATCATCTCAACAAACACAATCGCCAACCGGATCCACATCTGCAACAACATTGACATCGAGCCCATCAACAAGTATAAGCACATCGTCCACAGTGTCCCACTCATCTACCGATTCAACGTCATCGACCACACCTTCATCTACTGCTTCTTCTACAACTGAGACTACCGCATCCACACAATCCTCAACTATGTCGTCTACGTCTCCTGCATCGTCCAGCTCGTCTACCGATTCAACGTCATCGACCACACCTTCATCTACTGCTGCTTCTACAACCGAAATTACCGCATCCACACAATCCTCAACTATGTCGTCTACGTTTCCTGCATCGAGCAGCTCGACTACCGATTCAACGTCATCGACCACAGCTGCATCTACTGCTACAAGCGAGACTACCGCATCCACACAATCCTCAACTATGTCGTCTACTTCTCCTGCATCGAGCAGCTCGTCGTCTTCCGATTCAACGTCATCGACAACACCTGCATCTACTGCTGGTTCAACAACCGAGATTACCGCATCCACACAATCCTCAACTATGTCGTCTACGTCTCCTGCATCGAGCAGCTCATCTACCGATTCAACGTCATTGACCACACCTGCATCTACTGCTGCTTCTACAACTGAGACTACCGCATCCACAAAATCCTCAACTATGTCGTCTACGTCTCCTGCATCGAGCAGCTCGTCTACCGATTCAACATCATCGACCACACCTTCATCTACTGCTGCTTCTACAACTGCGACTACCGCATCCACACAATCCTCAACTTTGTCGTCTACTTCTCCTGCATCGAGCAGCTCGTCTACCGATTCAACGTCATCGACCACACCTTCATCTACTGCTGCTTCTACAACTGAGACTACCGCATCCACACAATCCTCAACTATGTCGTCTACGTCTCCTGCATCGAGCAGCTCATCTACCGATTCAACGTCATTGACCACACCTGCATCTACTGCTGCTTCTACAACTGAGACTACCGCATCCACAAAATCCTCAACTATGTCGTCTACGTCTCCTGCATCGAGCAGCTCGTCTACCGATTCAACATCATCGACCACACCTTCATCTACTGCTGCTTCTACAACTGCGACTACCGCATCCACACAATCCTCAACTTTGTCGTCTACTTCTCCTGCATCGAGCAGCTCGTCTACCGATTCAACGTCATCGACCACACCTTCATCTACTGCTTCTTCTACAACTGAGACTACCGCATCCACACAATCCTCAACTATGTCGTCTACGTCTCCTGCATCGAGCAGCTCGTCTACCGATTCAACGTTATCAACCACACCTGCATCTACTGCATCTTCTACAACTGAGACCACCGCATCCACACAATCCTCAACTATGTCGTCTACGTCTCCTGCATCGAGCAGCTCGTCTACCGATTCAACGTTATCAACCACACCTTTATCTACTGCTGCTTCTACAACTGCGACTACCGCATCCACACAATCCTCAACTTTGTCGTCTACTTCTCCTGCATCGAGCAGCTCGTCTACCGATTCAACGTCATCGGCCACACCTTTATCTACTGCTGCTTCTACAACCGAAATTACCGCATCCACACAATTCTCAACTATGTCGTCTACTTCTCCTGCATCGAGCAGCTCGTCTACCGATTCCATGGCATCAACAACTCCGTCATCTTCTGCTGCTTCTACAACCGAGACGACCGCATCCACACAATCCTCAACTTTGTCGTCTACTACTCCTGCATCGAGCAGCTCATCTACCAATTCAACGTCATCGACCACACCTTCATCTACTGCTTCTTCTACAACTGAGACTACCGCATCCACACAATCCTCAACTATGTCGTCTACGTCTCCTGCATCGAGCAGCTCGTCTACCGATTCAACGTTATCAACCACACCTGCATCTACTGCATCTTCTACAACTGAGACCACCGCATCCACACAATCCTCAACTATGTCGTCTACGTCTCCTGCATCGAGCAGCTCGTCTACCGATTCAACGTTATCAACCACACCTTTATCTACTGCTGCTTCTACAACTGCGACTACCGCATCCACACAATCCTCAACTTTGTCGTCTACTTCTCCTGCATCGAGCAGCTCGTCTACCGATTCAACGTCATCGGCCACACCTTTATCTACTGCTGCTTCTACAACCGAAATTACCGCATCCACACAATTCTCAACTATGTCGTCTACTTCTCCTGCATCGAGCAGCTCGTCTACCGATTCCATGGCATCAACAACTCCGTCATCTTCTGCTGCTTCTACAACCGAGACGACCGCATCCACACAATCCTCAACTTTGTCGTCTACTACTCCTGCATCGAGCAGCTCATCTACCAATTCAACGTCATCGACCACACCTTCATCTACTGCTTCTTCTACAACTGAGACTACCGCATCCACACAATCCTCAATTATGTCGTCTACTTCTCCTGCATCGAGCAGCTCGACTACCGATTCCATGGCATCAACAACTCCGTCATCTACTGCTGCTTCTAAGCGAGACTACCGCATCCACACAATCCTTAACTATGTCGTCTACTTCTCCTGCATCGAACAGCTCGTCTACCGATTCCATGGCATCAACAACTCCGTCATCTACTGCTGCTTCTACAACCGAAATTACCGCATCCACACAATCCTCAACTATGTCGTCTACTTTTCCTGCATCGAGCAGCTCGTCTACCGATTCCATGGCATCAACAACTCCGTCATCTACTGCTGCTTCTACAAGCGAGACTACCGCATCCACACAATCCTCAACTATGTCGTCTACTTCTCCTGCATCGAACAGCTCGTCTACCGATTCAACGTCATCGACCACACCTTTATCTACTGCTTCTTCTACAACCGAAATTACCGCATCCACACAATCCTCAACTATGTCGTCTACTTTTCCTGCATCGAGCAGCTCGTCTACCGATTCCATGGCATCAACAACTCCGGCATCTACTGCTTCTTCTACAACTGAGACTTCCGCATCCACACAATCCTCAACTATGTCGTCTACGTCTCCTGCATCGAGCAGCTCGTCTACCGATTCAACGTTATCAACCACACCTTTATCTACTGCCTCTTCTACAACCGAAATTACCGCATCCACACAATCCTCAACTATGTCGTCTACGTCTCCTGCATCGAGCAGCTCGTCTACCGATTCAACGTCATCGACCACACCTTCATCTACTGCCTCTTCTACAACCGAAATTACCGCATCCACACAATCCTCAACTATGTCGTCTAGTTTTCCTGCATCGAGCAGCTCATCTACCGATTCAACGTTATCGACCACACCTTCATCTACTGCTGCTTCTACAACTGAGACTACCGCATCCACACAATCCTCAACTATGTCGTCTACGTCTCCTGCATCGTCCAGCTCGTCTACCGATTCAACGTCATCGACCACACCTGCATCTACTGCTGGTTCTACAACTGAGACTACCGCATCCCCACAATCCTCAACTATGTCGTCTACTTCTCCTGCATCGAGCAGCTCGTCTATCGATTCAACGTCATCGACCACACCTTCATCTACTGCTACTTCTACAACTGAGACTACCACATCCACACAATCCTCAACTATGTCGTCTACGTTTCCTGCATCGAGCAGCTCGTCTACCGATTCAACGTCATCGACCACACCTTCATCTACTGCTGCTTCTACAACCGAGACTACCGCATCCACTCAATCCTCAACTGTGTCGTCTACGTCTCCTGCATCGAGCAGCTCGACTACCGATTCAACGTTATCAAACACACCTGCATCTACTGCTTCTTCTACAACTGAGACTACCAAATCCACACAATCCTCAACTATGTCGTCTACGTCTCCTGCATCGAGCAGCTCGTCTACCGATTCAACGTCATCGACCACACCTTCATCTACTGCTGCTTCTACAACTGAGACTACCGCATCCACACAATCCTCAACTATGTCGTCTACGTCTCTTGCATCGAGCAGCTCGTCTACCGATTCCATGGCATCAACAACTCCATCATCTACTGCTTCTTCTACAACTGAGACTACCGCATCCACACAATCCTCAACTATGTCGTCTACGTCTCCTGCATCGTCCAGCTCGTCTACCGATTCAACGTCATCGACCACACCTTCATCTACTGCTACAACCGAGACTACCGCATCCACACAATCCTCAACTATGTCGTCTACGTTTCCTGCATCGAGCAGCTCATCTACCGATTCAACGTCATCGGCCACACCTTCATCTACTGCTGCTTCTACAACCGAAATTACCGCATCCACACAATCCTCAACTATGTCGTCTACGTTTCCTGCATCGAGCAGCTCATCTACCGATTCAACGTCATCGACCACACCTTTATTTACTGCTGCTTCTACAACTGAGACTACCGCATCCACACAATCCTCAACTATGTCGTCTACGTCTCTTGCATCGAGCAGCTCGTCTACCGATTCCATGGCATCAACAACTCCATCATCTACTGCTTCTTCTACAACTGAGACTACCGCATCCACACAATCCTCAACTATGTCGTCTACGTCTCCTGCATCAAGCAGCTCGTCTACCGATTCAACGTCATCGACCACACCTTCATCTACTGCTGCTTCTACAACTGAGACTACCGCATCCACACAATCCTCAACTATGTCGTCTACGTCTCCTGCATCGTCCAGCTCGTCTACCGATTCAACGTCATCGACCACACCTGCATCTACTGCTGGTTCTACAACTGAGACTACCGCATCCCCACAATCCTCAACTATGTCGTCTACTTCTCCTGCATCGAGCAGCTCGTCTATCGATTCAACGTCATCGACCACACCTTCATCTACTGCTACTTCTACAACTGAGACTACCACATCCACACAATCCTCAACTATGTCGTCTACGTTTCCTGCATCGAGCAGCTCGTCTACCGATTCAACGTCATCGACCACACCTTCATCTACTGCTGCTTCTACAACCGAGACTACCGCATCCACTCAATCCTCAACTGTGTCGTCTACGTCTCCTGCATCGAGCAGCTCGACTACCGATTCAACGTTATCAAACACACCTGCATCTACTGCTTCTTCTACAACTGAGACTACCAAATCCACACAATCCTCAACTATGTCGTCTACGTCTCCTGCATCGAGCAGCTCGTCTACCGATTCAACGTCATCGACCACACCTTCATCTACTGCTGCTTCTACAACTGAGACTACCGCATCCACACAATCCTCAACTATGTCGTCTACGTCTCTTGCATCGAGCAGCTCGTCTACCGATTCCATGGCATCAACAACTCCATCATCTACTGCTTCTTCTACAACTGAGACTACCGCATCCACACAATCCTCAACTATGTCGTCTACGTCTCCTGCATCGTCCAGCTCGTCTACCGATTCAACGTCATCGACCACACCTTCATCTACTGCTACAACCGAGACTACCGCATCCACACAATCCTCAACTATGTCGTCTACGTTTCCTGCATCGAGCAGCTCATCTACCGATTCAACGTCATCGGCCACACCTTCATCTACTGCTGCTTCTACAACCGAAATTACCGCATCCACACAATCCTCAACTATGTCGTCTACGTTTCCTGCATCGAGCAGCTCATCTACCGATTCAACGTCATCGACCACACCTTTATTTACTGCTGCTTCTACAACTGAGACTACCGCATCCACACAATCCTCAACTATGTCGTCTACGTCTCTTGCATCGAGCAGCTCGTCTACCGATTCCATGGCATCAACAACTCCATCATCTACTGCTTCTTCTACAACTGAGACTACCGCATCCACACAATCCTCAACTATGTCGTCTACGTCTCCTGCATCGTCCAGCTCGTCTACCGATTCAACGTCATCGACCACACCTTCATCTACTGCTACAACCGAGACTACCGCATCCACACAATCCTCAACTATGTCGTCTACGTTTCCTGCATCGAGCAGCTCATCTACCGATTCAACGTCATCGACCACACCTTCATCTACTGCTTCTTCTACAACCGAAATTACCGCATCCACACAATCCTCAACTATGTCGTCTACTTCTGCTGCATCGAGCAGCTCGTCTACCGATTCAATGATATCGAACACACCTACATCTACTGCTGCTTCTACAACTGAGACTACCACATCCACACAATCCTCAACTATGTCGTCTACTTCTCCTGCATCGAGCAGTTCGTCTACCGATTCAACATCATCGGCCACACCTTTATCTACTGCTTCTTCTACAACTGAGACTACCACATCCACACAATTCTCAACTATGTCGTCTACGTCTCTTGCATCGAGCAGCTCGTCTACCGATTCCATGGCATCAACAACTTCATCATCTTCTGCTTCTTCTACAACTGAGCCTACCGCATCCACACAATCCTCAACTATGTCGTCTACTTCTCCTGCATCGAGCAGCTCGTCTACCGATTCAACGTCATCAACAACTCCGTCATCTACTGCTGGTTCAACAAGCGAGACTACCGCATCCACACAATCCCAGACTATGTCGTCTACTTCTCCTGCATCGAGCAGCTCGACTACCGATTCAACGTCATCGACCACACCTGCATCTACTGCTTCTTCTACAACCGAGACTACCGCATCCACACAATCCTCAACTATGTCGTCTACGTCTCCTGCATCGAGCAGCTCGTCTACCGATTCAACGTCATCGACCACACCTTCATCTACTGCTTCTTCTACAACCGAAATTACCGCATCCACACAATCCTCAACTATGTCGTCTACGTCTCCTGCTACGAGCAGTTCGTCTACCGATTCAACGCCATCGGCCACACCTTCATCTACTGCTGCTTCTACAACCGAAATTACCGCATCCACACAATCCTCAACTATGTCGTCTACTTCTCCTGCATCGAGCAGCTCGTCTACCGATTCAACGTCATCGACCACACCTTCATCTACTGCTGCTTCTACAACTGAGACTACCGCATCCACACAATCCTCAACTATGTCGTCTACGTCTCTTGCATCGAGCAGCTCGTCTACCGATTCCATGGCATCAACAACTCCATCATCTACTGCTGCTTCTACAACTGAGACTACCGCATCCACACAATCCTCAACTATGTCGTATACGTCTCCTGCATCGTCCAGCTCGTCTACCGATTCAACGTCATCGGCCACACCTTTATCTACTGCTACAACCGAGACTACCGCATCCACACAATCCTCAACTATGTCGTCTACGTTTCCTGCATCGAGCTGCTCATCTACCGATTCAACGTCATCGACCACACCTTTATCTACTGCTGCTTCTACAACTATGACTACCGCATCCACACAATCCTCAACTATGTCGTCTCCGTCTCCTGCATCGAGCAGCTCGTCTACCGATTCAACGTCATCGACCACACCTTCATCTACTGCTGCTTCTACAACCGAGACTACCGCATCCACTCAATCCTCAACTATGTCGTCTACGTCTCCTGCATCGAGCAGCTCATCTACCGATTCAACGTTATCAACCACACCTGCATCTACCGCTTCTTCTACAACTGAGTCTACCGCATCCACACAATCCTCAACTATGTCGTCTACTTCTCCTGCATCGAGCAGCTCGACTACCGATTCAACGTCATCGACCACACCTGCATCTACTGCTTCTTCTACAACTGAGACTACCACATCCACACAATCCTCAACTATGTCGTCTACGTCTCCTGCATCGAGCAGCTCGTCTACCGATTCAACGTCATCAACAACTCCGTCATCTACTGCTGCTTCTACAAGCGAGAGTACCGCATCCACACAATCCTCAACTATGTCGTCTACGTCTCCTGCATCGAGCAGCACGTCTACGACATCATTAACTCCGTCATCTACTGCGTCTTCTACAACTGAGACTACGGCATCCGCATCATCGTCCACTGTTGCAAGTTCCACGTCGTCGGTTTCCTCTACTTCTTTCACAACTTTATCTACTAAACTGCCTCCATTTTTTACCACAACGCCTCAGTCATCCTCGTCTCCAATAATATCAACAACATCTCCAATGGGATCAAGCTCAACTGGCTCTTCATCAACTGTAACAATGACAATAGGCTCCACTTCAACCACTCCCTTTACCAGCCAAACAACTACCCCTGCAAGGCCGACCATCACATTTTTTTCGTCTTCTTCTTCTTCTATGTCTACGACTGCGTCCACGTCTGTAAGCGCAACGACCATTCAATCTTCAACTGTCTCATCGACAATTCCTGCATCTAGCAGCTCATCTACCGCTTCAACGACATTAATATCCTCTTCATCTAGTTCCACACAATCGTCAACTGTCTCAAGTTCTACTACGCCGGTTTCCTCTACTTCTTTAACATCTTTATCTACTGGACTCCCTACATTTTTTACCACAATTTCTCAGTCAACCTCGTCTCCAATAATATCAACAACATCAAGCTCCACTGCAACTATGCCTTCTACAACTCAAACTGCTACACCTACGAAGCCAACCATTACATTTATTTCTACTTCTTCAATTTCAACTTCTACACCTACGCCTGTAAGCGCAACATTCATTCAATCTTCAACTGTCTCATCAACACCTTCTGCATCTAGCAGTTCATCTGCTACCTCCACGTTATCGACATTATCGACGACTGGTTCTTCTACTGCTCCTGCAACTATGTCCTCTACCTTCCAAACTACAACACCAACAAGACCAACCATCACATTGACTTCTTCTTCCCCTATGACAGCTTCCTTACCCAGTACGTCTACAGCTGTATCCCCAGTGTCCACGCAATCATTTTCCGTTTCCCCTACAACTTCTGGAAGTAATAGCCAATCTGCAACAACACCTAGCTCCACCATTAAAACTTCCACTCCAAGTAGACCTACATTCGCGTTTTTTCCTTCCACCAGCGCCGTCAGTAATGATCTTCTAAAAACCAGTACCCTTCATTCTAATTCAAATGTCGCTCAAAGTACCACCCTTCGATACCCGTCAATATTGATTCCAAACTTAAATTTTAAACCAAAACCAAAACCCACGCCGTATGATCTTTTCTCCATGATCCATGCCACAAATCTTGGCCAGCATGCCGATACCTTTTCGGAACCAAGTTTGTACAATCGGGCGCGCAAGTTTTTCTTCTAGAATTTTTTTTTTTTTCATCTTGCCGTGAATTGTTCAAAAATAATCAATTATGAATAAATAATCCGTTATCACAAAATGTATTTATGATTAACGAAATGATTTGGAAATTCTTGTTTTTTTTTCAATCTGATGTGGTACTATCACTTTACAACGGAACTCTGTATATACTCCAGATACTTACTCTTTGGTTTTTCGAAATAGACAGCTACTACAGGTGGCAGGTATCCATCGACGTTCTTGTACGGGAAGAAATAACCAGGGAATCCACGACGCGGGATGTACTGGATTGCACCGATGTGCTCATTGTCAGCAGGATTTTCGCCACCGCAAGAAACCCAAACCACATTGGTCTGTATAGAAATAAAAAGTTCGCGTTAAGTAGAATCGTGGACCAAACTGCTTTTGCTTACGTTTTTGTTTCCTCGAGCTTCTTCTCCGCGGATGTGTTCCTTAAGATCCTCGGGCATGTTGTTCGGCAGATTAGTGGAGGTATTGTACATGTCTGGTACCCAATTGTAGATCTGCAGGGCATTTAGAAGTGATAATTAAAATGATTGTCTTACGATCTTAAGCAAACAACTATCATCATTACCTTGTTCAGCTTCAAGAATATGCAAGGGCTCTTCTTCTTGAAGTTGTATCGGTTATCCTTCACGCACGGATTCCAGCTTGTCATAGGAACTTTGCAAACCTTGCCCTCTGGTGGTGGATTGTCGAACGAGCAATCAATGCGGTTATCCTCTTCTTGCGTGTACGCTGTAGCATGAAAATGATGGAACGAGAACCGACATTAGTTTTTCTCGATGCCTGGGCAATAATATCCCCTCTTAGACTTACGCTCCAAGAACTCATCGATCAGCTTGGTCCAGACCTCAACGTTGCCATTGTCGGACGCTTTGTACCAGACTAACGTGCTCTCCACATTCCCGGACTCCGGGGGCGTTGGTCGGAAGCCCAATCCTGGAAGACGGAAAGACATATGGCGTTGGTGAGCTATGCTGTATACTATAGGGATGGTTCCGCGCATTGCCACGATGAATGCACGACTTAGTTACCTGGATTCGAACCGATCAGCGAGCTGTCCAGCTGGAACTTGGGCATCTCCATGTCTAATGTCTGCCAGAAGACAGCCAGCATCGCGGCAAAGAACCCGACTAGTGCGGCATAGAAGACCAGGTAGAAGAAGAGGATTTTAGCTGCAAAAACACGAAGAAAAAACGGAAAAGACCACACGGAGGCATGATTAATGAACACTTCATTAGTGATGACATTTTCCCCGCTCCCATATGACGCATGTGTATCCCTATCGAGCATCTAGCTGGTGCTGCTACCGCCTGAAGCGGGCTTCTTTCGTTCAGGGTTATGAATGTGCCACCCTTTCCGTGGCAACTTAGCTCCCATTGCTTTCATCAGTCATTCCAACCGAGAATCTTCATTAGTTTCGCTGCCTTTCTATTAATAGCACTTCTTACGTGAGGCCACAGCAACAGATGCGCTCGGAGATGCGTACGACCAGAAGTACAAGAAATTCTATCCACCATCATGTGCGTCAGCAGATTCCATGAGCTGGCATGAGTTAAATAGAACAGGCATAAATCGAATTTGCACCTTGTCGAGACATGGTTGTCGGCCGCTTTGAAGACGAATCTCAAGTGAAATCATCATGTGTGTGAAGGGCGTTAAAATCGCCTCTACAGAATTGTCTTCCATACCGTGTTCTTATAAATATAAAATAAATATCAGAAGTTTGATCAGTTGATCAGGAGAAGCTATTGAAACGTAAAAAAAGCATGATCTAATTTTTATGCTCCGCGATACTCCATGAAGTACCAGGAGTAGGGCAACAAAAAACAACCTCTATGCACATTTCACAAACACACACACACAAACCTCCATCTGCACCCGGATCCAGGCATCCCCATTTGCTCCATAAGAGGTAACAGCTGCAGGCTTGTTTGCAAGCACTGTCCATGTAACGTTGGCTGCCACGCTGCCATTCCCAGCCTATTCAGCTGTCCTTGGCAGCCGCGGGGAACAGTTGACGCTCCATTATCTGTTTGTGCCCGCTACTGTGTGTGTGTGTGCCTCGACAGGTTACTGAATAGAATGCTCCTCGGGGAAAATCGCGAAGAAAAGGCGCTAGAGAAAAATTTAAAAAAGGTGCATTGCTCTTGTCAGGGTCCTGGGGCGGACATTTATTAAATGCCGCTTTTCATGCGCATGTCTCCATTATTCGTAACCAGATGCTCCGATTGCTTTTGCATAAGGTGTTTTAATGGAGGATGTGAGCCCTTCGGCATGGAGGAAACAATTTAAACATGTTTGGTTCAGTTTTTGCGTGTTTTTTAAGTTCTATTTGATTTGAAGTGGCTGCTCGCTCTCTTGCAAGCTTTTTCCAGGTTCCGCAGTTCCCAGAAAATGTTTTTTCAAACCTTTCTTATCGATCTCGATTCTATCGCGTGCCGTGCGCTACCCAAAAGTATCAATTTTCATCAACAAGACGCAACCGTCAATCATTATTCACCAATTAACACACTGCGCCCAATTACTCCCTGCCCATGTAGTCCAATGGTGGAGCGCCCGGCGCTGCTGTCGACTATTTAACGACAGTATTTGCTTTGCCTCGGCGTCGTTGCCGTCGGTTAACTGCCGAGGTCGCCCAGCAGTCGCCGGTTGACAGCGGGGTTCGATAAGACTGGCTGTATAGGATTCCGTGAACTGGAATCTGCGTCAGTCAGTTCTCGCTGGAAGGTCAAGCGAAGTCTGAGAAGAGAGTGCTGAGCCTGCACGGATGGTGGCATAAATCAACCATTCTAATAAGCAGCGAAACGTGGCGGGGCGCGATCAGCTGTCGCCCGATGGTGGGACGTGATCTCGAATGGGCCGTGGTGTTTAGTGAGCCGTTCTGGATTTGCTTTGCAAACCCCCCAGAAACATGTGCACGGTTGGATGGAGGAGTCGTAAATGCCATTTCAACGGCCGTGTACATCTAGGGTGTTAATATATTCAGATACAATCGCAGCGAAGGTTCTTCCAAGCGTGAAAGTACCACGGATCGTACTGGGAGTTCCCAGCTCGTAATTCTCTCCAAACCAGTCGTTATCTGCTTGCTCTCCATAGTTTGGGGATTTCTTTCATAACCAGTCTGCCAACGACATTGTCTCATTCGAGTCATAAGTCAGAACGTTCAATCGAATAACAATCTCGTAAAACGAAGTAAAGTGACTAGCAAAGGCCAGTACATTAATCATGGACCAGCTTAGGGCTCAGGCTAATAATAATCGCTGGCAAGAATTCTGCGTTCGTGCAAACATGCAAGCAGTTTTATCGACTTCCACTGCTGTTTTTTCACTCTCAACCTCTCTCTCGCTCTCTGAACTTACTGCAAAGTTGTTGCTTCAAGCCGTATCGCAAGACTGATGACGTGGAGCTCGGACGAGACTTCACCGGCCAATACGTTTCCACGCGATCGATTATTGAAAAGCGGCCCGCGCAAGTAAGTCGCTGCGTACCGCATAGGGATCAATTGAAATTAATGCTTATTGATTGTGTTGACATGGAATTAATTGAGCCCAGCCCTGCGCTCAATTTCCTAGCCTTCGTTCGCGGGGATGCCGCCGCAGACCGCGCTTTTGTACGACCACGGTTACGCATGTCCCGCGTGACCACTAGCGAACAGAAATGCAGCTGTCCTCTTGACGGTGGCGGGGTAGTGAAGACATATGCTCTATTTGAAACACACGACCCGATTCCGCAGCACACCAGGGACGGCTGTTCGCAATGATAAGTCACGCGACTTCAGCGCAGCAACGCCCATCCGGGAATCGATCGATAAACGAGTCGCCTTTCGTCGGGTTCCGTTTAAAAACGCTTATAAATAGAATGCCGCACTCCACTCGGTAGTCCGCAAGCCCCGATGACATTTGACCGGAATCGATACCAGGAGAAAATTCATCCACAATGGATTCCACATGGTTCTGGTTGTTTTAATTTAAATTAATCAAATATTTTAATTTTTTTGTGAATTGGCTTATTTTTCATCCAATTTGGCCATACGATACTACTACTAAAAAAAACCACACAACTTATGAACGGAAAAAATGCAGTGTGATCACTTAAAAAACCTAAAACATTTGCTACATGTGGTTTCCAGACGATATGCAGCAAACACTTCGTCAACTCAGCAAAAACCAACGTCTGTTTTTTTCTTCCACTGTACATCTTTGGCCTTTGCAACGACCGCTAGATTGTTATTTGAATTTTTGTTTACGCATCGTGGCGGGAATACATTTAAAACGAAACGACGAGCGTCATTTCTACCCCATGGAAGAAGAGGAAAGGAAAAGAAACCATGTCTCCAACATGGAATGTTTGACAATGAGTTTGTGATAAACAAAAAACAAAAAAATACAATAAAATCGCCGACTCGCAACGGAGGAAGTGGATAGTGGCTGCATTGAATGACGAATGAGGAATTCGTTAACGCTTGTTCGCTGTTCGGTCAGACCAAGCGGGCCTCGCTTCGGACGAAGTTTTCGCGGCACTGTTTTATCAGCGACTCAGCAAGCATGGCGGTGGGCGAGTCATCGATTGCCCACTCAAGCGCACAAACGCACACTCACAAATCCCTTGGAAAAAAGTGAAACAACTTATCGAAACGATATCGACTAGCGCCATGGGGCAAGGGGGACACGGGCGATGGGGATCCTATTGATACGTTATCGATTGGCCCATCAACGGGGCCAGTTGTGTTTGCCTGAGCAAACAGTGGTTGAATCTCGATAACGCCACTCGACAGGAATCACCGACATTAGCATCAGCAGCAGCAGCAGCGTCATCAATATCGACATATCGCAACAATGCGCATGAACCGATCGGGGACGCATGGGAAGGACTCTCGCCGTCGCGCATGATTCACCGTCAGCGAAAAGATTCCACTTCCGATGAGCGGGACTCATGGGGATGGAATGTGCCGAGCATCAGGAGCATTCCGAGTCTCACGTTACATAAAACATCGCCATGAAACGATGCTCTAGAATAGGGTTCGAAAGGAACGGAAGTTTGCACTCCATCAACCCATCCGGACCTCACAGCCTTGCCCGAAGGTGTAATTCAATCGGGAAAGACCTGCTTTCTTAGGGCGGGAAGGAAGAATTGCTGATGTTGTAAAACGACAGTTGTTGCGGGAGGGTCAAATACTGAGGATTGCCAGCCAACCGATGTCGACACCGGACAGAGTCTGGAAAAAAACCTATATGGTTCTCCTGTCGGGAAGCGCAGGTATCATGCTCTCCCTCTGATCGTGCTCTTGCAAAGCGAGACTTGTTTGTTCAGCATGAAAAGGAAACGGAAAAGATTCAAGTCCGCCTTTTCTACTTTGCTACCAGCGTATCTCACACCAATATTTTAACGATCGCATTAAATTTAATTTTAGCCTCGGCAAACACACATACTTAAAACGAGCGTCGTTAAAGAACACGATAGGTCACGATTGGATGACGTTTGGCACATGCTCACTCCTGGACTACCATGGACATCTCGACACGTTCTCCCCGGCGCTACCGGGGGCGCTTTTTCGAGGTGCAATATATTAATAACTTTGTTGACCGTCCAAATGTCCGAACCGACCGGTTCAACCGTGCCGTGGAAGCCGCGGCGACCGATCATGTGCGCGAGAAGTTGTTTATCCCGTCCGCAAACAGAAAAAAAAAACCTCCGAAACGCCAAACGTGACGTGCATCGACGACGGTGAACGCGAGACCATTATGTCGCCTCACCACCCCCAAACCCCTTGGTGCCATTGCGACGAAATACCTGTTCCGAATTAGGTATCTTCGTTTCTTCTTTATTTATTAGTATTTATTTGTGCCGCGTGCTCGGTAGATATACTTGTACACGTTTATTCTGCAAGCACAACTTTGGCTTAGCCAGTTCACGTTTTCTAGAAAGCAGGCTAAGGCTACACCAGCCATAAGCCGCAGAAAACAGGTTCCACGCCGGGTGGAGGGATTTGACCTCCATCAGCATGTTTGCACGATGGAGTGTGGCTGTTTTTGTTTCTACAGTTTTCTTCTTCTGTTTAACTTCTGTGTTGCTCGTCTACTTGCTGAGCTCGCGCCCAAGGAGAAAGACGCGCTGTTGCGGAACGCGAACTGCGGCGGCATGCGCAGCTCACCAGACATTCTAGCGCGCGCAGGTTTCACGGTCTCCCGATCGAACTTGGCCGACCGACTGCGCTTGTGTCCGATCCGGATCGGCACGATGCTGGTTCATTACGGAAAAACAAACTACATGCCTTTTAATTGTACCGTCCCGGTGCAGGGGTGGATGAGAGGGGGTTACCTGAGTAAACATTCAAACGATAGAACAGACAGTGTCGGAATTCCCAAGCCCGCAGGAAAGTTACAGAATATCACTGAACCGGTTCTGGCGCCCCTTTGGTTGGTAGATGAAGTAGTGCTGTCGGAGTCTGCGATACAGTTTTAAGCCCTTAGACTAAATTTTTATATTAAATATTATTAATAATCTTCGATCATTTCCATTACTATCGAAAAAGACTTAAACAACATAGTGTGTGTGGACCTTGGACAACGGATAACAGCATATCCCGCAGTATGTGTCTGTAAAGTCGAGTAAACGTTTAAAATCCCACCGCAAGACATCTGAACATTGATCTTTTCTGATCTTCCAAACACATCTGTATCGGTCTGGCAAAATCTCCCATACAGTTATTTATAGGGGAAAGGCGCAGGCGCACCACACTTGACTCGAGTTTGAACCGAAAAGAAATGGGTCGTTAATGTCGGAAGCCACCGCCGGGAGTCCACTGACGCTCGCAGCGCTCCTGGCCATTCGGCGAAGTTTACGAAGTATTAAATTTAGCATTTGTGGAGCGCTCCATAGAATGTTTTTCCCAAGGCAGCACCATCGCCAATCCAGCGCCCTTGCGGGCAGAAACGATGAATATTCCATGCGAGCCGAAAGATTAACGAGCTTGCATGATGATGCATGGAGTCGACATTATCGATCGATTCTTAATTGGATTCCGTAACTCAATTCGTTCGGTGATTCTCCTTCGAGCGTCGTCCGGCTGCTCGCTCCAGAAGATCAGCCCGGTGGTGCGGGAACGTTTATCGGGAGGTTTCCCTTTGTAATGGTATCTTTGATGCATGTCAATCCTACACAGCCACGATAGTCAACTTATTATGGTGGTTAGAATAGAACCTGCCATAAGGTTTTGTCAAAAGTGTTTCCGAAACCAACCATTCATTTCTGCTCGTCAAGATGGCTTCGCAAGGCACCTCGGTTTTACCGTTCTCCATTCTTCTCCCTTTCCATTCTGTCATAAGAAGAAGAGCAGGACCGACAGTGGCGGGGATGGAAGGTAGCATTGAAAGTCAATTCACTTCAATTTAAATAACAAATATGATTGCGGTGAAAAAAAATCCATCAAGCAACATTCATCCGTCAACCGGATCCCGGAACGTCTATCGATCGATGGAGAAAAAGTGGGCCCGACGAACATCGACGTGCAGTTAACGTAGCGTGGAATATTATATTGCATTATCGCTTCGAAATGGACAATTTTGAAAGCAGTGCTCCATTACACTGCAATTACTGATTTCAATCGTTATCACAAAAAAAATCCGCACCTGCTTTGGACACCTCTCGCCACTCCAAAATCCAAAATCGCCACTTCTCATGCGTTACATAACGTCAATGACTACAGTTCAGGTGTAATGAGCCTTACGATTTTTGATTTTTTTTGTTAGAACTCTTTTAGGGCTTTACTCGACTGTTTCATGGATTGCGATGAACGATTGCGTTGCCTATTAAATTCTACAATTGTCAATCATTTTTCTAACTGTTGGACAAGAGAAAAAAGTGAGTCTGATCCCCTAACTCAATACCTAACCTAAAAAAGCTACCTAAAGCATTGTGGAAATACTCCATTGCTAGCTCTTGTGTCGCACATTAGCAAATCCGTTTCTGGCACACGGCGTTTCATTTCCGAGACACTTATGTAACACCCAGTGAATCCCCGAGTGCTATACCGCAGTACCGTGACGGAGTGCTACATTAGAGGAAAGGCCAAAAAAGGCAAGTATGCAAAACCCAACGCAAAACGATAATTGTGAAGCCTTCTGGAACGATCCATGCTAAGTTTCATTTTTATGGGTCTCGCCCCCTCCACTGCCGAGTTCTGAAGAGGAAACCGGAGACGAGAGCGCACATTTGATGGCAGCAGGAGCCTTAAGCCGTCGCGCCTTTCGCTGTATATGTGTTGACGGGTTCCACTAGCTGGAGGTCAGGCTTCTGCTGGTTGTGAAGACGATTACATAATCTCCTCCACCTCGTGCCCAGACACGGGCGCGCTGCCGGATGGTACATGGTTAGGGAGTTTTATAGATCGCAAGAGAAAGTTGGGCAGTATTCGTTCTCGCCAAACTTGCGTTACGGTTGTACAGTTTAGGGTATGCCTTAAAATATTACCCGTAGTTTAGTTTTGCCAGATTTTGATGCATATGCTTTGTTGTATTATTTCGTAAAAAATGGTACACATAGGATATATTCATCCAACGATGGATGCGGCAGCGACAAAGAACATCGACGGTGTCCGTAAAACACACTTGATCCATTCGAACGAGACGCCATTAATGACAGACACCCAGGGGCCATCAAAACGGGAACACACCTTTGCGGATTGCGTAAGCACCTCATCGTCGAGCCACGAGTGTGCCTCCTCTTGTTTGTTTGGTCTTCCTCGTCCTGACCTGCCCGTTCGGAAGGCAAGTAGTAACTATACTTCAAGGATGAATTGTCATTCACACAGTGCACGGTTGTATGCGTGCGGGGCTGTGAACATGTGTGCCCCCCCTTTTGGTGGCATGTATTGATTCGAAGGATTTTCCATCGAACATCCTTGAAAAGCATTCATTTGTAGATTGAGAGTAAGGAACTTCCAGTCTTACTTATGTCCCGTCCGATGAAGATTTAATTGACAAGTGGCGTTAAGGAAAACGTCGCATAGATGAAACAAAGGGACTAAAGAGTGATCGAGTCCTATGATTGAAAAGACCAAAAAACTGCACTCGAATGTGGCAAGCAAGTAAAAATTTATGTAACCAGCTTTTCCAACCAGTTCGCGCGAGCAAAAAAAAAACAGGTGAGTGAAAAATTGGAGAGAGCGCAGAACGGCACGTCCGGTGTCCTTCTCTTGTTCTCTTGAAATTCTCTTTCTCTTGGCCACGCCGTCTCACACTTATACAAACAGCGTAGTCGTTCGATTGGGACTACTTCAGCTGCACACATTTTCACTACCGCGGTACGCCTTAGTAACAGGGAAGGACACTTGATGGCGCTGCCGTCCTAGTGATTTGCCATGGATGAATGGGAGTGGGGGGGGGGGGGGGGGAGCATATAGCTGTGAGTGTGCGGACAACTAATACCTTCACCATGCTCCACCGCCGTCCCCTCACCCATTCCTTTTTGATCCCTTGCCCCGCAGGAGAGATAGTGGCGAGCTGTAAATCCAATATGGCTGCACCCTGCTTTCGACGAGGAAGTCGTATAGACGTTGGATTCTTTGACTTATGATACTACTTCTGGTACTTAATCGAAAGTCCACAGAAATAACCCGTAATCTCCCTTTCCATCCCTCCGGTACTACTTACCCCAGCTAGATCCGGTACGGCCAAGGCATTGGCTGGTTTCGCCGTTCCACAGGAACGTCCTAAATCCTTCCCATTTGCCCAGCTTGGGCGGCGGGGCATAGTACTGTTCTGCCACTTTTTTGTCGGCCATGGTTGTTGCTACTGCTGTTGCTTAGCGCTGCGCTGCGTGTACGTAGGGTATTGGCAGTGGGTGGGTGGGTTGGTCGCGACACGCGTCCCCCGGTGCGATCACTTCCGCTCACGTCCGTCGACCGTCGGGCAAGTCCCGCGCTCGGTAGTAATTTACTGGCGATCGATAGCGACGACTCGCACGCACACACCTTCAGCCGCCGTCTCCGTTGCACACTCCGGTTGCCGTTCCGTCACTTCCGCTTCCGATTTTCGCTCGCGCACGCAAACGCTACACACGAGCACATACACACACACGGCCAACTCGTTCCCAGCGGCCCGGCACACTGATCCAACTGTTGGGCGAAGGGAAAGCAATTAGACAACGATTTGGGAGGCCGAACCCTCGATCGACGGAGGGCAATCAGGTTTTTGAGAGGCAGCGAAAATGCTGCAAAGAAAATCTGCAACACCAATTGGCTCAGCTGGTTGGATAAGCCCTGCCCGTGAAAAGCCTTCCCACCGGATCAACTCCCGGATCTGTCGGTGCACCAGCTCAAGCGCTACTGATGGAGGCGCCCTGCTTTAACGGGGCTAAATTTTTCCAACCAAATGGTCCCTACACACGAGTCCAGTCTGCGTTGTCGTCTTTTTTATGTAACACCACCTTTGGAAGGAGCCTGCGTGCGCGAGCGCACGTCTTCTTAACGTGTCGCACTCTTGTCCCCCCTGTTTGTGAGTGTGTGGGTGACAGAAAGAACGAGAGATACGGAGAGAGAGAGAGAGAACCTGCCTCGATTTTCCTCCCAGCCGTGACAGTTACTCTTGCCACAGGTTGGGCGAACGGAACATCGGACACGGATGTCCTTTCGCTTCTCGGCTGTAGCGAAAATTACTCAACTCTTTTCAGCGACAAACTTCAGCTCTCTCTCCTTCTCTCTCTTTCTCTCTCTCTCTATCTCGATTTGTCTCTTCTTCCTTTTTCCAAACCGATTTTCCCGTTTTTCCCAGCTTCTCTCAGCTCAGATTTTCTCTCGCAAAATATCCTGTTTCTCTCAACCGTCCTCCAGTATCCTTGCTGTCTGTTTTTTTCTTCTTGTTTGACAGAAAAATCTCTCATAAAAGCACACTCGTACATACACACGCACATGGACACGGCGGAAGAACACATTTTCAGTCATAAAATACAAGGTTACAAGATGGTGCGTTTTTTTCACACTCGGCCACACTTAGTCCAATCAGTTAAAAACTCTAGGCGTCTAGGGGAATAATGTTTCCGATTCGCTGGACATGGTACTTTTTCAAACAGCATCGCACACACACAAACACACACATACACATCCATACATACACAGATACGAGTACACACTAGGATAATTGAATTTCACAGCCAACCCCGCGCTACTGAAGGGCAAAGATCGACGATAGTGATTTCTCCAATATGAATATGAAGACTAGGGCAGATTTTTATCACAGTCTTTTGAAACTCCCTTCGTTTGAATGCCTGTCTACCAGCTGAGCTATGTTGTAACTAGGAAGCATCAGTAACAGTTCCGAGCTACTCCTACGTAATGATTAAAAGATGTGATCGCTGCAAACGGTTTCCTGTGGATGAAATCTTTTCCCTTGATGACACAACTGCCTTGCCTATGCTGAACCAACAGAAAATTCTCGATATCACCGATCTCCAAAACGTACCGAAGCGGACAGCTCACTCTTCAGTGCGAAAACCAACACGCTGCACAAGCTGCACGATACGCTCGCAACCGTTCCTAACGCGCTTCTGAGAACGAGTCGCGACGCCGCGACCTGCCTTGGATATTTATCCACGTTTGCCCATTATTTTTTACCCATTCTCGCCCCCACGAAGTGAGTCCCTCGCGAACTTAAACTCGCACGCCTTCATCTCTCTTTCTCTCTCAGGGCGCTGCCAGGGAGCGATCTCTTCACACACCCCGTTCCATAACACTCCGCGGAAAAGAGCGAGCGGATTTTCTCTTCGGTCCATTTGGTGGAGTTGAGTGACTAGCCACCCCCCCCCCCCCTCCCCCATCTCCCTCTCCCTTCGTCATTGACCCTTTCAAGAGAAAAATGGAAAGAGAATGGGTGTCTTTTGAACACCGCACAACCTTTCCACCCACCCCACATTTTGAGATACCAAAACCCCACGGCAGCAAACAGATCGACAAAGAAGCGCAGGCCGCTGTGTCTACAGCGATGAGTATATCGTTCACTTAGAAGCAGCAAAAAGGGCAGGCATGAAAAGAACGGCAAAGTGGAGGGGGCGGGGGGGGGGGGCGGATGGGAAAATGAATCTGCTCAGGTGGAAGGAAATGGGAGGGCCAGGAATTTACAACAAAAAAAACCGTTTCGCGCTAACCGCCAGTGCGCATGCTCTTGCCTTCGATCGGCTCTGCAGAGATGTGAACTGTACAGCACCGTAACCGTACCCGTGTACACGCTGACACAAGGACATCCTGTAGGAATGTTCGAGAGTGTGTGTGTGCGTGTGTCGCAACGGGGTGCAGCAAAGCAGCGCGGATTTGGTGACCGAAGTCTTTGGAGAGCACCCCCGGACAAAGGGTCCGGAGACAAACCGGAGCCAACTAACCAAAGAAGACCGTAAACTTCAATGGGATCAATTTCCACGCCTTCCAGCGTTCTGTTCCTTTAATGGGGGGGGGGGGGGGGGGGGGGAGGGGGCAAGAATGTTCATTTTCGTAAACCCAACACACGCCCCTCTGTCTACCCTGGACACACTTTCACGTCACAATTCTGAGCTTCCACGGGACGGATGAGCCATTCTTGGATCGATAATTCTTTCGTCAAGTTTTTTTATGTCTCTCTCTCCTGTCTGCACTGCGTTATGTCATTTTTTGGGAGGAATACGAACAAAAACCGTTCCAACACAAATTCTTGCTTATTCTTGCTAAGATTTGCCGAAGACCGTATGTTCTTGTACATGGGGTATGGGAAGTTAACTTTCTTTTTCGCTTGCCACTTGAGAGTTACGAAACACTAACGAACGAGGGTTTACGTTGCCGAAAACAATGGAATCCTGTCGGATGTGTAACGTAACCCCCTTTTTACCGTTTCTCGCACGCACGCGGTTATCCTGTCGGAATTTCCTGTCACCGTTTGCCGTGATTGCAACCCTAGGAGCACCAATTATTTTTCCAACCAGGCCGACGGACTCAGGACAGAACCTAACCTCTTACTATGACCACATAGAACCGAATACTCTATGCAAGTGGCCTTTTTTCCTCGACCCGCCTCGCAAAGGACCACGCTTCCGGTGAAGAAAGCGTATGAGAGCGTGCTACATTTGCTGCTTTCATCCCGAGCGAACGGAACTCTCTCTCTTTTTCCTTACATTCCACACTCTCTTTCTCTCTCGCAGAATTCGCTCGCTCTTCTGGCTGTTAACGTTATGGGAAAATGGCAATGTTTCCCGATTTTCCAGCGGGTAAGCTCGCTGCGTCAGATCCCAGCTCCCGGCTGCCGTGGAAAATACTGTCGCACAATATGGCCATGCTCCAATTTTCCCAACTTCCTCCCCGGACGACGCCAGCGATTGTGTAATCATCTCTGTCCCCACCAGTATGTTCCGCCAATTCCGCTACCGTTTCTTCGCCATGCTCTAGATACTCACCGCAAGATGGCGGCGCGGATGGCACTCACTTCCTGCCCTCTGTGGAGCTGTGTGGGTGTGTGAGGAGGGGGGGGGGGAGGTGGAGTGTGCAAGGATTGTTTCGAGGGAAGGTTGCTACGACCCTCCCGGAGCGCGCTGAAGGCGGGGAGGTGACACAACTACAACAACAATCCATTACGTCATACCTCAGCTGTTACGCCATTAGATTTTCCCCTGCAACCGAGCGGCCCGTCGCCGCGGTTCGCCTTGGAAAATCAAGCATTGTACATCTAACTCCTGGTCGAAGAAAGGAGGGCCTGTTTCGTCCTTCGCGCGGCCACCTCCCACGTCCAATTTTTTGCTTTCCCCTTCTGGTACGACCCATCGCTACGCTGGTTGGTTTGCTATTATTTCCCAATTTATCTTCCTCTGTCATCCTTCTTTGTCCGTGCAGAATCGAATTTAACAAAAACAAAAATTGGAGTTCAATGGGGACAGGGCACATCAGGGGAAAAACATATTCAACAATTTTCCAAAAAGCTACACCTTGCGTCAATCATGCAGCAATTATATAACCATCGGGGACCGTGTTTGATGCCGAAAGCGGTCGTTTCGATCCTTTTTCCTTTCGAACTCAACGACATAAGCTCCTGGGCCAGGACACGGCGTGGATGCAGCGGGTGCTTTAAGCATCAAATTCTTCGGCAAACCGCTCCTTTCGCTTCCACAGCGCTTCGATAGAGGCAGATAAACTCGTTTCCCACATCGAACCAGTAACGAAAGCCGGAAATCCATTCGAGGTCATCACAATCGAGACCGAGGGAGCGCGAGGCGCGGCCCCCGGATCAAATTGGAACGAAGGTGTGAACAGGAAATTGGCGTGCAGGAAGGAAAGGCAGGAAAACTCCATCGACCGGAGCAGAATTCGCAGCAGCTCCCGGCAACGCTGGTCGGTTGGAGGGAAGGGAAAGGAAAACGAATATCGACAGTAGAAACCATTCAAGAGATTCTATTTGAATGTCTATAAGTGGAATCGATTCTAAAAATGGTATTACATCAAGCAACCTCGGATTGTTTTAGTTTTCAACTGTTTCAAAGAAAACTCTAGCTCCTAAAGAAACGACATTTTTTAGGGCCAAGCAGATTTTTTTTTCTACTTATTTTGGTGCATCCATGTGATTGAAGTAACTCATGTTGACTTTTGACTTGAACTTGTAACGTCCATTATCTGTGCATCCATCATAGACAACCTAAGTGCATCAATACGTCCAGAATCAATATAAACCTCTTCAAATCTTTAGAATGATTATTATCTTGTTTTAGTGACTGTTTTCCAATTGTCGTTCTGCGAAAACATTGAAATAACATTAAAGTACGAAGTGTTCGTTATCGTTTGCTCCGTACTACTCGAGTGCAACATGT
Organism: Anopheles atroparvus; assembly: GCA_914969975.1. Lineage (NCBI taxonomy): Eukaryota > Metazoa > Arthropoda > Insecta > Diptera > Culicidae > Anopheles > Anopheles atroparvus. The sequence goes on from CAJZCY010000003.1 coordinate 35,360,923, forward strand.
CCCCATTTTCGTCCTTAGCAACGGAGCTCTTTGACTAGATTTCTTTTTTTTTTAAATAGACGAGACAAATAAATAAGCAACAGTGAAAAACGTCACCGCACGATCGTGTTCGCCCAGTGGATAAAAACCCACGAGACTCATGGGCCAGTCACATGTTCCATCACTTAGCACCACACGCTCTATTGCCGCCCGTTCGGTGACGACACGCAAATTACACCTTCGCGAGACCCGTCGCTTTACCTCACGATCCTCCTGCTCCAGCAAAGGGGCTCCGATGTTTAGCGTGCTTCAAAACGGCTGCTAATCAAACCATGCCTCGATGTGACGATGTAGTTACAGGAGGACGATTGCCAGTAAAGCGCCATCACGGTAACCATGATCATGTCGCATCCGATTGAATCCACCGAGGTGAGATGTTACTTTTTTATCCAACCGGCTCACGGTCACGCATGATTCTTCCGTTTCGCACCGGAGATCTGGTGATGCACAGCATAGTTCCACCCAGCAGTCCTAGGATGTGGCGTTTTTATCACCTTCCGGAGAAGAATCCGTTTCAGGCGATCGGGAACAATTAGCAGAATGGGGCGCAATTAACAGTGAATTTTGTATCAACCATGCTCAGTTGGCTTCCACCAAGGACGCAGGCTTAGAAGCGCACGATCCCGACAGTATCGTCAGACGATCGTCAGACTGTTAGGGCCATGGCAATCTGTTAGCACTTCCCATTCGTCGCAACCATACGTCACAGTGCTACAGCTTATTTTGTTGCCATATCTCGTGATGTGCTACGCTAAACGTAAAAAAGGAATGCAAACATTTGTTTCTTTCGTGCTTCGCCTACTCTGCCAGCATAAGTTGAAAAATGATCGAAGATCGGGGATTGGACATAGTAAATAACAACATCTGACACCAAAAGTAATAGAATTGTAATAAGTTTATTGTAGCATTTGCACACTCGCTTCGCTTCTGAATGCGATAAAGTAAGAGTATTTTTAAACGCTTCATTTGCAGCGAGTCATATGCTAGTGTGGCCGTATACCCGCGTGCCATCGCAATTCATTTGCATCATTAGCACACACCTACGAATCACTGAATGCACTCTGTCGATAATGGAAAAGTTGTATCGACAAAATCACGTTTCCTACAAGCGGTGGAATTGTTTGAAGGTGGCTGCACGAAAACTGTACAGCATTATAAATAATGTCGCGAGCGATAAATATGTGTACATGCTTTTCACACTATCTGGTACAAGAAGTGTCTGGGGTTTGAAAACATGAAGTATGATAATGCAACTGGCGAATGAACAGTCTTGCCAGGTATTCAAATATTCCGGTACTTTTCATATCATATAGGCCTCTCTTTATACTGGGTAAATAATTGCCTGTAAAACTTCTAAATAACAAGGTATGCAAAACATCAAAACTGTTAGTCCATTCTAGTTGGCAACGTTAATAACTATAAATTTTCAATTGCGGAACGATTTACCCGTACCGCTGTAAAGCTGTGTTGTGCCACAGTGCTTTTCGTTGATATACTGTGGTACTACTGGCCGTTTGTTCTGGCCATGGGAATTTACGTATTCACTGTTCGGAATCTGGGTTTGTTGCGATAGGAACGACACTTGCACTTGCAAAATTTTTATCTTTTTAATTTTATAAATCATATCGATATGTTTCAGCGGGAATAAAACGGTTTACACGTGAATTAAGTGAATGGCATCAAAATTCCCGCTTTGGTTGACCGGTTCGCTCAATCGGTTATGAGACAATACCTGAGACATATCGTTTTGAAGCGGTTTAAAATTAAATCGATTGTTATTGGTTCAGCGTCGAATGACAAAAACGATAAATTTCATTTGCTTTGTTGGTTTGTAATTTTATTTGTTCGTTGACTTTTTTAAAGGCTTCAATCCATACGTTTTATTTGTGTTTTGATGGCAGATTCAAATTTTCCAATCGACTAAAGATGTTCCAAATGTTGCGCTTCGAAAATGTACAACACCCCATGATTTCCCCAGTATTCCTGAGGATTTTCTATTTTTCTTTTTTCAACTAAGCCTTCTTGCCAGGGGATTGGCAAGAACGAACAAAACGTAGAACATTGTACCCACAACGGTACTGGCCTGCTACCGTGCATTGTCTGTATACATTCGTGCAGTTCACTCTTTTTGTGTATCCAGGGGCAACGACATGGTTGTTATTTTGATATTGGCATTATTTTCGTTCTTCGCATCAGAGTAGTTGGAAGGTACTAGTTTAAGTTCCCAGAAAAAACCAACAAGATGGTGCGTGAGGAGATGGAAAACGATTTTGGACCGAAAAAGTGAGTAGAATATCATCAGAATTTGACTGCTAGTTTAAAGAAAATGCACTGCTCAACTAACAATTTCAAAATTCATAGGATGACTAAGAAAACCATTCAAGCGTCGTGCCGTAAGAACAAGCTCTATCTCACCCCACACTTGAACGAAGTTCTTTATCTGCACTATTCGGGTGAATAAATCATAACGTACCCTCGTAGAATTCCTTCTTCTAGCAGTAGTTCGTCTTTCAGGATACAATGAAATTGAATGCCTGGAGGAGTACGTTGGGCTGAAGTGCCTCTGGTTAGAATGCAACGCCATTTCCAGCATTTCCGGTTTGAAACATCAGCCTCTATTGCGCTGTCTGTACTTGCACAACAACCTCATCAAGGTCAGTACCGGTGATGTGTATCGATTTTCAGTTCAATTTTCCAGAAGCATTCATTTGATACGCTTTCCGTTTTCCATACTGTAGAAGATTGAAAACCTGGAACACTGCAAGCAGTTGGACACGCTGAATCTGTCCCATAATCACATAACAAAGGTTGAAAACTGTGGCGTTGGTAACTATCCCGTCGAATATCGGATGCATTATGTATCTGAAAAAAATTACCGTACCGCTTCTTCTTTTTAGACCTTCTTCCTGTTCTAAATACACTGAATTTATCTCACAATTACTTAAAATCGATCGACAGTGTCGAAGATCTCCGGAAGTGCGATTTTGTGTCCGTCCTGGACATTTCGCACAACCGTATCGACGATATTGCCATCGTGAAGGTAAGGCGTCCTGTTTCTGTCCTTACCTTCAACAATAGAAAAATAACGAATTTCCTTCCTTTCAGGTGCTTGGAGCAATGAAAGGGTTGCGCGTTTTGACGCTGACAGGAAATCCGGTTGTGAACGAAATACCTTCCTATAGGAAAACATTAATTTTGGAATGTGTGAGTTTAACTTGTTTAACCGCTTTCAAAATAATAATTTTGTTAAACTATTTACTACTTGCAGAAATCATTGACCTACTTGGATTCTCGGCCAGTGTTTGATAAGGACAGAGCGTGCGCTGAAGCATGGTTGGTATCCGCCATTTACGACTTTGTTCACTTCTTGCAATTGATTTCAATTCTACTTTTGTTCGCTAGGAAACGTGGTGGATACCAAGAGGAACAAAAGGAACACCTCCGTTGGAAGAAAGAAGAACAGCGTAAAATGCGCCGGAATATTAACGGTTGGTTTTTGTTTTTCATGTTAACTACCACTTGATTAATTAACATATTCTTCACATCCATTACAGCTACCCTTCGCCTTCGACATCGCGGAGACGGCGAACCCGAATTGGTATTGTTTAAATTAAAAAAAAAAAACACACATATTCGAATTATTACAACACGATCGATAAAACTTTTACCAACAGCTTAAAACCAGCAGTGACGAGGAGATAGATGAAGAGAGGGATGGATCGGTCGATAGAATGGATGACTTTAGCGACTTTCAGCGGATGTCCAACGAAGAGGCATGGAAAGAAACGGAAGCACTGTTTAATCAGCATCCCGATGGGTTGGGATTATCGGCACCATCAACATCTTACAATGCTCGTGCAAGTGTTGCCGCAGAATGTATGAAAGTTGAAATCCCCGCATGTGACGAAATTTACAACATGGATAATACTAACCGGCCACTAGTTGAAGAAATAACCAATGAAGAGTACAACCTCCTGACGGCAAAGAAAAATTCGGAAGAAACAGGATTGGAGAATACTCCGACGGGAGAAAAGGAGACTTCTCCTGGCGAACTGCATGCAGAAGTAGAAAAAGCTGTAGTTGATGATCCTCCCATATCACCATCTATTGTACAGAATGCAAAAGAAGAAGAAACCGATACGGAAAACGTGGAAAAAGATGGTATATCTCAAGACGTCGATGAAACAATGATGAATTCTCCCAAACAAATGGTTGAGTTTGAAAAAGAAGAAAAGCAAATGTCTTTCAACCGACCAATGGAATCTGAGGACAACCCGCAATGCATTGAGCCGGTTACATCTACGCCACAAGAGCCATTGACCCCGCTGTGTACTAAAAATGATAAAGAACTTAAAATTGCGTCAGCAGAAGAAGAAGAAACACTTAACGTGATAATACATTCGAAGGAAATTTCCATCACCATGCAACCGACGTGCAGTGAAGGGGGAAAGGAGAACCCTCCGACATTCCTGGACGAGAGTGAGCCCGTTGGCCAGCGTAAGCCTTCCACCGCTTCCGTCGCGTCCATCGACTACATTACCGGGTCCGATTCCAACTCCGATCCCACCCTCGTTACGGACTGCGATAGCTGTATTCGCAACAGCAGCGTGGCGTACAGCTCCCGTTCGGACACCTCCGACAGTGAGGACATGTTCGATAAGATTGTCCCGAAGAAGCACCGCAAGCTAGCATCCACCGTACGCACGGACCCATCCTCGAGCAGCGGCAGTGGCAGCAGTAGCAGCTCGGAGCTGGATGGCGAAACTGGGGTGCTCGGAAGCAAGCTGGATCGCCAGAATACGATCACGGAGTTTATCGACGAGTACAAGCGGTTCTTCCGCTCGGTGGACACGCGCGATCCGAAGTGTGTTGTAAAGAACCGCCACAAGCTCGTGCGACCCCAGACGGCCAAAACGCAGCGCACGCAGCCGCTCATCTACGACGGCGTTCTGAAGGCGATGGACCAACACTCGAACGCCACTAAAATTGAACAAGCGCGACAGGAACGAGCGGAGGTGGGCAGCATGGCCAAGGAGTGTGTCTTAGAGCGCCTGATGAAGGGTCACGCCTCTGTCGATATGGACATCGAGAGTCAGGCAATTTCAATCGGTGGCAAGCAGCACGACTTCAACGAATATCGGCTGGAGGTGTTCCGCAAAGATCAGGAGAAGCTGCAGACGCTGATCGATCGCGTCACGGCGCAGAAGGAAAAATATAATGCCCACATCGACAGCATCCATGACCAGCTGGCGAACATCATGGACGACTACGGGCAGATCAGTGAGAAGTTGAAGAAGGTCGACGATATGCTTCAAACGATCGGGGAAGAAGTGCACGGGGAGGAGGTGCTGGATGAAAGCCCACAGCGAAGCCTCGTCAACCGGATCGTAGAAAACGTTACCAAAGAGCAAGTGGTAGACGTCGGGCAGCCACCAGCGGAAACCGCCGGAAACGAGTCGCACTTGTCGTCCGAGGAATCGAGTGTGGCTTCACTTGACCGCACCCTCTTTGAGCACGTGGAACCCGGTGTTGATGTCGAAGCTACTTCACACATTGAAATTGAGGATGGAGTCACCGTTGACGGCCCACACCCGAAGTTTATCCCGGATGAGTTCCGTGTCGATCCTGTGTACCGAAAGTTCATCGATATTCAGCACGAAATCGATAAGCTGACAGAGGATGAAATTTTCCACGTGCTCTCCGAGGCCGCCCGGGAACTGCACGGCGACGAAGAGCAGGAGACCAAAGTGCTGCACGACGCCGTCGATGAATACTGGGCCCGGTGTGACGATATTGACGCGTTCCGTCGGTGCCTGAACCTGAACGCGCATCCGATCATCCAGCGGTTCAAGCGGTTCATCGAGTGCCAGTGCGAAACCGACACGGATTCGGAGGACCGCGAGCACGTCCGAAAGCTCGAGCAGGCCTACCATAAGTACGAGCGGCGCCTCTCGAACCACCTGTTCGATGAGTATTTGATCATGAGCCGGAAGGTAAGCATCGCGACGACAACGGGCGGAGAGTCGAGTGCCGCGGAGCTGGAGCTGATCGAAATAGAACCAGAAACTGGAGAAGCGGCCGGCTCGTCAACGAAAAGACGAAGCAATGCGTGGGATTTGAACGAGTCGTTGGAGAACATTGGCTTCGATGTCGATGCAGTGGATCGCGATGCAACGCCGGAGCCGAAAGTGGGTGAAAGTGCTCCAAAGATCGACGAAGAGGAGGATGATGAGTCCAAGCCCGAACAGGACGAACATGTATCCAAAGCAGACGCAGACTATGTCCACGAGAAGAGGGAAGAATAAGTTCCAAACCGAGGGACCATTTAGTCGATAGTAGGTAGAGAGCACTTTGAACCACATGACCAGAATGTCTTGCTTAATAGCACTGTGTTTAGAATGAAGCGACCTCCGTCTGTACCGTTTGCAAATTTTTAAGTATCAATAAAACAAAAGCACCTAGGCAAATACTGTTTACCGTTTATCATTGGTTCTATCAATCGAACATTCGACGGGGGATATTTTTTCTTCTTACAAACTACTTCTCAGCTGCAACAAAGGGCCTAAAAGGCACTGCAGTATCCCTCAGGATGCTTAGTCCTTTTGGTTGTAGTAGCCCCGAGCTGAGGACTCCTCCAGCAGTGTCACGAGGGAGTCCAGCGTTTCCTCGCCCGTCGGTACGATCTCACGCGGTGGCAGGATGAACCCGTTCCAGGAGCCAGAGTCCGGCCGGAGCTCGTAGGTGTAGGCGATCTTGATGTCCTGTACGCCGTAGCCCCAGTCCACGCTGGACCCGCTGGCCGGATAGATCGCGTCGTACACGTTGCCGTACTCGTACTGCGTGCCGTATCGCTTCGCCAGCGACTGCACCGTCGCCTCGGCGATCTCGTCCAGGTCCTTGTGGTTCGGCGAATGCTCGGCGGTGTGTCCGTACGGGAACAGCAGCAGCTGCGAGTACGAGTGGAAGGCAATGTACGCACCGAGCTTTCCCTTGAGTGAATCGACGAACGCGGCCATCGACTTCGTCTCAACCTCGGAGAATGCGCTCGGACCTGCGTACGTGTCCGCGCAGGCATTGTTGCTGGTGCCCTGCTCGGCCCAGTGGAAGTCCCAGTTGCGGTTCGGGTCGGCTCCGAAGCAGAACAGTCCGTACTGTTTGCGTGTCTTGCGCCACAGCCGGTCCACATCGAACGTGTGCACGTACCCGTCCGGGTTCACGTTCGGGAACACGTACCAGTCGAACTTCTCGGCGATCGCGCGCACCTGCGGGTCCTGGCTGGTGAGCAGCTCGTTCAGGATGTACGTGACCGTCGCAGGCGAGATCCACTCGCGTGCATGGATGCCACCCTCGAGGAATACGCCCGGGCGCCCCTCGCCGTACGACACCTTCACGCCCTTCAGTGTGCGGTTCTGATGGGATCGGCCTGCATCCAGTAGCTCCACCTCCCGGTGCTCGCCGGCCAGCTTGTCCAGCCAGGCGTGAATCTCGTCGAGCGCATGGTAGTCGCTCCAGTCGAACACCCCCTTGGCGCGCTTGTTCTTTAGCCGGCTGCGTTCGGTGTCGAACGACCGCTGCACGTTCTCGTCGATCACCGTGTGCGGGATGTAGTCCGCTTCGAGCGCCTCGGTGAAATCGGCCAGCTTGTGCGGGGCCACGATGATGTCGAACCGCTCGCCCACCTTCCGCGCCGTCTCGAGGAATATCAGACTGTCGCTCACTTTGGCCATGGACGCGACCGCCTCGAACTGCTCCTCGCTCTGGGGTGTCACCTGATAGAGCCGGTAGTTATCGTACCGCGCCAGTTCCGCGGCCTCGATCGCAGCGCCTCCGAAGGCCACCGCTAGCACCAGCACCGTTCCGAAGTAGGCCACGCTCCGCTGCATGTTCTTTCGTTCGTTCGCTCCACTCGACTGTACCGGCAGGTTCCCCATGGAGTTTCCTTTTATACCGAGGCTCATGCGGGCTCCTCTTCCCGACGCTCGATTGTCCATGGCCGCACCTTGAAAGATGCATTCCCACTACGGGCGAACATAATCGATACGATCGTGCTAGTGTGCATGCCATAGTAGAATGTTTATTTGTATTTCCTCCATTGAGGCTTCCGATGGCCCAGCCCAGCGTGAGTTTTGCCCCGATCGTAAGCCTCTCAAAGCCTGCAAAAGTGGCAAAGCTCTTCAACACTATCACGGCTTAACTAGCGCACGCCCGGCCTCTGCCATGATCCGGGCTTGCAAACGCGCATACGAACTGCACTCGATAACGATTACCTTGCCGAACGACGCCGGTTGATGTCGATTGAAGACATAAAAAGACAACATTTTCCGGATTTCGGATAGACATCGCGTTGGATAATGCTTCTGGTTGGGGCGCCACCAGCATATAGTCGATTCGGGAAGATGCTAATTGGCAAGCACGGGAATTTATTCATCGTAGTTAATGGAGCAATCAACATAGACCAAATGATTAGCGCTCACAACGACGATACGACTACATTGCGCGTACACACTGGCACGTAACGGAACATTGGACTTGCCGAAGTAGGTGGAAAACACACTTGAAGGAGGCTATAAATACCGGTACTTACCAGTGTCTCATCACATCCGCCACAGTGAAGATCCTCCGCGGAACGTGCTCAAGATTGCACTAAAAAGAGGTTGCCCTTTTCCCTTCGACAGCCTGACTAATCTTTCCAAGCGGCCGTCGCGTACTTTAGATTATTCTCAAGAATGCCATCGATTGTCTAGGTAAACATACCCCCCCCCCCCCCCCCCCACCCCCCAGCCACGGGGCTCTGCGTAGGAATGATTACCCATTACAGATAATCCTGGCTACCGGTAAACAGCTTATGATAAGACGATGTTTGTAGGTAGTGTTTGATTTTATCAACTTTCGTCCTCTTTATTGACCTAACTGTACTAGATTATTTCCGGCCTGTAAATGTATTGTAATATATATGTTGTAATTAAAATTAAACTATTTAAGAAAGATTGAACAATTATCGAAGAGAAAGGTACGGCATAAATTAATAGTTAAGATAATGCAATCACATTTTACATTTTAAGCCACAGTGAAAAATGTGTTCATTTTAGAATGCACATTTCTTTACTTACAGGAATGACAATCTCAAGATTATGTGCCTGAGCTTAAGCTATTTTATGTGAAGAAATTTACTGTAGATTAAATCTCGCAGGATTTAATCGAAACCTGACCTCCCCCGGTACGACGGGTTGACTATCCCCGTAAATTGAAGGGGAAAAAATCTCTTAAGCCCTAAAAGCGGGCATTAACCAATTGGTCGTCACGCCATTAAAGAAGAAGACCCCCGCAGAACTTTTAAAACCATTTGGAGAAAACGCATTAAACGTGGAAATTATAGAAAACTTGCGCATAATTCAAAAGGAAAGCATTTCGATGAAACTACACGAATTGAATTAGTAAAACGTGATAAATTCGTTACGCTCAATTCAAATGCCAAAACCCATCAACCATGTGAAACTATCAGGCGAAATGTTTTCGGATTCAATAAAAGTGTTGCTCCAATTCGGATGGGCCCGTCACCATGATGGCGGGCGAATTTCAGAAGGCCATCGAAGTAGACAGAATTGGGTAACTCCAGTGCGCGATAATGAACGAACCATGCAGCGAAAGCGGTTTGAAACCGCCTAAACAACCCGCCATTCAATAAACATTTCAGTAATAACGGTAATTCCTTTGAATATTGAAATATGGGCAAACTTTTGGAGGCGTTACGCGGCATGCAAAGTATGCAACGCCTCTAGAAAACATCAAGAAAGTTTAAGTGATTTTAAATTTACTTACATAATTTTTTGTCTGCAGTTACACCTCGCTTTTGATCAGATTTAAAATTCGTCTTGTTCGTCCTGGAATACTTGTGTTTTAAATTTAATGAACACAAACTGTGCCTTTGCTCGTAATCAACGAGGCAAACAATAAACGAACCGATAACCTATGCACCTGATGCGGCCGGTCTCTCTTCGCATATATTGACACACTGTGCAAGCAGCCCGGGTGTGTCGGTATAAATTTCACCACTCTTCGAAACGATTCCGCACTGACTGCCTGCATGGTCGGCAGTAGTTTTCCATCCGAGCAGGAAATAACTGGTTGCTGCATCTTCGGCTCCGTATCAGCTGGCGCACGAGGTCAAGCCAAGTAAATCGATCGTCCGCGCGTAACCTACATGCACCGTTCCGTAGGATCTGGATCGAACCATCGGCCCGAACCGGTACAGGGCGGTCTCGCTGGGCCGGGTGTTTATGGAATCGATCGATCGGCAGCATCATCATGCTGACAAACAATAAACGCGCCAGGAACGTGGGACTGCTTCCGCTGATAATCACTGCCGATCGATCGGCCCTGCAGCTCGGGAGTCACCGCCGGGTGGACACGCTTGCAGCAGCTGATCCCAACGGGGCAGACGTAATGTAATAAGCGCGCTGCGGTGCCGCATACAATAATTACCCACCACGATCGTGGGCCACTGATAACGCGCACTTTCTCCCGCCATCGAACCGGTACGAACCGGTGTCGGTATACGCGGTCTATAAATAGAGTGCCCTCGGCCGATCGGGGAGGCTCAAGAAGAGCCGAGTCGTAAGCAACTCGTAGCGATTCCGGCACCGTTCCTTGCGGCTCCAACCTATCGGTTCATGTATTCGTATTCCAGAACCTCCCGAATCTCGCACGGGTCAGGGCAGATCACCCGGCCGGTAAACATCTTGGGGCTCGGCTCGGCTCCCCCGCCGTCATTGTGTTCGTGTTACGCGTAATGGGCCATAGGCGTCTATCAATTTAAATACAACAGTCAGCAAATTTATGCCCGAAAGCCCCCGGCCCTCGCCCCCGTCTCGCTGGTCGATTGATTACACCGGACAAAATCAACGCTAGAGGTGCCCGGGCGACGTAAGACATCCAACCGTTGGCCTACCAGTGTCCTATTATCAACATCGGTGCACGTCCTGGATTGGTTGCTTTAATCACTACACGACGACGATGACGACGAAGGCACCCTGCACACATGCACACGGCCATGGCGTGGCATGATGCAGCATCCCGCCGCCGTTAAGTGATAGGGATTCTTTTCGGGCACCACCCGGCATCTCCCGGCGTCCTGATTTCCACCGTGGGGGCACGGTGTATAAATAATGGTCGCGATCGTGATGGGACGATCAGTCCAGTTCATACCAGCTACCAGCCAGTGTGCCAGAAGTGAACCTGAGGTTTTAAGTGCTCGTCTTATTTGACGGACTCCTAAGTAGTGCGAAAGAAAATAAAAGTGCGTTGCAAAAATGAGTGCACCAGTGAACGGTGTCGGAAAGGCGAATGGAGTTCATGTACGTATTTCATTAGTGGTTTCCTCAACGAGGTTGTGGTGAAGTCTTACCTCTTTTTGGAGAATCAACCTTCAACTATACCCAAGTTTTTCATGTGTTCCAAAGTTGAATCTATCCCAAAAGGATGCTGTTGAAGCATTCCAAACCGTTTGAACCGTTTCGAGAGAAAATTAATGGAGGGAATGCTTTGGTCCTGACAGCCTCTTCCTAAGATAGGTTTAAAAATCAAATGCTGTGTGTTCATGTTTTCTTCTTTTTTCCTTCTTCCACTCCGCAGACCCCATCGAATGGGCATCATCACGTGGAGGATTTGAAGATTGCCATCATCGGCCAGAGCAACTTCGCCGCCGAAGTGCTGGAGTTGCTGCTCGAGCGCGACCACATGGTGGTCGGTGTGTTTACCATCGCGGACAAGGGTACCCGCGAGGACGTGCTGGCAACGACGGCCCGTCACCATCGCATACCGGTGTTCAAGTTTCCCGCCTGGCGCCGCAAGGGCGTCCCCATTCCGGAGGTGCTCGAGCAGTACCGGTCGGTCGGGGCGAACCTGAACGTGCTGCCGTTCTGCAGCCAGTTCATCCCGATGGAGGTGATCGATGGGGCTGCGTTCGGGAGCATCTGCTACCACCCGTCGCTGCTGCCGCTTCATCGGGGCGCGAGTGCCATCTCCTGGACGCTGATCAACGGTGACGAGCGGGCGGGCTTTTCGATTTTCTGGGCCGACGACGGGCTGGACACGGGCCCGGTGCTACTGCAGAAGCAGTGTCCCGTGTACGGCGATGACACACTCGACTCGCTGTACAAGCGGTTCCTGTACCCGGAGGGCGTTACGTCGATGGCGGACGCGGTGGACATGATAGCCGCCGGCACGGCACCGAAGATCCCGCAGACGGAGATCGGCGCCAGCTACGACCCGGCGCTGTTCCGCGAGGAGAACCAGTACGTCAACCTGAGCCAGCCGGCGGTCGCCGTGTTCAACTTCATCCGTGGACTCGACTCGGTGCCGGGAGCGCTGGCGATAGTGGAAGCGGACGATGGGTCGGAGGTGCCGGTGCGACTATTTGGCGCTTCGCTGAGCGCCCGGAAGAACCTGGCCAATGCCAAGCCAATCCGGCTGAAGGGCGCCACCGGGCCGACGTACGTTAGCAAGGAGGGTCTCTTCATCACCGGCACCGACGGGCGGCTGGTGAAGGTGAAGCGACTCAAGCGGGGCAACAAGGTGATCCAGGCTGGCCAGTGGTTTGAGCAGGCGAACGCTAAACCGACCGCGCCACTCGAGCTCAGCGAGAAGGAGCTCGAAGCGGACGCACTCCTGCGGGGCATTTGGAAGGCGATCCTTAAGGTGGAGATTGAGCCAGAGACGGACTTCTTCGCCTGTGGCGCCGGCTCCATGGATGTGGTGCGCCTGGTGGAGGAGGTGAAGGACACGCTCGAGGTGCCGATCAGCAACGAAACGCTCTTCATGGCGCCGATGTACGGGGAGTTCGTGCAGGAAGTGGTACTGCGGTTGCGCCAAGGAACCGACTCGACACCTGGAAGCTCCATCAGGCTCGATTTCCGTCACGTGCTGTTACAGGCGAACCGACGGGAGATTGCCGTCCCCACACAGATGTTCATTGGTGGGCGGTTCGTGGACGCCGAGGGCGAAAAAACGCTGCCGATTGTGAACCCCACCACGGAGCAAGTGATCTGCGAGGTCGCCGCAGCCTCGAGGGCGGACGTAGACGCAGCGGTGCAGAGTGCTGACGAGGCGTTCCGCACCGTGTGGACCAGCGTATCGGCCCGCGAGCGAGGCCAGCTGATGTACCGGTTGGCCGATCTGATGGAACAGCACAAGGAGGAGCTGGCGACGATCGAGTCGATCGATTCGGGCGCGGTCTACACGCTCGCACTCAAAACCCACGTCGGCATGTCGATTGACGCGTGGCGCTACTACGCCGGCTGGGCGGACAAGATCGAGGGCACCACCATCCCGGTCAGCCCGGCCCGCCCGAACCACGTGCTGACGTTTACCAAGCGCGAACCGATCGGTGTGTGCGCGCTTATCACACCCTGGAACTATCCGCTCATGATGCTCTCGTGGAAGATGGCGGCATGTATCGCGGCCGGAAATACGGTGGTCATCAAGCCGGCCCAGGTGTGCCCATTGACGGCGCTCAAATTCGCCGAGCTAACGGTGCGGGCCGGTTTCCCACCCGGCGTCATCAACGTCGTCACCGGCTCGGGCTCACTGGCCGGACAGGCGCTGGCCGAACATGCGCTGGTGCGTAAGCTGGGCTTCACCGGATCGACGCCAATCGGCAAGCGCATCATGGCGACGTGCGCCGAGTCGAACATCAAGAAGTGCTCGATGGAGCTCGGCGGCAAGTCGCCGCTGGTCATCTTTGCCGACTGCGACCTCGAGAAGGCCGTACGGTTAGGCATGTCGGCGGTGTTCTTCAACAAGGGCGAAAACTGTATCGCCGCCGGCCGCCTCTTCGTGGAGGACCGCGTGCACGATGAGTTCGTGCGGAAGGTGCTCAAGGGCATCCGCATGATGAAGATCGGCGATCCACTGGACCGGGCCACCGCGCACGGCCCGCAGAACCACCTGGCACATCTGCAGAAGCTGCAAGAGTACTGCGCCGTGGGGGTCAAGGAGGGCGCAACGCTGGTGTGCGGGGGCAAGCGGGTACCGCACCTGAAGGGCCTGTTCTTCGAGCCGACCATCTTCACCGACGTCGAGGATCACATGCACATCGCCCAGGAGGAGTCGTTCGGGCCGATCATGGTGATCTCCAAGTTCCACGCCAGCGACTTCGACGCGCTTGTTGCCCGCGCCAACAACACCGAGTACGGGCTGGCGAGCGGCGTGTTCACCAAAGACATCCAGAAGGCGCTCCTGTTTGCCGAGAAGGTCCAGGCGGGGACGGTATTCGTCAATACGTACAACAAGACGGACGTCGCGGCACCGTTCGGTGGATTCAAGCAGAGCGGTTTCGGGAAGGATTTAGGTAAGCTGTCCTTTATTGAAATTGCTGGGTGAAATTTTGTTTAATAACATGCATTTTCTTTTTGTTTTGATTGTAGGAAAAGAAGCTTTAAATGAATATCTCAAGACGAAGTGCGTGACTGTGGAATATTAGCGTGGAGCGTTACCGAGCCAAGCGTTTTTATGTTAAGGTTATGTGTTAATAAATTATTAAAACCACTCATCATCTTTTTTTCTACTCGTAACTTTTTTTATATAAAGCGCATACCTTCTGAGAATATGTAATTACGTGAGATTGTAATCCAGCTGTATGATTGATAAAACAGGCTATCGTCTTAACGGTGCGGTAGGCGCCTAAATGCATGCAACATGCACTACCCCTATCTCGTAGGCGTCATTACTTCGTTTCGTTAACATCGCGTTGTTCTACGTTTTTCTTCGCTAAAACATCGAACAGCAGGCGAATCGTGAAGAAGTAAATAATCTCGAATCCCGTGATGATGCTAAAGCCCAGAAACAGACCCAAAATTCCGCCGAAAGATGCTGCAAGCAATCGGGATAAAATAACGGATTGAAATTGGAATTGGTTTTCATCGCCCGCGTCTCGTCTTACCCAAAACGCCCAACGAGTCCTCATAGATGTCCGTACGGAAGTGGGTCGCCGTAAGGTCGGCGTAGAAAATGTGGACGAGGCTTTGGTGTTTCAGCTCGATATCCTTGCTACACAGAACCAACAGAAAGCGAAACTTTGAGAGGGAGCTACGGGCATCATGTAAATGGAATTGTAAGGATAACTTACAAAAACGACAAACTGTTGTACGAGAAGCTCCGATTCATAGTGCCCGTCACCATTTCCGAAGAGTATTGTATTTTGTCGCATCCCGGCAGACATCCGCAAGGTGGTTCGATGGTCCGGAACGACAGCCGTTCAACCGTGCTGTTCACTCGCGGGACCGCGGCCAGGTAGAGGTTCTTCGCGCGCATTAAACACTCCATGTCCATCGCCTCGCAGTTCCGCAGGGAGCCATTGTTGGGCAAATGGTACGGCACGCAGCCGCACTTGCCGTGGATCATGCTCGCCCGGCACTCCACCATGCAGTTGACGTACGAGTAGCGTTGCAGCACCCCCAAGGGGCGCTCGTAGCGATCGTAGCAGTTGCGGGCGGAGGGTGGCAGCGCTAGTGCGTCATCCGTGGCATACGTGGCCGTCGGGCGCAATGCAACGAAGGACTCCGTTCCCGCCAGAACGATCTTGATCTCCGCATCGCTGTCCGGGTAGTCGTAGGAGCTGTGTATCAGCACCTTGAAGCCGAACGACGCCACGTCGGTGGAGTGGTAGTCTTCCGTGAACGGTTGCAGCAGGATCGAAAGGCCAGTCTGGTAGCCGCTCGCCATCACCCTGCGTGGCTCCTTGGGCACACTCACCGTCATCTTCTTCGGGTAGTTGTCCTTCCTCAGGCCGTAATAGTTGAAGGAGCAGCACAGGCCCTCCGTGCTGTTCACCACCTGGAACAGGTTGTCGCAGCGCCACTGGGTGCCCTTCCACATGCAGCGCTCCAAGAGCTTCCCACAAGGAGGCGAGAATTCGCCCATCAACTGCGGCACTTCCAGGTTGTTCATGAGCAGGATGTCATGCAGCTGCCGGTATTGGCTACGATTCGTCTCGCCGCCCACCCCGGAGATGTGCAGCAGCATTCGAAACATGCTGGACAACTCGGTGGCGCTCAGGTTACCCGGTCGGCGCATCGAGGTGGCCCGAGCCAGGGCAGCCGCGGCAGAAATACGGTTCAGGCTGCACACCGTCACCGCGGGAAACGGGAGATTCCAGGTGGGATAGTTCGTTGTTTCCGTCACCTGAAGCGAATCCATCACTCGATAATCTGGGTTGGGTTGTTCACGCCCCCACCGGAACAACTGTACGCGGTCATTAACGAGCTTACCGTAACGGTCGGTGTTTCCACGCTCCACGACCAGGAAATCACCAGCAGCGTGATGGCGCTGATAGTCGACGCAACGACGGCGAACGACCACACGGACCTCTCCAGCGGACTGTAGCCATCGCGGACAATCTGGCTGTAGCCGTGGAGGGCCGTAATGTTGCACAGCTCCCTCAGCTGCCTACCAAATCGGCCTTTCCAATCAAACTTTTCACGCTCTTTGGAGCCTTTCGAGGATTCGTTGTTCTTCCGAATCACACGCTGCGTCAGCGCTTTGAATGTGATACGCTGCATCGATGCCAGGGACTTTCCGATGGAGTGGAGTGCTGCTCTGGAGACCACTTCGGAAACGAATGGGCCGCCTATTCAGCTTTCAACGCGTCCCGCGTTCAACCGTTTCCAGTGACTCCCAAGACTCCCAATGCATTTTTAATGCATGCTGGTCGACCAGCACCTCCTAATCGGTATCGTGTTAGTTTTCATAGGTTTTACATGACCTCCATGTTCTTCGTCCATTAACCTTCAGCCCGAGAATCTATCGGTGGACGATGCCAAAGCAAATGCATCAAGTCACGCCACGCTACGGCGTCCTTTCCTGAAGGTCATTCATTTTGGAAAGTCCTATCGTCCGGGGAGGAAAAAATCGATCCATGTAGGGATGAGGCGTTTTTTTTTCTTTTTAGTGTCAATCCATTGTTTTCTTTCCGTCCGACGATGCAGATTGTGTGTTTTTCCCAAACTGTCAGAGTCACTCTTGTTTGACACAGCATCGTACTGGTTTGTTGACTCGCGTCTTCTGCTCCAGATAGCATGCAAAATCCCGCCGTCCGCCATTGACGTCAAGCGGTTGCAACCTTCGACGGCCGGCGCCACACTTCGCTCACGTTCAACGGGCGGTCCAGAAATAGCAACGATCGCGCGAATATTATCAAACATTCGATGTGAGCTACTTTGGCCTGCCCGGACCAGTCGAGCCCATCGGACGATCCTTCCTCGGTGAGCAGCTCGTGCCGATGCGCTCCAGTGGAGATCACGAACGCACGATAAGATTTTTGCACCAGATCTTGCACTCGCGATCAGCTGGGTTAAATGACAAGCCCCGTTATACACCGGGAATAGTGATGTAATTTGCTTAGATGAGCCAATCTTTTCTACCTGCATCAGAATGAGGGGGGGGGGGGGGGGGGGGGGGTTCACAATAATCTCCGTGTTACAAAGAATCCGTTATCAACTAGTTTCATGCACCATTTAATTTTGCTGTAGTATATGTCGATAACAACTCGCTCTACGTCAGCGGCATGCAGTTTAAAGAAATAGAGAAAATCCATATGCTATCACGTGTGTTTCCCCGGGTATTAAGGTCATAAGCCTCTGTTTTTTTCCTCTCAGGAAATTTTGGTTATTTTGAACGCGTGCAACACACTGTTATCTACGCCACTGCCCGAACGTTGAGATTTGTTTGAACTTATTCTAACGACTTACGCGTTCGTTATTCTAATCAATAAGTCTGTTTATGGTTTATGGTTTTTGTAACTGGGTGTTTACAAAAAAAATTAAAAAAGGTGGTTTTCTCTTCTGGTTTTTCGACGGATCACGAACAGCGATGAATCCTGTCTCTGGAGGATGAATGCTCTGAAAATAACTGCTCAACTGCTGCACTGTTTCTTGCAATCTGTATAGGAAATGAACTCATATGTCTCACTTTGTAAATTAATTGTAATCGCGTAATTGTAAATTACGAGTTTGGAACATGGCCTTTCCATTTCGCCTCGTAATAAATTACGATTTTAAAGCGAGATCTTCTATCTCGCTTACGTGCATCGATTACATGTAATGGTTTATAAGATCGAAACAAGCTAGAATAAACGTCATTCATTATTTCCAAATCAACGAGAACGGAGTCACGTTATTTCGATCATCCGAAAGAAATTTTCAGCTTCGCTCTTTTCAAGCTAGAATCCTTGTTGTTTCCCTCGACGCTATAGAAAATTGTAATTACGCTTAAGCGTAAGGCCTGCTCCGTCCGTTCAACGGAACAAGTAAGTTTCCAAGCTTGTCGGTAACGGAGATTCCTGTCCGTTCACCTTTCAGTCCGCCGGAGATTTGTAATTGCGCTCAGCGCATGACCTACTCCCTCCGATTGCAAGGAGTCCTTCAGGAATATCCGCCACACGACGATATTTAGCTTATTAGCAAATCCCTTTGGATGTCGGTTGATGCACAAGTGCACGACCCGCTCTGAACTGGAAACGCTGGTAGCGAGAAATCGTAAGTGATATCGAGTTGGAATTGTGGTGTCCTCGTTAGCGCGATGACGCAGCGTCCGTTTTCGTGCACCTTCGCACGTCGAAACGTTTCAACTTTTTTACAATGTGTCTCTGAACTTTCTGCCGTGAGGAGTCGCATGATACATTCATATGTTTTGCTTGCGCATCAAAGTTTGGCGTTGTGTGAGGTTCTAATTTATGACACATTTTGACTGCGTATGCTACACCTGTAATCACTAGGTTAAATTAATTTTTCCGTCGCACTTACGCTGGACAATCTTTCAAGGTAAGTATGCCATTAAAAATATAATATTTGCTAATAAACAACTATCATGCAATCTTTCCTAAACATCGTTAAACACGAGTTCTGTTCGGAGGGGCTAGGATGTTTTATTTGGAATCTTGTTACATGTTATAAGCCTTCTTATTGTGACCCCGGAACAAATTTTGCAGACTTCATTTACGAAATTCTATAACGAATTCTGCAACACAGATAATAGCAATCGTGTGATCAGAAAAAAGATTGAATTATTTATTCCTGAAACACTGAGGATATCAGATTTTTAAATTTTTTTATTTTTTATTTACTGGTGTCGTGTTTAAAACCTGTGCTGAATTCATCATCGACATTCTTTCTTGGTCTCGTTCGACAAGAACAACCAAACAAATGTTCTTCTAGGAAAATTGCGCTATGCCATGCAGCAAGTCGTAAAGAACCCCCCCCCCCCCCCCCTCCTTGATTTCCCTGTTGCCCACTCAACAGCTGTAAACTATCGTTGATCCGTCATTAACCAGCAGCGGTTCGCTTTCAATGGTCAACGATGACGCACGTATGCTCGTTTGCGCGTTTACTGCCGCGCAGCATTTCCAGCTATTGACCTCAAAATAATAAAATATAATTGCATAACATCCCTTCCATTCCAGTACCACCACCATCACGACCGCCACCAGCAGCTCTCCAGCATCTTCATTGGGTCGTGCGTGCGCACGTACTGCATGCGCGGTTTCCCCACAGATCCGAACCGCATCGATCGATAATCGAATGACTACTGCCCGGCAGACCAATACCTGCAGCCAGTGGAAGGAGTGAAGGAGTGCGATGCGGGGCATGGCCGGGGACCAATCCGGCCAGACGAAACCGAACCGAGAGCAGACCTGCCGCTAAATTATCGAATTTACACCTCCATCTCGCGGAGTGCCGTGAAGCTTTTCGCTGGTCCATTGACGTCATGCGTTGTGGTTTAGGAACAATCGAGGGAAATGGTAGTTGCCAAAGGTTCATGTCCAACAGATCGGTTTCATCGCGCAGGCGTCGAGCCCCGACAGACTACGCCTTCGCCCACTTGAGGTCTCGAAAACCCTTGAGGTGGTCTCAATCCGTCTTGCCAAATTTATTTCAACGGCAGACCTCTTACGCATTTTCCACGGAATGGAAAACAAATTTTAACACATTGAATCGTGCATCATCATGAAATGTATAGTTCCCAGGATTCTTAAACCTGATCCAGCATTAATTATCAGCTGAGAATGTTACAAGACATAAATCAGTCGGAGATATGCTGGCACTTCAGCATGCAAGGGTTGCACATTATTTCATACTTCCAATAGACCCTCCGCTAGGGTTATGCACCTCACCTAGCTCAATTAAAATTTCCCGGCCCGGTGGAAGGGTTTTTGTGCAGCCGGAGTGCGTCATCGGAATGATCGACTCTCCGGCGGCTCGCTGAACCGAGATCCCGGGCACAATGGGTGCCTTCCGGTACGCCTGGGGCACAAGAAACCCCGAGCAACGACACCGAACCCTGCTGGAAACCGATAATTGCAGATGCAACACGTAAATACCTTCTTTGTGCCTCGGCTTCGATTGCTCCCTTTTTCTATCTTGCTCGATCTGCCCACATTTCCGTCGCACCCGTTCTTATGGCCCCGTGAGTAACATAAAGGTGCTGAAGATTCATTTCACGGTTATGGCTTTTCGGTGTATTTAGTGACTTGCCAATCGTCCCAGATTACAGCTCCCAGGAACGGGTGGAGTGCTGTGAACGCTTATCGTCGAGCAAATAGTGCAGTGCGTAAAATAAAGAAGACCTCAACCACCACTCTGTCGAAGAGAAAGACACACATAATCAAAATGCCTTTTATGACGATGAAATTGCAAAATGGTTTCTTCATGCCGATCATGTTTGAGCAAGGCGGGATTTTTTGTCTAGTGGTGTTAATTTGTTTTACGAACTAGTAAACGAAGTCAAAAAACTATGGACCAAAAGATCATCAGCATAATCCTGGCCGGCTCTCAGTTGTGTGGAAAAAGTATTTGAATATGAAAAATATGTTTCAAGAATTTCATGGAGATACATAAAATTTAAATATAAATTAAAAAAAACAAATGGAGTCAACCATAAAAATGTGAGATTGAGAAAGCTATAGGCTATTGACTTAACAACACGCACAACTACTGTACGTTTTTCATCTCTGCCGAATTGGTCGACCTATTTGGCCTAGTTTTCAAGCCATAGCCATCAATGTCGGCCGAGCTGCGAGCCCGATGACGTCAAAGATTTACCAAGACGTACGTCAACATGCACGCTCGCACTCAAGACGCTTTTTATACAGAGACCGCTAGCCGTGGTGGTCCTTCCTTTCACTTTGATTGGTTTTTTTTATTTGTGTGTGAAGGGATCCATATCAGTCATTCGGCAAATCAGTGCTTACTTCCGGTGACCAATACAAACGAAGGCTAGCGGTTCGTGCGACGGTGTTGATGAGATAACCGACGCCTGATCCAGAATGCGATTGTCGAAACGGGTCAGGAAGAGAAGCAACATCATTGTTAAACAACTGTGCAAACATAAGAAGGATTATGGGAGACCCTGTGCGCTCACATGATGCGCATTGTCGCGTTCGCCTGTTGAAGTCGCCGGGAAAGCCGGTTAGAACCGGTTTGTGTATCACCCTACTAGGACGTCACAATAACTTTGCGTCTGGTGCAATCGATCGACAGCGGGAGGAACACGTCATTAAAAAACAACGTCCGATTCAGTCGATTCTGTTTCATTCTTTCCTCCAAAAAACGCAAGTCCGGAAATGGAGAGTAGTGTTTTTGTCAGCAGTGCCGAATTCACACATCACACGACGTCAGACACCGGCCGGCAGGAAACGATAATAATGACGATGCTGCAGGTTTTCCAGGATGCGGCGTGGTTTTTGGAACATTCTGAGAAACCAGCAAAATGATACTACCTTTCCTGTACAGCATTCTACAGGTACAGAGACCTTCGGGGTTAACAACGTGATATGCACGATGCACGTAATTTGCTACATTTTATTACTACTGACAGCTCCGAATTTTTTTTTTTTTACATTTACTTTACACTAGAACTCACTTACTATAGTTGTTGGGAATGAAGTTATTAAATATCTATAGACCAAAGCGATACTGCTTTTATTTTGCTTAGAAATTCCAACTGTGCTAATCCGGAGTCCCCACGGTCAACTGCTCATAGAGAAGAAGGGTATTTTAACGCAAAGTCTAGGTTAGCTCAAACTCCCAGAGAGTCAAGATTATTGCAGGGAACTTACGTAAAAAAATATAGTAAAGATGTATAAAAAAGTTAATTGACACATAAAACATCCGGGTTTAGGAGTATACCTATTCCGACCACACGGGTCATTTTGACCCAAACTTTGTCATTTTCAACAATATTCACGATCTGTAAACGACGTTTGGAAGTTACTTTTTCTTGTATTTAGATTTCCTCTCTTCTTCCTCGCCCGCCGGCTCGGTAGGAATGATGGTATGACGGGCTCTTGCGCAATTGATACGAAGAAAAAGTATTTGTTTTTTTTTATTTATTTTTTGCTATTTAAAATCATTCACAGTAACGCCATTTGAATTCTCAAATAGAAAAAAAAATCATAATTGGACTAAAACCATGTTTTCAGATCAAAAAATTAAAGTATGTTTACATCAATGGTCAAAAAGTGCTAAAATGAGCCATTTGACGGGCGCTAGTGAATCCTAATGAAGCGCTAACATTTTGAAAAATTGTCTAATATGTTTTTTGCCATTTTTACCAAGACAGCGGGCGAGGCATGAGGAACATAGAAACATCAAAAGAAAGACAACTAATGTACCTTTCAAACACCGTTTACAGATTGTAAATATAATGAACAGCGACGAAGTTATAATTCTTTTAAAAATTTGGGTCAAAATTACCCGTTATGGTAGGAATAGGTTTAGTATAGATTTTTCTCGGAATTGGTTATGCCGAAAAATTCTGAAAAATACTTAAAACGTGTAGTTTTGAATGCTAAAAAAAGTCCTCTTTTTTTCTTAAAATGTTGCTTCGTTTTGGAGATATTCAAAAAAGAAAATGGAAAATGGATCGCATTTAGTTTGCGAGCTAAATTTTCATCGACAAAAATTCCCTAATCGAAAGCCGCTTTTATCGAAAAATCCCTCACTTTTCCCGAGCAAAACCAGACAAAGCGATAGTTTTAAATAAATTTTATAAGTTAAGTAAAACCGGACTAGATAGTTTGGTACAATGTTTAAGCGGCCTGGAAAAACCACAACATCGATCGATGCTTTGCTCAGTGGGAAGTCCGTTCCACAATCTTAAACCAAGCACAGGCCTACAACCTACCGCAGCTATGGAGGGGTTTTCACGACGATAACAACTTATTTATATTTTATTTATTTATATATTTTCACGACGATAACAACTTATTTATGTCTCAGTTTAAATTAAATTAGTCTTTAAGTTGAAACGAAGGAGTATGTTAAAAAGAAATTAATTTTCAATCATCACACACAATTCATTACTTCATTCAATAAACAAGGAAAAAAATATTTTATTAAAAACTCTTGATACGTACTTCAAATATAATTTACTAGCTAGGCTTTTACAACTTCCATCCTGATATTTTTTATTTACTTTTTAAAACTTTTCTCTTACATCCCTAGATTTTTCCAAGAAAAACATCCCGAAATACCGAACAAAATTAATCAAAACCGCCTGCATCCAGCTACAAGAAAGCTTTAAAGCTCGAGCTTTCCCGGCCGATCGCACAACTACTGGCACAGAGCTGACACGCATCATGGCGCAACGAAACACGTCATTGAGCTGTTCGAGCGCGCGCGCGAGCTCCGATTGCGCAAAAAGAGAAAACATCGCGACGCGCTACGTTAGTACGATCGCAGCGTTCCAGCGTGTAACATCGTCCGAGTGTCTACTGCGGAGACGGTTCCGCGACGACGAAGACGACGTTGACGATCCCGCTCCCTTGTAAGCAACAGCGCTGGGAACGGAAACATACATTTAAAAAAAAATAGATTTCAAAAAAGTCAAGCTTGAACGAGCAACTGGCATGATAAGATTATCTGGTCAATCGACCATTCCGTCTACGTGCGTTCGCGTGTGCAGTGTAGGGTGTGCCTGGCCATTCCCTCGGTGCTTGTGGGGCCTTGCAGTTGCCGAACGGTGAAAGAAGCGAAGACGAGCTACCGCCGGATTTAAACCCAGCGGAAAAGACATCCCCTGCGTGTACACTCCGGGAGTGTTCCATTCAAGTGCGCCACCTAGTGAAGTTGGGCCATATCCACCCTTGACGACGTTGCCATTGTAGAGTTGGTGGTCGGCGAGTGTGAAGCCGAGTGAAAAGTGTTACTGTGAATGCCCTAGAAAGGGTGGCGCGCCCGTGAGAGTGAAAGTGCCCGCGTGCCTTTCGCCGGAAAAGGGTGAACCTCACTCGGCTGAAGAAGCTTTACCACGGAGGCTTCGCACGGAGCCAAAGGGTAAATCGCCTGCAACCATCCCGCAAACTCTCCAGTGTACTTACTGCCCAAGAGGCGCCTTGCCTTGTAGTGTAGAGTGTTTGCGTACGCGCCTCTGCTGTGCAAACGGAAGGATAATGCAGTTTTCCCTTCCGAGCGGCTCGCCGTGAGTGTGGTTACACAATAAATATTAATTAAGCAAATGGACGCTTCCCGTTGGAAGGAGTGCGCCGCTGTTACCACTGCCACCGGATCGGATGATAGTTCTGCGCGGAGTCGGCGTTGTAGGCCGTGGAAAATATTTACATTCGCATTAGTCGCAATTCGCCCCGCCCTAACTGTGGAAAAGCGGAAACCGTGCCCGAGCCGGGCTGTGCCAGAAAAACAAAAGTATAAATCTTCCCTCCCCGTACACTCCACGGTCCACTTCTGTGTCCTGGGACGGCTAGTACTAGCAGGAGGGAAGATCGGAATCCACATTTGCTTATCGAACGCGAGCCTAGTAAAGTGTATGTGTTGTTAAAGTTCGGTTTTAGGGCAGGTGTACGTGTTACTGACCGACTGCCTGGCTGGCTGGTAAGGGAAAACCAGTTTTGCCTCGCCACCAACCACCCGCGGTGCGCCCTTTTTTGGACCAACATGAGACGCCACCAAACCGACTTTCTCTCTCTCGCTCTGTCCCGTAAGCAGTGAACCAGCCCCAACTGCAAGTAGTTAATAACGAACGCCTTACTGCAGCGGCACATTCCTGATTTTGCGAGCGAAGCAAACAACAGAACGCCTCCGGAATTGCGCTGGCCCGGATAGGAGTACCGGGCGAATTCAACCGGGTTGAAGTTTTTTGCTTTTGCGGCGACAAGGCATGACTTCATCCATATTTCTCACCATGGCAGGATGGACCAGTGACAAGTTTCGTCTCTCCTGTATCGACAGCAATGGCTTCAAGCGTACGCTGCTCAAAATGCTGATCCTGGACAATGGCACCAAGAACACGGTAAGTCGTCGATCGAAGTTTTCGACCCTCGTAACTTCACATTCCATTACATCGTGCACGGAGAGGAGAAGGTGCACCATAGGACTGCAGGCGTTCCAACTTGAACCTTCTAACCTTGGACGAAGCAGGACACTACAGTTGTTCAAATAGGATTCGAGCGGGTCTTCCGCTCGGCACTTTGGGTTCAAACGGTTAGCAATCGTACAACGGCAAACAACCGTTTGAAGAACTGTTCTGAAAGGCGACCTTCGAACGCCCCATCGAGCCGTTATCTACTCCGAGGGCACTCGAGCGGGCAGGTGTGATAAGGAAGTCGTTAACGTTCGCCCAAACAACCCATCACTTTTTTGGAGGTTTGTCGAGAACGCTTGCGCTCAACCTCACTTCACTCAAGCCAAATTTATTCAACGACCTAAGCAAATAAAATGCTTCAGGCTTTGTGTGTTAACGTTGCTCTGTGTCTTTTGGCTACACAGTTTGTTTTATTTGCTTCGGTTTTCCTCCATGCTCGATCAAGTTTAACTTGCAGGTGTGGTAGAAGTGAACGTTAGAATCGTCATAAAAATGTAATCCAACTTCCCCATCTACAAACGCTTTCGATTTTTCGACCAGTTCCATGAAAAAAAAACAAGATTGGAGAACATTCTACCAAACGCTGTCAAGCACTGACGACGCAAACTCTCTTGTTGGTTTGCCTCAAAATGAACAAGGAGTTGGAGGATTCGTACGCCTTTTCCAAGTGTCAACCGGGCGCATAATTATGGGACTCAGCGCCCCGATGGGCTTGTCTTTTGTAAGTCGATCCACCTGAATTCTGGAGAAAAAAAAATCCATCAATGACGCTGCTCATGGTCACCGTGTCCACTGCTGGGGAATGATGACCATTTTACGTCAACGGTGTCGCATTCAAGGCTGAACAGAATTTATGCAAATTTCGAACACTCCATAGGGGAAGGTGTGTCCAGGGAATAAACGCGACGGCTAGAAATCGAACATTCGCGAGCTTCGCACGCACGATTGGTTGAGGTTCGCCTCGTGGCCGGGGAATGGTCCAAATTCCTTAGCATCCCCAGGAAGAGGCAAACGGAAGCGCTCCGTTTGTGTTTTTTTTTTTTTCATGACACCTGACAGCTCCAATTTGGTGCTGAAACGCAATAGACGGCTGGGCACGACGAGTTGTGCTTTCATTCACAGCTACACGCTAAAATTACTTCCGCAAACAGTGCCGTCAGCTGTAGTGCTAACGTTCCGGAATGCTAACGAGTCTGGAAGTAAAATTAGCGCCCGACTATGACGCCGCTCGAGCACGCCGCTCGGCCACGAAGGCAGTGTGTGCGTTTGCCGGGCCGGATTACGACCCCCAATCGTAAAGGCATCGTCAGTACTTGGTCCACTAAACCCACCCACTTGAATCCTGAATTTTCATACGCCCGCCCTAACAAAGCCCAATCGCGCGCTGCTAAGCAGATTGTACATACAGCAATGTTGACGGGAAAGGTTAGAGGATCCCGGGGACCGGATTCCAGTTTCCGCCACCAGCTGCCCTGAGCGGAATGTGGGAGAGAGCGAGAAGAAGTCTCGTGTCGTAGCTTTTACTGGCCGTCAAATAAACCGGTTGCATCCGGTACCACAAGCCAACTGCACGGACGACGATGACGACTTCACGGGTCCATGTATGCTCTGAGCTGTTTCTCCGTCAACCGGTGTCCTGTGTGCTATATGTCAATGATCTGGACGGTACAGTCCAACACGGCCAATGTTGAGATAGAACCACATTTACACATCCGCGAGACATGGTCCGACGATACCGAGGTGATTGAATAAATGCGACTGCACCGTTTGAAAGGCAGACGCCAAGCAGTGGGGAGGGTGGCGGGCCGCGATCGGACGACTATCTTCGCTCCATCGAGCCTACGCTAGCATGCAAAGTGGTTTCCAATAGAGGCAGCTCCAATCGAGCCGCCCAGGTCGATCGATTGACGTCAGAGACACGCAAGCAGTCGCTCGAAGGGGGAACAGACACGACGAGTGAATCACAAACGTGTGCAACCCACCATACGCCACGTTGGAAACAATATCATTTTCTCCCGGAAGTCCCGTCTGGTCGAAGCTATGCTTCGGCAAACAAAATTAGAAAAGGAAACCCAACTAATCCTTCGGATGCCCTAAAAGCTCGACTGCAGGTTCCTCTCCGCTGCAGTTGCATTCAGCTGGAACCATCACAACGCTTCGTGTGATACAACAATAATAAGCAATATATTGCACGAGGGAAACTGTTTAATAAATTCCACCCAGGAAGCAATTCAAACAAGCAAAGAAATGTCCGTTGTTCTCGTTGGCATGTGTTTAGTTTTTTTTTTTTTTCGAAAACAAAACATCACAACAAATGTTCTCTGGTTTTCAAAGAGCGGTACGTTTTTTTTCTGATGATGGCATCTGATTAATCTAAATCACATCAGACTGTCCTATTCAAAAGGACCTATAAATATGCTTATCGTTTTAACAAATGCATTTCTTCTCACACAAAAAACCTTTTAAACCAGACTCCAAAAGTAACGTCGTTCGTTTAAATTATTCAAAAGCATGTATGTAACATCTGAACATCGAAGCATTGCTTTATTTTCTGATGATTGCAATGGGTTTAATTTTTTTTTTATCTTTTTAGATATAGAATAGACAAATCACGTGATCAGGACGGAAGCAAATCTCAAATTAAACCTCTCCGCTAGCAGAAAACAGAATTATCATCGCCTCCGGTAGCTCCGGGGTCGGCTAATTATCAGCAACCTGACGCTTTTAGTCCACCGGCCAACATCTGTTAATTGCCCGGCGTTACCATCGTGGTAATAGCGCTTCGCCCGCTTCACAGCGGCTCCATTTGCCTACAACCGCGTGTCCTTGAAAGCTTATTGACTGCCAGCGCAAACTACCCTACCTGGTCAGTCCTAGGCTCCGCACATCGTTGAAAGATAAACCGAACCTCGAAGAAACCGTTCCCGCGAATCTCTCGTAGGACCACGGTTAGTTCAATCGCCTCGATTGGATGGCGGACAGAGGGCGATCGCCGTTGTGACTCGTACCTTTCTGTTATCATGTCTCTTATACAATTCGCTCCGACTCGCAGCTGGTTTGATTTGTTGTTCAAGATGATTAAATGAAATCGATTTTTCTGCGACCGCGTCCATGTAACAGCTTCACGTTTGTTATTACACAATCGATTCGACATGTTTACATCATATTGCGGTTTTTCTGTTTTGTTCTCTCCAAATGGGCTGCCAGTCCAAGGGCGGTTGGCGCATACAGCACGCGCATACATGAAACGACACACCGCAAAAGTTGGAATGATCACCGGGATCGAATGTCGTATATAGTGGGCGCGTTGGTTCGTAGGTGTTTCGTGGTTTGGTTTCACTTACCTTGATCGCTTTGATCTTCTTCGATCGTGCAGTCGACTATGTTGTATTATTTTAATTTTTTCTATAGTCGCCTGTTTGCGGTGAGAGCGATTCCGTTCCGATTGATCGCCTAAATGGTGCTAAACGCCTAAGGGCGATTGAACTCCTGCCTGTGCCTCAGATTGGGTTGTGGAAAATTTCCCCAACTGATGTATTTATTTCGAAAACGAAACTGCGTAAAAGATTTTTTTTTTGTTTTATCTGTCGGCAGCCAAACATGGGTATTTTTTGTACAAACACACTTTCAACAACCTTGCAATCTGGAGCGAAACTAATACTTTCATGTGGGTCCTTATTTCATCCGATCATCGCACGTCTACTCCCAAAACAACCTTTTTAACAGCATCCCCCCGATAACTGCACCATAGACACGATTCCCAGATGGTTAGAAAAGCACACACACACATACACACCGCCGTTCGACTATCACTCTCGGTTGGGTACAGCTGGTCCAGGCAAGGCAGCTGAAGGAACAAGGGACCATAAAAAAAAAAAACAGAAAATCGGAGCGATCGCGCAATGACGCCACCGTACGATCGACCTTCGACAGTGGTAGAAACCTTCGTTCTTTTAGAGAAGAGTGTCGTGCGAACGTTGCAGGGATTTTTGGAAGTTTAAACACGTGTTTTCGATCGCTGGTGTTCTTTCGGGAGTAGATTGTCCGTACTTTCCAGCGTTCACAGCAATGGTACGAGAACAGCAGCAAGCGAAGCATGTTGTGGCGATTGTCGTTAGTGTTGAAGTTTGCTTTGCCGTTTGGTACAGATGTCCGCACCGTCGACGCCAAGTTGCGTCCAGCCTCCGACGATAGCGCCGACCTAGAACGTGCGATAGTAGCGAGTCTAATGTGTGCATTTCGTTCTTCCACTTCATTCCAGAACATCGAAGCGGAACGTACGGCGGCCGAGTATCTGGTCGACCAGGGAGTGCCCAACAGCAATGCCGACAAATCGCTGCTTCGCTTTTTCGCAATCGTAAGTATTCCTTCCGCCAGGGTTTATTGTTGTTTTGGATTTTTTAGCTGGACAACCTGTGGAACGTAGTACGTTCCACGTTCACTGCACCGTGCCAAACCTCCTGTTCACCTGCCATTCTAAGGGAACCGTCGGAGTGTGGCCTTTATTAGTGTGTTTTTAAGACGAAGGAAACTGTTTCACCCAATGGATGGGGACGCTAAAGCGGCTGTGGAAGAACATGGCACACGCCTCGAGCTCCCCCAAGCGTCGTTTAACCGATCGACCAACTGACTGACTGACTGCGCCCACCCCGTCTTACATGCACGATCCGAACGGAACGAGGGCCACGGAAACCTATTAAAATTCATGTGCCACACAGCGACGAACCCAACACCACGTCCTTCTGCACCACAACCGCCTGGCCGTCGATACTGTTGTTGACATTTTGCAATTTATTGTTTCTTGAACTCGTCTCCTCAACCGGCGGCGACGACACCCCCGGCAGCAACCGCGAGCGCGTTCCACGGCCGCGGTGAAGGTAGGACACACGACAGCAAGCGCAAGCAAATCGCTGCACTTTATGGCAGCGTCTGCCTGCGCCCGTGCGTCACGTTCTCGGACTCTTCCTCCCGGGCTACTAGCGCGATTCTATTGCAGCTGCGGAAGTTGTGTCGACGTGCTCTTTCTCATATTGAAAGGTGGCCCTCATCAGTGTCATTTTACGAGCTACTCTGCCGTACCCGTACCCTCGGTTTCGAAACGCGTGCCCCCAGCCCTCAGGGACTTTTGGCGGGCGCACAATAATATTGCCACATCTTTAAGCACGGTTAAACCATTCGACGAATATTCTGGACAGCCGTTGGGGCGACCTCACGACGTCGGCAGTAGCAGATTATCCATCGAAAACCATTGTTCTGGCTAGTTCGCATTGAAATTTGACGATTGCCCATGGAAAGTGTACGGTTTCATCCCCGAACGGACGGAGCCTTCCTTTTAAAGGAAACCACGTTGCTAAAAAACCTGCCGCACTCTCCAATATGGTCAACGCTACCGAACCGACCGAAAACCGTCTCTCTTGCCGCCACCGAACCGACCTTGTGGCTGCGCCGCTTCTTTCCGTGACGCAAAGATCGACCCATGAATGTCTTGGGTACGGTTTGTGTTTTTCTTCTCCTTCTTGCCCGCCTTGCCGTTGCGACGCCCGTCATAAATCATCTTCCATGGTCACGATGGGGCCGCCGCGAGGCAACGCATTTACGGCCAGCGCGTCGCGCACATGGAATCGCAATCGCATCGTTTACGACAGTGAATGAACGCGTGCGTGCGTACGCAGCACATTATTCGCGCATACACTGCATCCACCGAGTGCTTCTGTCCGCCCATGTCAACACACTGGCCGGGTTTGACCTTTTTTTTCCCCCCACTCCACACGGGCGCAGTCACTGCCCTGCTGGAGAAGATATGGAACGCATGGCGTCGAAACCATGGTTGAATTATTTACTCCCTACCCTACCGGGCAATCTTGCCACGCCACAAGCAGAACGGGTTGCTGGTTGCTTTTCTTGGCTCTGCCATTAAGATTTTCCCTTTTTTCCCTATCTGTTTTCCCATCTCCCACCCTTCCCTCTCATTTCTTGCTCCATTAACGGTGCGTCACGAACTTGGCGAAGCGGTTTTTGCGGTTCGTTCACACACGCTTGGCCAAGTTCATTCGCATCTCGCATTGTTCAGGGGTTACCTGGGCCGCGTGTGTGGACTCCGACCGCAGCCGGAAGAAGCCACCAGACTCCACCCACCGAACATCCTCCTTTCTCCGCTCCACCCGACTCAACACGACTGCTGCACCGGCTGCTGACGTCAGCAGGTTTCGGGAAGTTCAATGCTTCGCACGAACGAACGGCCGAGACGGTTCGCCGCTGCTGCTAAAACCGGTAAAGCGGAGATTATAGCTTGTGGAGAAATTCATTCGGCACTGCGCACGGCTTTCCGAAAGGGGGGTTTAATCGTCCCGGCAATGCGTGGTAGAGCACGAGTGGCGGCGCGGCTTTTAAAACCGTCATAAACCGCCCGGATGTTGGTGGCGCGAAGTCGCTGTAACCAGTTTTCGAGTGGGCTTTATTTCGTTTTAAACTGTTTGCGTTTTTTGTTGTTGCCCATTTCGTGAGCAGTTACGCTGGGTTTCCATTTCACATTGCCGCGCGTGAAAGAAAGTGAAATACTGGGAAAAGTAACAGGAGGAAATGGCGATGACAGGCAAGGAAACAAAGAATTGGTCGCGAAAGCGTTCGAACGGCACCAGCAGGCGCGAATGCGTCATCAATGGACGTCCGCATTCCCGGATGGGCCGGAGCGCGGCATTCCGGCGTCACCGGCGTCCTACTTTCGTTCCACCAACAGTAGCAACTTTTACTCGACAAAATGCAAAACGCTTCGGTCGCCACCCGCGGTCTGCAAATGGGGCATTGTTCGCCGCCACCGTGACCTATCCGGAATCCGGATCCAAAGGGGGAACTTTAATGCCAAATGGCTCGGTGTGAATTGTTTTCTCGCACGCTGTCGCAAACTCTTCGTGCGCTTAGAGGGGACGTGGACGGTTTGTGGCGTATGCCAAAATGGCATTTAATACAGCTTCATTCGTAAAGGATGTCCCAAAAGCACAAGATTTGTATAATGGATATGTGACTATTGAACAAACTTTAAACCTAAAGCATAGGAAGTGTTTGTGGAATTGCCAAACCCCAATGCCCCATGGACGTCCATGGTCGGCCAGACCACACTTTGTATTGGAGCGAATGTGACTGGCCTTCGGTTGAGAGATATTTAACAGACTGATTCCCCGCCATGTTTGCTCGACAAACGTAGACGCATTACGGGAGTGGCGTGGCGCGCGGCTCACCATCAGAACCGTCCGCGTTCGTGTGTGCCGTGCTAGACTCAATGGATCTGTCCTACTATTACGACCAATGAGTGATATCACCTGGGCCAAGATTATAATAATTTCATAATAGGTCCCGCGCCACCCCGTGCTCACCCCGTTATAATCGGCCAGAACGCGCGGCAGCGAAGACCACACAGCAACGAACGCAACACCATCTCAATGCACCGGAACGTGATCAAAGCCGCCCCAGGGACGTGCGGTACCACCGCCGGCGTGGGGTCGCATGTAATTGCTCTTTCACTGTGTGGCCACGAGACTTCCCGGGCCACGGAGCGAAAGGATCCGAACCCGGGCGTGCCAACGCCATGAGCTTTGGCAATGCCACGCGAGCAGGCGATTAATGGGCAGCCGGGGTTGCGACGGCATGATGGTAGCGCACACCAATTGACACTGGAAGTGAAACCTTTTTTCCCGGCTCGGCTTGTTATTTTTAATCCCCTCTGGTGTAATTTATCTGAATTACCCTCAATTAGCATACGGTGGTGCGCATTGTGTTTCCACCCCTGCACCCCTGGGCAATCGCAGAACTAACTCCCCGCGTGCCGGTAGCCACCATGTGACACCGAAGGGGCTAAGCTCGCGCCCGCGCCCGCGTTCCTTCGCGCTGACGGAAAGGCGATGGATGTGATTTGCGCACACGCCAAGCCGAAGGGAACCACGGGGTGTGTCTAGGGATGATCTTTGATGAGACGGACAGCACTACACCGGCGACGGATGATTTAATTATCTGAAATACAAACGCACGAATTAGGCTGGCCTCGTGGCGACCGGTTGCGGTTGCCAACTGCAAGCTCGCCAGTCGGTGACGAGCACGGGTAGGACCACCCAGAGCCGAAACCGTGCACCATGCATCCCACCTGCCGTGATGATATGGGTCCTCCAGACGTTCACATGGTCTGGCAAATGTGCGTCTCGTGGTTCGCTCGACTTGGCGCCACTTTGTTTAAGTTTTGGTTGGTTGAAAGTAAGCACCACCATCATTAAGCTTGACTAATTAGCTGCTCTCGATAGGAAATAACGGTTGCCGGGGCGCCGTATTGCACAGCATGTTTCATCCAACAGCTCCCTAAGGCACAAACTAAAAAACAAACAAACAAAAAACCTCTCCATAGCCCGAGGCATGAAGCAAGATTTCGAGCTCTCCTATTCACGTTTATCGCCTTCCTGCATCGGGTGAACTTCCTGGTGCTGGCGATTCGTAATTGTGAAGCCTCACGTGAACAGGGTTCCGAAACCCGCGACCCGCGACACCGCTTTAAGAACCTGAGCACCCTCACGACGACCGTTTCCGTTCTCGAGCATGACCGTGTGTTTTGGCTGAATGCCTGGAGCCGCTCAGAATCAGGGGGTACTTCAAAACATTTCCTTGACAAAACAACGAGCAGGACGAAAAAAAATAAAATCCGCAAGCAAGCCTTTTTGGATTTTAAATTAGAAACCCAAAAACATGATCCGTTCCTCGCACGACGGATTGGTCCAAGCGGGGGTTTGCTTAGGAGATTGTATCGTTTGTGCCCGGATAACAATCCGGCCTTAGCTCGGATCATCGGGTTCCTCTTGGTGGGCCGCAATTGTCCTGTAAAAAAACAGAACGCCACCTAACATGGATTTAAGGTCGATCAACCAGCAGGCTGCTCGCTTGAACCGCCATGACGTCCGTAATGTGAAGCGATCCGAATCGTGACACGGACCAAACGATCTTTGGCAGATCGCGCGCCTCTACGACGCGTTGGCCTGCTCGTTACACATTATGGACCATTGTTATCGCTTCCACCCTCCCACCCCCGGGGGGGGGGGGGATTGTGGCGTCTAACAATAGGGCATTAATTAAAAATAGCTCACGGCTCTGGTGGTCGCCGAGGCGTGCAAGGCCTTCCCGTCGATGACCGCCCGTTCGACGTCAGACCAGGGCTGACGTGCGTGTGCGTAAACCGAACGCAATGCGCAACCCGCGTTTGTTTTCCACCTTCGCACGGTTGGATGCGAATGGATCATCATCGCTCCAGCGAGTGCCCTTTTTCCGCCATCTGCCATTCACCGTTCCCTGTAGTTGGTGATAATGGTTGTTTTCGAATTGAATTAAATTAAATGTGCTCTTAATCGTTCGGTAAACCAACGCCAATCGCTCGCAACCGGGTAAACCGGGCATTAGAGGAAGCTGACTCCAGCGGTAACCATGAGCGGGCACCTCCACGTTGATCGATCTGTCCGATAACGGGCGCTAAAGGACCGTCCTCCAGCAGCCTTACTGTGTCAATACATGCGATCTCACTCTCCCATTTTAGCTCTCACCAAGCACCTCGTTGGGCACAGCCGATTGCCAAAAGTGTTCCCTTCCACGGAAAGTGTAACGGAGCGTTTTGCCGGTCCTTGACAACACATTCTCAACCGTGCCCCTTAGCGATGACCGATGACATCCTAGCCCGATGACGTCAATGCACACCGCCCGTCCGATACCTTATCAATGCGAGCCGAAACGGCACGTATAGTGCGCGCGCCTGGGCCCCCCCTAACGGTCCAAACTGGCCAAAAGTTTATTGCTGCCATGCCTCCAAACAAGCAAAACGTGCCCCTGTCGTCTGCTCGGGTCTGCGTACAGAAACGTGAACCGCGCATCTTATCGCACGAGCCAAACGGAAAGCGGGCCTTCTGGCGTGATGAGTTTGGGTCATCTGTTCCAGTTTTGTTTCTTTTTTTTATATTTCATTTTCTCAAAAAAACGAACTTCGAGAACATAATTCTGGACAAACAAACGCAGTCCCAGGGAGTAGTCGGCAGAGTAGTCGAGGGAACGGTCAAAGGATTTGCCTCGGCAGCCAAAGACGGAAGAGAAGAAAAAAAAACACAACCCGAATCACTTACAGACCGGTTGGGTGTAGTCTGTTTTGCTTTTTCGCTGTTTCTAGAACTCGTCTGGGCGTTCGGTGACCAAAACGGAGGCCTCGGGAACAAGTTCTCCGGATTGGGAGGGTTGAGCGGACTGCCTTTTTTTTTTTTTTTGCTAGATACTCGCTGGTTGCCCACATGTGTTTTTTTGAGTTGCAAAACAACAAGCAATCTATCGAACAGGATGGCGGCAGGTCGGGTCGCCTTACAGCTGGTGGAGTAATTATGGCCAATCGAGTTGAGTTAGACACCAATTTTCCACTCAATCAATCAGTGGCTGCAGTGGAGCTCATTGGTCCACTTTATCTAATAACCTTTCACAAAGGAAAAGAAAATTGTCTACTTTTAATTTTCCTTTTACCTTTTACCTTTTACAAAGGAAAATGAAAATTGTCTACTTTGAATTTTCTCTGGACAATTCCGCATTGTAGACCATTGCAGTTTCCAGCCGCAGAAAAAAACCCTCGTCTGCTTCTGGTCTAAAACGTTCACTTCACTTTGCCATTTTTTTTCATTTTTTGTGATGGATTACTTTATCGATAACATCCGTCTGGGTCCCTTTATCGCCAAAACCATTAACCCATCTTCCGTTAGGAGGCAGATCCACAACATCCTATCTCACCGCCGCAATTCTCACGCCGCGTTGGGCCCACGGGGCTGCCCTCACGTACGCACGCCGTTTGCCTGCAATTAGTTTGGCGTAAATCGCAGTGATTTAAACTCACGCGCCAGAACGCGAGAATAATAAAGCATCGCTCATCGGCTGAAACAAGACATCGCCGCAAACCATCCAACGTTCTCCCCGCTTCCCCTTCGGGACCGGCGGCTCATTCCAACGCGAGATTGATAAATCACCCTCCATTAGACGTGGGGTAACAACCGTTCGTTAAACGGCAGCTGAGATGAGTGACTTTACTTTTCCAGTTTCTTGTTTTTTTTTGAAGGGTTTACCCGTTCCCCCAGGCGGTTAGCGGGGGGACTACTACGGGATTCTCATCCCGAAAAGGAAGAAGGAAAAAAAGAACCCCGACATTGGTAGTTACCGGCAGAACGGTGCTGCTAATGGTGGTCTGGATAGTAACGCTTAAGGAATGTCTTTAAGCGTTTTTTTTTTTTTTCGTTCGGTTCTTTACTTTTCCCACACATCT
The DNA here is from genome assembly GCA_914969975.1 of Anopheles atroparvus. Taxonomy (NCBI): domain Eukaryota; kingdom Metazoa; phylum Arthropoda; class Insecta; order Diptera; family Culicidae; genus Anopheles; species Anopheles atroparvus. The sequence goes on from CAJZCY010000003.1 coordinate 35,397,644, forward strand.
GTGCCGTAGTCGGTTGTAACCGGATCTCCGGCATATCTTAGGCGCCCTTTCCGGTGACCGGTACGCTTTCCGAGTGCTGCTAGGCCGCATAGGTTAAACCATGGAACCAACCTGCCCCGGTACTGGTTTAATAGGGGTGCGAACGGCGAGGTGGAGTGTGTGCGCTGTTTCATTAAAGGCACAACAGACGCAACAAGAAAGCAAAAAAAGAAACACGATCGCTGTGTACGACATTGTATACCGGCAGAACCACCGTTTGACGTCAATCGCGAGTTGTGCGAGGTTTTCGAGGAGAGAATATGTGGCAAGGATCGCCGAAGAGGAGGGATCGTTACAGGAGCAGGCTACAGGCTACCATACCGGACCTCGAAAGGTAGGTTAGCAGCCGGCTGTTGGTCACGGAAGGCACATGCTAAACAGCCACACCACTGGTACCACGATGCACATCGGAGGGGGAGGGATGTAGTCCCACTGCACCTGAAAGGCTTGTCCGTTCACTATACATAGGTATCGATTATAAGATTCAGTCAGAAGGCAGCTCACCTGTTTCGCCAATTCTGATTGGTTCACCAATCTCTCCTCGGGAGGTGTGGCATCACTGCGAGGATCATGAACCAACGGCAGCAGAAGATGGTAGACTCCGTGCGCTTTACCATGGGAATTGAACATGTCACTGAACCCGTAAAGGGCTTCCGTGGGCATTGGATATAACCCATTTCTCTGGAGGGGAAAAGCCTCATAAAACTTCCAACGTGGAAAGTCAAACCCAAACCGCTGAAAGGCTACCCATGGAAGCGGAGAAAGACTGGCCAGTTCCAATGACGTCAATGTAGCGGTTGGATCGGTTTAAAACCTTTCCACGCACAGCGATAATCGTCGGAGGTCGGTCGGTCGGAGCGTTTGCTACAGTTTCGTGCGCTTGTTAATGCCTCCACTTCCACACCAGCCTTCTTTCGTCACCCTGGTGGCCACGGACCAACCGATCATTAATCGCCGCGGTTGTGATCGTGTGAAGAAGGAGTGGATGGAAGAGACCCCGCGGATCCATTGCAAATCACTATTGGACACGAAGCGAAAGAACCGCAAGGAAAGGTCGCTTTCCTTCTGACCGCGACCATCTCAGCGACTTGCGCGTATTACCTCTCGCACCCCTGGCGCGTTTTGGCATCGGACCAATAACCGATGATGCCATCCCGGGAGAGTTTACCCCAGAAGATTGCGCCAATTATCCGCTGCCGGATCGAAGAAGCTATGCACCACCCGGTTAAACGTCCGTTACCGTACCTTGACGCACTTTATGGGCACATTTTCCATGCACGTCCCACCGGGTGGAAGCTGGCGTATACTATAGTTTAAATAGCAAATGGAGTCCCGTTTCCGAACCATGCGCTTCCCCGTGCAGTGGCTCTTTGAAGATTTGTTTGTGTACGAATTAATGTTACCGTTAGCCGTTGGTTAATTGATTCCACCTGCGGCGGACTGGTTGGAGAAAATTCTCAAAGCTAAAAATAGCCAAACACAGCTACACCCAACGATTATGGCGGTGCCTTGCTATATCATTGCTTCCATTTCCCGGTAATCAGTTGGTTATTTAAGCTTTTCGGTATACTAAACATCGATTTCGACCCGTGAGTCATTCAATAACTTCATGTGGAGGGAATAAAATGTGTTGTTGAAGGCAAGCAATTCAGCATTTAAAAGATGGGAAATGGAATAATTATGAATATTAATGGTATGTTTTGACGGCTCTTTAAAAAAACGCCGATCCGATTCTCTGCTGCTGCTCTGTCATAACCTGGGTAGTGTTTACAAACCTTGCCTTACACCAATCATTTGAGAATCCTTGAACTGTTCCGGTGCTCTTAACCTGTTACGATTTCACCAAAGGAATTAGACGCGATCCTCTCGATCCTCGTGCGAAGGGAGCCGTTACCGTTCCAGCGTGGTTCCAGTCGTTGCTCACGATACGGGTTGTTGAATTCTCGTCACTCACCGGATATCAACCAAGGCCACACACCACCAACCTCACATGGGTTTTTCGAAACGGTTTTTTTTTTCTTTTTTGTGCCGTTGTAAACCGGGCCGTAAAATACAGATAAAACAACGAGCTTACCAACCAATAGGAAAAGCAGACGTTGATAGTCTGCCCGCTGTGCGCATTCGTCGCCATCATTGACTTATCTTTGCGGTCCTACGCATCCATGCACGACCGACACAATGTTGCCCTCAGTCAATTTTGAAAGGGTTATAATTTAATCCGCTAGCGGTGTCAGTTTACATAAGGACTTCCGTCCGCGCTCGGGAAGCGTCATCCATCGTAAACCCCGTATCTAATCTAAGACCAACATGTTTATCAACTGTGGCAAAGATCTTCAACCGGGAACCTTTTGGGGCTGCCTTTTTTTTTTTTGTGTTCCACCAGCGGGAACATGGCGTTAGTTCTACAATTTCTGCGACCAGTGTTCACGCTGGTTGGTGACAAGAAGTAAAAGTGTAACGTACTGCAGAAATTCCAGAACATTCCAGCCATTCCTTACAACTCATGGTGACCAAACTGAAGAAATATGACCTATGTTACATTTTACTACGGGAACTACGGCAAGACATATTCTAACCTTTTTTTTTTCTTCCCTCTGTCTCTAACGCTTTTCAGAATGCCCTCGAGCTAAGCGCACCGGCCAGTCCCGTCCTGCTAGAATGTAACGCACCGGCAGTTCCGTCCGGGTGGCTACAGCTTTCCGGTCATCCTAAGAGGTAGGTTTCGTTAGCTCTAAATGGTAACATTATATTCCAGCGGCTGTAAAAAGACAGATCGAGTGAAGGAGAGCAAATAGTCGGTGGCGGATCATTTCACCGGGTCGATCGGGGTTTGATTGATTGATTGTGAAATGTCTATATTTAATCCTGGCCGGTTTTTCCTCTGCTGAGCAAATCATGGCTGCATTTAAACCAGGACGCTGTTTTGAGATTGCGCCTCACGAAACAGCAGCAAGCGACGTGGTGCGCGGTACGCCTGGCTGGTAATACTGATAAGAATGCCATCGTCTAACGAGATGCGGGTTAGCGCAGCACGCAGGAGAGAGATTATGACAATTTCCCTCACAAGTCAGGGTGAACTATCAGGTCGGGTGGGTAGCACCCGTGGACAGACACAACTATCGTCGATGATCGATGAGGCAAGACGTGACGTGCCGTCGTTTATAGAGTCGCCCGGCGCCGTCTGGCGTGCGCAAGATCAAACATCGACTGGGCAAGGTCGGGCAGCAATCACTTCGTGCCACACGAGTAAATAGGAGGAACTCAAAAGTAGGAAGAGAACGTACCATAAATCTTTCCCTACCACCCTGGCTAGAATTTTGACCGGTCTTTTGCAAAAGAGGTTCCTCTGCGCTCGTCGATCGTTCGCTAAATACGTCATCTGCCTCCTTTTCGCTGTTCCCGGTTCCAGCACCGACGAATGTTCGCGGCTCCGGTGGAATGCAAATAATGAAAATGTCACAAAATGTAGCTGAAGCGTAGACGTAACATTCCTTCACACGCAGGCAGGCAAACGAGACTCCGGTTCCTCAACACACTTGGTCTTGTGTGTGACGTCAACTGCTGCCCGCGAGGAATTTCGTAAGCCGCAACAATACCTAACGCCCATCAAGCAGCAAGGCAAGTTTCGGTTCCGGCCTTTGCGCGCCTCGCCTGAAACGTTTGCGTACTCGGTTCGTCTTCACCGTCCGACGCGGAGCGAAGACCGGCAGGCTATCAATGTATCGCCATTGTACCGCAACCTCTTGAAGTAGCGCAAATGAAATAATTTGGTAACGTTTACTCGTTATTTGTAAAAATTGGAAACATCTGTTTGTCTGAGACTCGCCATGGATTCTTTAGCTGTTCTACATTAAATGAAAAAAAATGCTTCTCAGGCAATTAGCATAATCGCGTCATCGATCGGTCATGGTGCTGACGATCGGTTGGATGTTGGAAAACAAAGCTGTTGATATAAACGGGGAGATGACTCGACAGTGCTAAATGTTTGTGAAGCATTGATTTCATGGAATTCAACAGTTCATATTGGACCTCTTTTCTGTGATGACTAATGCTTACACCAATTCATAATACCTCGAAAATATTTTCGGTTAGGTTAAGGTTTCAATGGAATAACGCAACGCGCCATAAGCTAACTTTTTACTTTCTTTTCCTCTTTTACAGTATTGCCCCGATGGCCAACGGTATTGTCCGCAAGCGAATCTCCGGCCCGAACGACACCGAGCTGCTGGCTTACCGGCAGCTGATGGTGGACCCGCACGCGGTTAAGGTGGTACCGAAGTTCCTCGGCGTGCACCAGCTCGGCTCGGACCACTTCATCGAGCTACACAACATGCTGCACGGCTTCGTCGAGCCGAACGTGATGGACATCAAGATGGGCTTCCGGACGTTCACCGAGAGCGAGGTGAGCAACACGGCACTGCGGGAGGACCTCTACCGGAAGATGATCGCGGTCGACCCGAACGCACCGACGGAGGACGAGCACCGGCAGCAGGCGATCACCAAGCTGCGCTATATGCAGTTCCGCGAGAACATGTCCTCCACGCAGGAGCGGGGCTTCCGCATCGAGGCGCTGAAGATGCGCGGCTGCACGCCCGTGACGGACCTGAAGACGGTCAAGAGCAGCCAGCAGATCCAGCGCACCATCGGTGACTTTGTGAATGGGCGGCGCAGTGTGGCGAAGGACATTACCAAGCGGCTGCGCCAGATGCGCACGCTGATTGAAAAGTCGGAGTTTTTCGCGCACCACCAGGTGCTCGGCAGCAGCGTGTTCATCGTGTACGACGACCACCAGGTCGGCGTGTGGCTGATCGACTTCGCCAAGTCGCTCCCGCTGCCCAAGGGCACCCGGGTGACGCATCGGGCCCGCTGGCAGATGGGCAACGCCGAGGAAGGCCTCCTGTACGGCTTCGACGAGCTGATTCGCACGATGGAAGCCGTCCAGGCGGGCGTCCACGGGCGCCAGGTGGCGCGTGCAACCGACGTCTAGAGTGCGGTACAGCAGAAACAAGCAGGAATTAATCTCCCCCTCGTCGTTGTGAAGGCTGGTCCCTTCAAAACTTGTCAGACGTGAAACTAGTCAATTTACATTGTGTTAGAAGAAAAGCAGAAGACGATAGGCGGTATACTAATAAGGGAGGGAAACATTTTGGAGAATATTACTTCCTCCTCCAAGCCAGTGTGCTGACCAAGCGAGGAAAAGTGTGCAATGGATGGTGTTATTGAGATAGCAAGGAAAAGATCGAAGCCAACGGAACGATCAATAAAAGACTGAACCATCGACGGAAGGAATATGATACCGACGCGGGGCGATCGCGACACAAACAGTGTAATCGACTAAAATAAATTTAAACTCTCCGTTCGAATCGGTTTCCAACACGCGAAACGTACGAAAATAATCATCGTTTCTACTGGAAAATATTATGCCAAAAAAAAACACAAAAGAAAAACAGCAAAAAACTACCTTTACGGGGCTTTGCGGTTGTTGCCAGCGTGTATCATGTTCATGAAGAATTAAAAAAAAACTATTCCATATTGGAAAACAAATGTGAACCCAAGATTTAAGTGTAGCAGAGCAAATAGGGATATGGTCGTTTGGTCGAATGGATCGAGAAAAATGTGGTAGAATGTATCGATAGCCAGGCTATGTGGATGGTAGCATATTTTACAGATTTTACCACATACTAATCCTGTATCCTCATGAAATGTTTGTTGCTAAAAAAAAGCACCCAAAAACACTCTCCGCTCGTTCCGTACAGCAACGCAAATGTGGCACGTTCGGGGGAACCTTTGAGCTTTTGCTGAGCCCAAGGCGAGCTACGTTAAGGAAACAGCTTGTTAATATACCTTATATAAAATCTAATATACATTCTTTGTACTATTTAAAGTGTTGAAATTGTGTAATTTAATAATAAAAAGCAATGAATTATCAATGTACAAGAGCCGATATCATGATTTTAATATCGACCCTAATTAATCTTCATTTAAACCAAATAGCAAAGGTAGCAAATGTGCAAATACGTAAAATTATACTCAACCGTATATACATTCCTTTTCTACCAAAACCAGAAACGCAACATCCATGTCCACGTTCAAGGCCAAAGGAAAGATTGCGCATGTAACGATTCCATGGGTAGGTGTAGAGGATCGAGTTGCGGAATCAGATCTCCAATATGAGATGCTAAATTTGCATAACCTCCGCAGAAATTCCAAATTCATCACATGACAATCGATTTGAGAATTTTGCAACAAACTTGCTACTTTCAAATTTTGCAACAAAAGATGTTTAATGTTAAGGCAACCATTTTTGTCACCAATCCTATTATTCTGACACCATACCTTTCATTTTACACTGTTGATGGTCATTTCATCAGATAGAAATAAGCTCCATCCTTTTTTAGCCACAAGTTACCCAAGTTGAGTAACTTTTTAAGTTTTATTTACATTTTTTAACAACAAACCAAATATGGTGAAAAATCGGGGCGTTTCATTCAAGTCCAAGTTTAATGTTGCGAATCCAACTTAAAACTCGCCGAAAACAAGGTAGGATCTTTGAAAACGTTCGGCCCTTTGGCTTCCTGTTGGTACGAGGAGAGCAGCACCTTTATGGGGTTAAGCATTTGCCTTCCCAGGACTAAACCCGAATAAAAATGGTAAATTCATGCCAATTGACAAAAAACAAAATTTTCTAACTGTTGTATTCTTCTAAATTTAAAAAATTGTTATAACGATTTAAAATAACCATAGAGCGGCAGGAAAACGCAACAATAGTTTGCTTTTTATAATCACTTTACTTTGTAAAGCTGCTTTGCAAACCTTACCGAATTGCGATTTTTTTTTTTTTTTGAAAAAATCAAGTGAATACTTTGATTTACAATGTAAAAAAACATAGTTTTACAAGCGTCACAATATACCATTCAAAACAGTAATTACTAGCTCTCTGCACTAACTGTCCGATGATCCCAGAACTGTTTCGCACGCTCGAAAATCTCTTCACTTTGACTGTATTCGCTTCCACCCTGCAGATACATCGGGGTGAACTCACGATAGGCCAAACACACCCGCCGGTCCTTGATGTCTTCCCGCAGTACCGCATGCTCCCACTGGTACCGAGGCGGACCGTAGAGCACTAGCAAAGACCGCCTGAAAATCAAGTACGATCATAATTCGATGATCTGTCACATCGTCCGACAGCCGAAAAAACTCACCGTGGCATCGGAATTCTCACGATTCGGTTTTCGTACACAGCCAAAGCCTTTTCGCCCATCAGCTCCCCGATCAGCTGGGATCGATACTGGTCCAGAAAGTGCAGATTGTACTTCGTTTTGTTCTCTTCCGCACCGCGATACGGGGACATTGTCAGCACGGAATCGCTCAGCAGATTCACCGTTACGATGCGCTCGCCCCAGATCCAGCAGTCGTCAATGTGCGGATCGATCGAGGCGCCCCGCTCGGACTCGTACTCGAGCGAGCACTGTTCGATGGTTTGGAAGGTGGCCAGCAAGGGCACCTGCTCGAACCGACGCTGCACGAACTCGCTCAGCTGCGGAAACCCGGCGAATTGGGCCGCACGAAGGCGTGTCTTTTTGAAATTGGTTTTCGGACCGAAGTTTTGCTTCCGCCGGCCACTCTGCGAAACGTCCCAAGGCAACTCATCTAGACCGTGCAGCAGCTGCCGTTCCTCTTCGTTGGAAAGGAAATCGAGGTCGATGTACACCCCGGGGTAATCCTCTCCGCTGGCCCCACCGTGCGCTGGTACGGCCTCGTGCTCGGACAGTATCTTTTCCACGTCCCAGCCCGGATAAATCTTGTTACAAAGCGGACAGTACACGAACGCTTCGCTGTGCTAAAATGAAAACAGAGAACCAGTTTTTTTTTTTTAAACAATGCCGTATAATACTGTCCCTTTTTGAATTTCACCACTACCTGAAATGTGCTGTAGAAATCACTGCGCTCGATGCCGAACTCCGCCTCGCAGTTCAGGCATGTTCTGCGCCCCTTACAACCGCACGGCCGTGGGTGATCCATCGGAAATAAATTAACAAACCAAAAAGTTCCTTTATCGTATATTGCTTAAACACTTTCTTCAACAAATTTTCGACAATAATCGATGTTCGCGCCCTGTATTTTAGATCCGCCGCCAAGAACAGCGGAGACGAACAAGATTGTTTACCTTTTTGGCCGTTTGACAGATCACGGAGTTGACAGATCATGGACTGTTCACAGGGTGTTTCCAAAAATTTTCCATCTTGTTCGCACACAAGTTTTTGAAAATTTGTCCCATTTTGTCGGTTAGAAGTGACATAATTTTTTTTCCTTAAAAAACTCTATATTGTGCGAAAGACTTGAAATCTTCCCGTAAGTTTGTTCTTTGAGAACAGCATATGTATGTTAATAACCAAAGCATGTTTATGAAACAAATGAACGTCAGAAAATAGATTAATTTTACAAAAACAGTATTTTTATTGTTTTAACATGGATAGTTTTATCATTCAGATAAACATATGCACTACTTTAAATGAAGAATAATACAATTATAAGAACCGGTTTCAATCTTCGTCGAGACAAGCCGATTATACCCCCTCTACTATCTTTAGGAATAGCCCTCGACAATCATTTGTTAACTTGACATGTACTGCATCGAAACCTAAATCTGAAACGAGAGGACAACTAAATCTTCAACATTTACCCTCGTAGACTGTTACAAGTCTAACATGTAGAAGCAAGTACGAATAAACACAAGGAGATGAGACAAGACAAAAGTAAAACAAATCGATTGCTCGGGTGGTAAAAATATGTCCGTTTCTCTTCCAACCATCGGTAAGAGTTCTTTAGATATTTAAGAACAAGGTAACGGGACAGTGATCACTTCCGTACACCTGTGACCGGATCACGTTGTCGGTAACCTTGTCCATCAAGCGCTCGGACACTATAAAATAGTCCAGTCGCCAGCCAACGTTCTTAGCCCGAGCCCCTCCCATGTACGTCCAGAAGGTGTACGCACTCTTCCGGTCTGGATAGAGCCGGCGGAATGTGTCGACGAGTCCGAGCGAAAGCAGTTTCGTCATGCCGTCCCGTTCCTCCTGAGTGAAGCCCGCGTTCTTGCGATTCGTTTTTGGATTGGCCAGATCGATCTCCTCGTGCGCGACGTTCATGTCGCCGCACAGTATCACCGGCTTCTTGCTGTTCAGCTGCTCCAAATACTGGTGAAACTTTTCATCCCATCGCATCCGCTTCGGCAGTGTGACCAGCTTATTGCCCGCGTTCGGCACGTACACGCACACGAGGTAGAACTTTTCGTACTCGGCCGTCAGCAGCCGCCCGTCCTGGTCCTGCTCCGCATCCCCCAACCCGTACGTCACGTGAAACGGCATCTTTTTCGAGTAGATAGCCACGCCGGCATAGCCACCCGGTTTGCACAGCCAGTACGGATGGTACCCCGGGATGTGGCGCGCTTCGTCCGGCAGCTGGTCTTCGGTACACTTGGTTTCCTGCACGCATAGGATGTCCGGTCGCTCGTGCTCGAGGAATTCCAGGCCTCCCTTGCCTACCCAGCTGCGCAAGCCTGCCACGTTCCAGCTGGATATCTTGAAGTTCCATGGTTTTTCCTCTACTCCATCAGCGAAATTTATGCTGCCGTAGTCGGTGGCGCACTTGTTCATTTTGGGTACAGCTACCTTCGCCTTTTTCCCCTTCTGAGCCACTTTCGCTGCAACAGCTCCTTCTTGCTCTTCGTCCGCGTCCACTTTCTCCACGCCCCGCTTGCGCTGAGTCACTGTAGAATGTTTCGGGGGACACCATGTTAGTTTTGCAACGTTCGACTTTTACCTACGTGGCCAACTTTACCTCCATTGCTAGATGTTTCCTTTGTCACGGATTTTTCAGCACCACGATCAGCGGGAACTAAGTAGAACAGAATCCATATAATGGCTATATTGCAATTGCTTAGTTGCAGTTACAACACTACGGTATTACAGAATTTCGAAAATTTCACATGCTCCAAGCGGTCCCCCAACTGACAACCTTAATAGCAACAATATTTGTTTGTAAATGATATTTACGAGAAAGATTCTATCCTAATTTCAACCATGCTATGTTTTAAAACGTACACTTTTGACTAAAATTGCAAATAATTTGGCGGACAATTTAGACTGACAAGACAAATAAAATCCTACAAGTTATGTTAGCATGAGAGCTACTGAATGAAATGAATATTTATTGTTTGATAATTCAAAAGACGCTGTTAATGTTTTCGAACTAGTGAATAATGGATTGAATACATAAGCATAAACAACTCGCGCAAATTTAGCACATTTTTAACAGCACTACTGGAGACTTCATGTCCATTTTCTTGAACGCTTTTGGCAGCGATGAGTTTGTTGATGGATTAGCTATTGGGGATATATTAGTAGGAATTAGTGTATTTGTCTCAAAACTATGCATAATTGTGCATGCTTGTGTGGAGAGCGATTACACGAAAAATAGTCAATGTTAAACAAAGCAAAGCACTAAATATCAAAGTAACATACGCTGGGTAGTTTCTTCCGGAGCCAATGCCTTCCTTCTACCTCGGGCAGCTGGCTTTGCGGCCGCCGAGGAAGTGGAGGCCGTTTCCTCCTGCTTTTTAGTTGCTGGCTGATCTGCTACATCTGCGGTAAAACATAATACATATGATAATATAAATGGTCTGAATGATGCAGTCTTGTTAAAGAAACGAAACCAAGAACTACTATGAAAAAGTTCATTCAAATTTACCTTCAGTAGATGTTTCAGCAACCAACGCTTTCTTTCGTCCGCGAGCAGTAGGCTTTGCTGGAGCGGACGAATCGGCAACAGCCTCCTTTGTTTGATTTGATCGCTTGGCCGCAGGCTTCTTTTTTGGAATAACCTCTTCGTCAGCCTTTTCTTCGGTAGTTTCTGTAACAAGCATAGAAAAGTCCACAAATAGATCGCCAACACCCCGAGCAAATCTCAAAACTCACCTCTAGCTTTGCGACGCCCTTTCGTTGGCTTAGGAACGTACTGATCGGATTCGTCAACTGATTCTTCCTCCTTGTACGAAGGTTTACCTCTGTTCCGCTTGGCCTGTGTAGGTTGAGCTTCTTCTACCGGCGAACCATTTTCCTTTCCATCAGGCTCGGCGGCAACGTCTGAACCATTTTTGGCGGCCACTACGGCTGCTTTCGAAGCTGCCTTGCGTGGTTGTGGTGCTGCAGTTTCTTTTGAAGTTATAGCAGATTCTTGAGTTGCTTCCTTCTTCGGGCGACCCTTTTTAGCTACCCCGGCTTTGCCCTTTGTCGGCACAACTGGTTCTGCATCTACAATTGCCTCCTCCGGCATCGGTTCAACAACGGCTCCGGATTTCACCTTCTTAGCGACCGTCTCTTTCTTAACCTTTTCAGCGGGCGCAGCTTTGCGCTTGCCTTTTCCATTTGCCGTTTCTGCACCGACCGGAACAGCGGGTTCCGAGTCGACATGCAGTGGAGTTTTTTCCTTCGGCTTGGCCGCTGGCCGTCCACGCTTCTTTGTGGCGCCTTCCATAGCAGTTCTAATAAGCACTTGGTGGTTCTTCTCAGCAAACAGGCAAACGAGGCGTTTTCACTCAATGCTTCTACGAAACTACACAGAACGAAGCCAGCAGAAGAAACAGCGCCGGCTGCTGCGATTTCAGCTGTCTACGAATAAAATGGCGCGCTGCATTTGACACTTCTAGAAGGGAAACGTAGAACTGCCCTTTATGACAGTTTTTGAATTCATTATCGAATCCGTTGGTAACGTTGTTCGAATTTTTTTCGTAAAACTGATTTCTTGTTAACCCGTGCCAAAGAATAAAAATGTATTCATGCTAGAACGCTAGGTTGTTAATTAACCTGTAAAAAGTGTACGACCATAGTTTTATTACGTTTTACATCGAATCCCTTAAATAATAACAATAGTATTTTCGCATCGATATCGCATCGATATGGATAAGTATCGGTCGAGAGTATTTTAAATCTCAGTACATATGCACTTTCTTTGCGTTCCGGCAACTACTATCAACCATCATTTGCGGCTGGTTCGTATATCCCGGCAAATCGCTAGCCGGCAAACTATCGTCGAGGCGCATGCTCCGTGATTTGCTGGAGCAAACCATGGAAACCCGAAAACACTGCTGCTCAAGCATGCCGTTTGGCAAATGTCAAATGCCGTATACGGACGGTGAGCATGACGGTATTGGCGTGATCGGTACGACTGTGTAGGTATGTAGGGAATTTTCCGATTTTCTTCTTCCCTGGAAAAGTCAGCTGGATAGCGAGCACGGCACGGAAAGCGCCCTCGGAACATCGCCGCTATGTGCTAAATATTGAGTGCGGTCTGTGCGTATCCGTGGGAGGGAGTGTGCGTTTTGAATTCACCGTGGCCACCACCATTATCGCTTTATTAATAGGTTCGCTTCGATTCAAGCAACCCGCAGCTTCGCGGAGGTGTTCCGGTTTGCTTCATAGCTAAAGCGCTTCGCCCGCCGTGCCCTACACATCAAACGCACAATGTCCGCGGCATACGGGACCCGAATGGAACCAGACTATCCGCTGGACGACACACTTGAATACTTCATCAAGTTCCCTTCGCCAAACTTCCGGAGCGACTCGCAAACGGCCGAAAGCGATTACGTGTTCGTGTGCAATGAAACAAACGTGCCCATCGTGCTGCTCCTCGGCTGGGCCGGATGCCAGGACAAGTACCTCATGAAATATTCCAAGATCTACGAGGACCGCGGGTGAGTGTGCTAACGCAGACGCGGCAGCAGCCGGTTTACCGCTCTCCGGCACATGCTTAACCTTTTTGTTTACATTATCATTGCAGTCTCATTACCATTCGCTACACGGCACCGGTGGAAAATTTGTTCTGGAAGCGCGCCGCCATGCACCAGATTGGAGAGAAAATTTTGAAGCTAATCTACGACATGAACTTCGACAGCCACCCACTGATATTTCATGTGTTCTCCAACGGTGGCGCATTCTTGTACCAGCACATTGCACTCGCATTGCGACGTTCAAAGTCACCGATTAACATATGCGGCATGATCTTCGATTCGGCTCCGGGCGACCGCCGGATAGTGGGCCTGTACCGTGCCATTACCGCGATCTACGGCAAGCAACGGCGGTGTAACATGCTCCTATCGGCTATAATGGCTGTCGCGGCCATTGTCCTATGGACTTTGGAGGTAAGAAGTGTTTGCAAAAAGCTTGCTGTTCATTGGAAACTCTACGTGCCATTCGATCGTTCTAGGACGCCTTCAATTATTTGTTGAATTTTATCAGCCCACGTGGTTACGAAGTACAAACCAATCCGTCGCACAATCTGAAGTATGAAAGCAACGCATGGCCACAGCTGTTCCTTTACTCGAAGGATGATCTTTTGATACCTTACTCGGTGAGTTGCGAGCAGTTCTGAAGCTAGCGGGCTGTGGAAATTAGATTTTATATATATATATTTTTTAAATTCAGGATATAGAAAAATTTGCCAACTACCGGAGACGTAATGGAGTGGACGTGCGCATGGTCTGCTTTGACCGATCGGAACACGTGAAACACTACATCAGGCATCCGCAACAGTACGTGTACACCGTCTGCAAGTTTATCAACGACTGTTTATCACATTACTACAGCAAATTTCATAACTGAACATCCTAACAGCAACGTCGAGCTTCGTAAGATGGTTCTTAGGCAGCACGCTGCAAAATATTTTAGGTTTTTGCGAACCCACATATGTAACATTTCTACCTTAACGGACTTCGACGCTGAAATAGGGCGCTAATATTCCAGGAAAACAAACGCACATTCTCTCAAACCATCCCTTCACCTTGTGTAAGATGGACAAGCAGTTTACGCAATCGAAAACGCCAGCTTTCCCTTTACTTCGAAGGAACGGTGACCCTTGCAAAGGATTTCTAGTTTACAATATGCGTAGCAATTGATTTTGTGATTCTCTATTAGAACTTCTGAGCATATTTACAATGCCTTAATTCGGGGTCGCACCAGGATGCGATCGTATGTTAACTTTCTTAGATCGGTAGAAATAACGATGATTAGCTAAGTGTATGTAACGGTCTGGAAGCAGCTACCAGTGTACCGCAAATAAATTACCAGGGGCTAGAAAATGTTTGATTTTTGATCGTTCTTATTGAGCTGGCAAAAAGCCGTATCGTCAATTTTGCAGTTTTGAAGTAGATTACTAACGATTTGTTTCAGGTATTTAACGTAGCATTCACATATCACACGCATTTGAACATTTGAACATGACCGTTTTATTTTTTTTAACGGCTGGTATAACAGTTTCAAATAGCTAGTATAACAGTCCATCGCAGCCTGTCATCTTTGCGGAGAAACGTCATCGATATTGTTTACGTTTGGCAAACCTGCCGGCGGTTTGTATGTCTTCAAAATTTGTGCTGCCCGAGAATAGTAAAACAATGCGAAAATATGTGTTAGATTTAAGTGAAATATATGCCGACCATCGCCGCAAAGCATATCTCGGGCACCGACCGACATGGACCACAATTCGCACCCTGATACAAACGGTGAGGGAAATTTTTGGGATCAGCTCCCATGTGCACGTTTGTAGCGCTGAGCAAATTTTCTATCCTGACTCGGAGAGTGTCGAAATTCTAAGCGATGGGGAAACATTGAAGTAAGCAGGCATCCGGGATTTCTGGTCCATCGGCAAACAGCCGCTGTGTAACGGTTTCTATCTGTTCACAGAATCCTGCTAGAATCAGCCTCTGAAGAACCGAAGAACATCTCGGCCTCGAAGGTAGAATTCGCGAAAGAAAAGGAAACAAACACGCCGCAGGATAGCACCTTCGAGGACATTGAATCGGCGCTGTTCAGCTTGCCCAAACCAAAGCGACGACGGGTACGAAAACGCAAAGCCAAAAAAGTTGCCCAAGACGAACTCATCCCCTGCCCTGCATCGGAGGCGGCTATGGAGGAAGGCGACGGAAACGGTCAGGAGAACAACGCTAATTCCTCAGATACCGAAGAAAAGGGGAAACCGGCGGCCAGCTCTTCCGAGGTGGATGAGCGTCCCTACCGAAATCTGAACCGTCAGGTAAAGGCCAGGGTCGTGCGCGCGGTGTCGCTATCGACACTTAGCACACCTACACCAGAAGAGGGGCTGATGTCTCCACCGTCTGAACTGAACGGTTCCGTAACAAACGAGTGTGGCTCCACGCGGTCTTACAAGAAAGCGCGGGTGGTGCGTGCCCTTTCGTTGGAGAATACTGCCGAAGTGAAGCGCGAATTGATTGAGGCATGCAGCAACGGCAATCCCACGTGGCCGCTTGAAATGGCGCGAGAGATAACGACACAAATGGGAATGGGAAACGCCGAAATGATTACCACTGACGAACATGAAGTATCGCTTACTATTGATCTAGAAACATATTCCACCATAGTATCGGACGTTTGAACGCCAACGTTGAGTGCGACGGTCAAATATTGCCATCTGTTGTTCGATTAAAAGTGAGAGCTTTAGAAGCACTTCCATGCATGCCAACAGCACGATGGCGTGGAGGCAATCGAGAAAATCAGTATAGTAAAGTAAATAAACTGCAGCAACGGTTTATATGCACTCAGAAAAGTGAGTGTTTGTTTTTCACATCAAATATAGGTTTCAACGTGTGAAACCATCAATATTTAGTTTCGACTTTCATCCTTAGCATAATTTCATCTTGCTGATACCAAATGGATGGCGAAATGTATCATATGAAAGCAGATGGGGTGAAGGCAGTGTCTTACCAACACGTGTATATGCAATACAGTTTTTCTCGATCATTGTCGATTACTCAATGCTGTAACCTCCAGGGTTTGTAGGGTGAGGAGTCACAAAGGCAAATATAAATGGATTCGAATTCAATTGTTTTATTGGGTTAATCGATAGAAACAGCACCTTTTCACATTATTTGATCTTCCTATAACTATATAAAATCGTCGTAAGGCTTCTCCAAAGGAAAGATGAATAAAAAAGGGTTTACTTTGAAAGGAGAACCCTTTTTAGGCGACACTAATGTCACTGCAGCTTCTGATGAATAAGAATAGTTTTGGAATAAGAAGCCCAACTTTCTTGCGGGCATTCGGCATAATCGGTGCATCTTTATACTGCCTTTAAAATTAACAAAACAAAGAACATATGTCCTACACATGTAGATATACGGTATGGATCTCCATTATCGTGCAGAGCTGGGTGCACCGTTTGCATTTTTCGGAACGGATCGATTGGAGTAGGTCCTTGACTGAACTCGCAACACTACTTTTGTTTTGACGTAAACTTACATAAGGACAAACACGTACGTCCGGCGCATGAAAACAAAGTAGCCGCAATGTCCGTGCCGGCCCTTTTCTCGCGATTTGTTGTCAGTGGCCAATATCTGGCCGGGTACGGGGTAAGGAAGAACGTTGGCTAAATGCAAACGAGCAGGCAGTAACCATCGGTTTGTTACAGTTTCAGCAGGTACGCAACAAATGGGCCGACTGGCGCATGATCAAGGACCACAAGCGCCGGCAGTGCGTCGTCCAGCATGCGGACGCCCGGTTGCGGGTGAATTCGCTCAGGAAAAACACTATACTGCCGATGGAGCTGCGGGAAATCGCCAGCAAGGAAATTGATGCCTTTCCGAGGGACTCCTCGCTGGTGCGAGTACGGGAACGGTGCGCTGTGACCTCGCGGCCGCGCGGTATCGTCCATCGGTGGCGCGTGAGCCGTATCGTCTGGCGTCATATGGCGGACTATAACAAACTGTCCGGTGTTCAGCGTGCGATGTGGTAGATTTGACTCACACGTAGTTTAGTTTATTCCAAAGTCAATAAAGCTGTGTCAACAATAAACCTACATTGCTTTCTGCAACGGATGATCTCTTTTATTTCCCGAGCGACAAAGAAACAAAAATCTAAACTCAACCTTATCGGTCGGGATAGCTGATTGAAGAACACACACAAGAACGATCCGGAGTTTCTTTCAGTTAACTTTAGGAGTTCCAAGTACCAAGCATTGTTTTAAATATGTTTATTCCATTCGCTTCCGTTCGTTCTGAATTCTAGCGTAGAAATTAAGTGACACTTATATGCTCACGCGATTACATCCGTGATTCGGCTTTCGATTAACTCGTTGATTCATAGGTTTTACTTTATTTTTTACTAAGATTGTAATTGCTGGCTAATAACGGACCAAAGCGTGCGCATGATTCAGCGTGGTGGGCGGGGACGTAATTGATATTACACATTCAATATGAAAAAAAAAAACTTGTAAGCATGAAGCACAACGACAAAAATATAAACCGTACAACAATGTAGAAGGCAAATGGTAAAGAGGCCTTGGTCGCCCTCCTTTCCTTTCGTGAACCATGAACTACCGAATTCAATCCGGCCCTCTCGCGATTGATTTAGAGCACCACTTTGTCCTTGTTTTATCGTCATCAAATCCCTAAGGCAAACACCTAAGCATCGTGGAACCATGTGTGACGTGTTTTTTGTATGCCTCAAAGTGTCTTTGCTCTGCTTCCTTGGTTGTGTTGTGATGCACCGAGAATTGCGCTCTTCAGGACGGGTTTGGAAAACGAAGACGGAACGGGGAACGCATGGAAAATAGAGCTCACCGCAGGGAAAACTTTTCCGTTTTCCCTCGCGGGACACCATTGGAACACGGTGTATCGAACAGTGAAAAATGGACTCGGATGGAGATACATATTAGGAATGGGGAGCGTGTTCCTGAGGTTCGCGTACTTTAGTAGGCATGTGTGTGGGTGTGTGGGCGTGTGTACTGTGTTTTTTCCACAAAGAAAATGGGGAACCGTTCCACGGTTTTGCGCACCTACCCGCCACGCCACAATTTACATATTCTGCTGAATGTGGTTTTCCAGCTTGTCGGCGTTGGCGCCAGAGAACTGCGTCACGACCTGCTTGTTCTTGATGAACAGGAAGGTGGGCATGCTGGAGATGTTGTACTGCGCCGCCAGGTCCTCGCACTCGTCCACGTCCACCTTCACGACGACGATCTTGTCGGCGTACTTGTTCTGGAACTCTTCCAGCTTCGGTGCGATCGCCTTGCACGGGCCGCACCAGGTGGCGTAAAAGTCGACCACCACCAGCAGTCCACCGGCCGACTCTAGCTTGTTGTTGAAGTCCTCCTGCAATGCACATCATATGGATAGGGGGGGAGAGGCAAAGGAAAAGTCTGATTAATAAATCATGTGCGAATGCGCTTCATGCAGGAAACATGTCTTTACGATACTCGCGCCATTCGAACGGGCGTAGCGTCGATTAAATTGTTTCGACCGGTGCAATAACGACAGCAGCCATCAATATGTGCAAAAGTGAAAAGTGACGTCAAGCGTAGTGGCGATAGTTGGCCTTCACAAGCCGCGTACAGAGCGAATGTATCACTGCCATGGCTGTTTTTTTTTTACACTGAGATGGCAACGTTGACCACACACAGACAAGGCGATGACATCATCTCGTCAGATCCCGAGCCACTTCCTATCGCTCGACGGCCTCCTACAGATAGTACCATTTAGCTTGGGGACTCAGCCGTTCGCGCTAGAGTTTATCGGAATGTTGTAAGACAGATTTAGCTCTTTCTACATCACCTACACGAACGTACTTGATAACTCGAAACGCTCGATCGACTTCGAATGTTTATCAGTGTATAAAATGGTGAATGGTTGTGAAACAAAATTTAACCTCATTTTCATCTGGCAAGTCGATCGATTGCGATCCACCTGTACCTTTTATTGGCGCCCTTCGATACCTTCGGGATTTGTTTTCGCCAGAAGCGTGTGCATGGCAACCACCGCATTCCACAGTCATGGCAGCATACAGAGTTTGCTGTGAATCAGCTATGCCACGACTTTACTATGAATAATGCAGTTAGGGGGTTTTTTTTAAATACAATCAGAGGTTGTTGCAGAGAATTTTATATGTTTTATCTGCACATATCCCTTCAAAGATTTAAATCGAAAAGTCGTCGGCAAAAGAATGCGTTCATTCCAATGACTAATGGCAATCTCATGGCTTTGCAATTCGCCTATTCCTATGAAACGAATCGACTGTGGTTAGTGTGGCCCCCCGCAGGTGAAACAACTTTCTGCAGGTGTTAATTAGCAATCGGAACGACGAGGGAACACCGGTGGCGGCAAGGCACGGAGGTGCGTTCCACCCTCGTCACCTAGTTCAGGAATTACACACGGGATCAAGTAACACGACGTGTGGTTTCGAATACCACTAAGCTAGTCCCCCATTAGGGCTAGCTGTTGAAAACTATCTCCAGTTGTTTGTAAAGTGGACGAAAAGGGTTTTTTGTTTATGGGTAAACAGTTTCATTCGGGCTGGCAGAAAATTGTTACCAATACGAGGAATAAAGTGGCCAAATATTTCCAAGATGAAGTCAGATAGCACGGGGAGATTAAATAAACTGGAACGTATCGCATGACACTTTATCGAAATAATGAGTATCGGCATTTAAGCAGACGTTGTAAAACGATGTAGATAGTGTAGATAGACATTCTAAGGTGCGTTCGGAACATGAATTTCAACACCGAATACTCTAGAAGCTGTAGGGCAAAAAAATAAAAGCCATAAGCGACCAGGGCTGAACACGCAAAATAGAATCCCAGATATGAATAAGTTTTCTGGGAAATCTATATCACCGTACGGTTGCGTGCGTTCCCCTGTTTGATAGGGGTCCCGCGGTTCAAGCGCTTATCTAACCACTGTTTCTTACGTTCGTTGCCATCCATCGGGACCCTTGCCTATGTACGCGATTCCGAAACCGCGCTCACTTATGTGCGCGTCCATTGTCTCTCGACGATGACACGCAAATTTAATCGTCATCCCGTACCAACAACCGTCCGCATGCAGCAGCAGCAGTAGCAGCAGCATCAGCGGTCGAAGCAGCCGGGGGGAGCTACTATGGCAGCGTGGCGAAGGCAACAGGATGTATTGGTCACACATCGATTTTTGACCGGTGCTGACGGTGCCTGCATTGTGTTGTTTCTTTTCGCTTGTCTATCAAGCGGTCTTCTCTCCCGGTCCATCAAGCAGGCGGTCGCAGTAGAGGTCAAACGTCATTTTTCGGCAAGGGAAAGCGTGAAACTCGTAACGCACAACTCAGACGGCCCGCCCCCCGGGAGGGCGACGTCACACACAACGAATTAATTAGCTCTTCAAACGGGATGACCGCACTCCGACCGACGATGCCTAACAAACACACGTCAACCCTATTCGCTATCGGCGAGCGTGCAGAACAGCAAGGGTAGGCGACACGGGCCCGCTTCGGGAAGCTCAACAAATCTACGCGGATGGGCGGCTAGCAACGCGCGGAATGATGCACTTCAATCGTTTCTTCGTGCGCGAGGGGAAAAACGACCCGTCGCCGCGTAGGGGGATTGGGATTAATACACACTAATTGCCGGTTGGAGATAAGTAGCTTTGGAGCTGTGTCGTCGAAGCAGATGCAAAACGAAGGAAACTAGTATACACTACGGCACGTGAACGAACGAAATCCCTTTGTTGCGATGTCGGTTTTGAAGATGTACTTACGGAATCCTTGACAATGTACACCATTTTTGCTGGTTTGGGTAGTTTTTGAGGATGGATACGTGAAGTAGACTGCTAGAAGTCCCGACTTGTGGAAACAGCACGCGTGTACGCTCGCACGGACAATTCACCAATAAACTAGGGTAGGGCTGAGAGTTTCGTAGAGCACCTACACCCGGATGAATCACCGTTCCTAGAAGTGAGATGATGCTAGCAGTTCCGGGTCATAGTGGATTAAATGTTCAATCGAACAAAGCATTCCCAGATAGCACCCAGTGCGGAAGAACGCAGGATTCTTCGCAATACAGCACAAAGCTTTAAAAGATATTGAAATAGCACAAGTAGGCTCTCGGAGGACTAAAGTTGAACAATATTTATGCAATAGCCAGAACCCACATAAACTCGTACTGGAACTTATTCCAACCCGTGCGAAACTGACGTTCCACAATGTGGATGTCATCAATTCAAATGAATTAAGTTCATTCATCTATGAATACATGTTCATGATTAAGTAGCGTTTATTTTCGGCATGTACCGCCTAAATGTAGACTGCAGGCATTGCAACCAGCATGTATGCAACAGTGACAATTGTTAACACGTGCACAAATTGAATCGATTCTTGTCGGTTCAGCGGCGGATCGATAAAACGATAAATGAAGCAATTTTTTGCCGATTTTCAGATTTTTGATACATTGATGAAAAACGTGTTTATTGTTTTTATTTAAAAAGCAATCTTTGACATCCGTTAGAAACCAGATATTCCTGGCTGATTTCTTGTTCCTCGCAAATTATTTTAAGATAAGCTGGCAGATTTCTGTTTCCGATTAGAGTTGCTGTTCTAAAATTCAAATGAGACGAATGAAGAATAACAACACGATGAGGTAGAAACTATTTAATTGTTTAGCATTGCATTTGTGTTTTTTCCTGAAACGATGAAGAACTCTGTGCGTTTTAGTCGTACGTTCCTTGGCTTTGCCTGTAATGTTTTATTGTTTTGTTATGTCCATAGTATGTTTTATAATAAAGTTTGATTATTTAATTATTGCATTGTGAAGAGAGATAATTTGTAGGAGGTACTGTAAAGCGCTGTTAAAAAAGTACATTCTTTCTTTTAATACTATCACCCTTCGCCATACAGCTACAATCAACCTGCCGGATCCGATGGTGGTCCGTGCATCTCCCAGGATCCTGTGAAGAAGAGCATGGAGAAACATAGGGTCCAGGAAACTATTTACTCTCGCCAACGGTCCACGCTCTTCATGCTCGGGAACGGGAAGATCGCCCATGCTGACCATATTTAGCTTATTTTGGAGATAAGTTGGATTCATACAAACGGGTTTTGATTTTAAATTAATTTTTCTTCAAACTTTTCTCCAAAGTGTTCATGAGTGATTATATTTCAGAAGAGTATTGCAAAAAAAACTAGGACGATATACAGAAACATCAATTTGTTTTATTAAAATAATCACAGCTTATTCTTAAAACGTACACAAATACTTATGTAAAATACTTAACAAAAGCTCACGCCTTTTTCAACCCGTTGGGGAAGTGTAAATTTCCGTGCTGGGAGTATCGTGCGCTGACCCACAGAACGTTCCCAAATCCCTGCGTGTCGGGCCGGTTTTGAGGTTGGCCCCTATGTGCTCCCCTTTTCCCTGAAACCGCTCAAGCCTCAGTACCTTTCACCGATGGTGAACCCCTTGTTGTCGCTTCCGTACACCATCGATATGCCGTCGCACTTTCCGGTTTGCAGCTGCAGCGTCGAGTTGGTGGGGATGATCGGTTTGTGGTTGCAGTACCGTAGGTAGATCTTCACCCGCAGCTTGTAGATGGCGAACATCAGCATGTGGACGATCATGGCCAGCAGGATGGTGCCGACCACGGTGACCATCGCTTTGCCCGGCTCGTTCCAGTCCAGAACGTTGTAAATGTACGGTCGGCCGAACCTGGGGAAGGGAAGCGAAGAAAAGAAAAAAGGAAAACGGCGCATCGAATCAAGGTCTTTTAGCTTAATGTTGTGGTTTTCGCTGCCAAATAATAGCCGAAAGTTGTCTCCCACTTCGGATTGCGGTCACATTTTTGGTAATGCGCACGCCAAGCTCGTACGCGATCGGTCGACGTGACCCTGATTGGCCGGTGACACGAGTGATTGTGAAGCTTTTGAAGGTAGGAGTTTTATTTTCCCAAAACACCACCAAACGAAATGTATAGCAAAACTGTAAAACGTACAGATTCCGCTACCCTACTGTTAACTATTTAGTAATACTGATCGCCAAAGCACAAGTCCAATATAGTCTCCACACTTGACATGCTAAAGACTCGTCTTGGCTGGTCCATTTGTGCATTGAAAAAAAAACCAGAAATCCAATCAAAACTGGTTTTTATCTTAACACACTCTGGATACTTATGATCTAGTGCGTAGATCCAACGCTCCACCCGGACGAAGGCGGTGCTCGAACCCACACACAACACTCGCTGGAAAAATGTGATGCTGGAAAATTATGAGGAAGCAAGTCTTAGGGCGAACGTTCGAGGTTGCATCTAGCGCAGGTGCAGCACTGCAACTTGCGAGCCAGTGGATCAAAGTTATGCAATTCCTCTCGCCAGCGCCAAGAGTGCATGCTAAGCGGGCGATCTTTGTGCTACACGCGTCGTAATGTTCATCGCTATTAGATTTATGCAGCAGCCTGGATATGAATTCCGCATGGGAACATGCATTCCGTTGACTCGAGTCACGTAATAACGTCTAGCTGCAGCGTGGCTGATAGTACAGGCTTGTAATTAATTCGTAGCGTTTGATATTTCAAGCCACTTTCGTTATCTTTCGGCAAAACTTAGATGTTTTTTGTTAAAAAATTTCTGCGAACTGCGAGAATCCATTATTTTGAGAATTAAAATTTTTATACCTTTGATTAGTTGCTCTACTTTTTAACCTTCCTTATGGAGAATATGGATTACGGTCTGCAACCTCGTCACGTGGAAGATCATGATCTGAAGGCTTTCAAAACAAGTTCGCTATTTTTGTTATTGATCTCATAGGTTGGCCTAAGCAACAAAAAAAAAAAGGGAACACAAGTTGATTTGTGCTTTAAATAAAGATTGAACTTCGGAAAAACACAATCGCTTTACTTAATAGAACGGAACCAATTAAAAGCATGTTTTGGTTAAAAATTCAAATGATTTCTTTGCCAATGCCAATCTGACAACAGTTTCCTTGACATGGCACCGTGAAGCCATGATTGGTTCGGTTGGGTGACCCATGTTTCATGAGCCACGCTACCGTTTTCTTTTTGCAATTTAGCAAAATTTCAGTTCAATAATGTCTCCCACCTTCATTCTGCCACGCCTTTTCTTCCTTTTTTCATGGGAATCGGCTTCGGATGTCTCCTTTATCCTCCAACGAGTGTTCAAACAGTCGTAGGTAAATATTGCACTTGAGGGGTGTTCTAAAAGCGGCACCCCCCTTTAACAAGTTCCCGGTTAGGTGTAGAAGAT
This sequence comes from Anopheles atroparvus, assembly GCA_914969975.1. Classification (NCBI taxonomy): domain Eukaryota; kingdom Metazoa; phylum Arthropoda; class Insecta; order Diptera; family Culicidae; genus Anopheles; species Anopheles atroparvus. The sequence continues at coordinate 35,421,745 of CAJZCY010000003.1, forward strand.
TCCATCCAGGCAAGCAGTTGAGTTGGCATTTTTGTTGTTGTTGGTTTTTTTTGCGGCCAGAAACAATTTTGTTTGAGCTTCGCAAGTGTTTCTGGACGGTGAGGTTCTCGAAGTTACTCTACGAAACGCGAAATATTTACGTAACGCACATGTTTCGACTGTCCATTTCGTTAGCACTGGGACATGAATTATAAAATGCAGACCATAAGTTTAGCTCACTTAGGATTGCATGAAAACTTCCACAATTATTGTTAAACGTTCGGCAACACTGCCCAGCGTACCGAGAGATCATTAGTGTATCGTACCAGGTCAGGCGTCATTAATCATGCTATCGAACCGGTGTCCGCGGTACAAAGGAGCGAGGCCTTTCGTTTGGACAATTGTCGGTTACGTCTGTGTAGCCAACGGCCAATGCTGCAAGCTCACCTATCAGTTCCATCGGCCGCGTAGTAGATGACCGAGAATAGACAGTACAGGAGCCCGAAGCTGATCGGCTGCAGGACGTGCCAGACGCGCACCGGGTAGGCGACGATGATCAGATCCAGGAACATAAAGACGCAGTTGCAGGCGTGGATGAGAATGTTGTTCGGGTCGACCGGCATCGTTTCTGCGGAAAGGAAAGAAGGTACACGTTTACTTTACTGCAATTCTATCATGCCGCGCTCCTAATGTTTTCGACGAGCGACGTACCATTGTGAAGGATGGTCCAGTAGATGATCGTGATGCAAACGGACAGGATCAGCGTGATGTTGTGCACCATCCAGTAGATCTTGAAGGAGTTGGGCATTTCATCGCAGTTGCGAATTCTCTCTGAAATGGAATGCAGCGATTATTATGTGCCATTTTACTCAGTTACCATGAGTTTCCCTTGAAGCCTTATTAACTTATAAAAATAATGACTGAATTATCAAAGCTATATTTTGGCCTAGCTAATTATTATAAGCTAGCTATACGAAATGATCGTCGGTATGACGCGTTCTGGTAAATAGATCAGAATAAAAGGGAAACATCACCCATCATCAATTATTCGTGATTGATATTTTGATCATACGCAACCTTTCTTTCAACACAATAAAACTCGCGTAGTCGCATCTTAAGCTACTAACGAATTGATAAGGCACACAACTCAAAAACGCTAATTAGTGTTATTAACAGCAACGCAGTGTAAGCGAAACTGTTCTATTATAAGGAAGCAGTCTAATTCGATTTGGCCAGCTGGAATTATGGCCAGAAGTCTAAAAGGTGAACTATATTGAGGATGAAACTTCCAATGGCCTTGCTGAAGTCTGGCCGACAAACTTCTAGCTAACGGATTGTAGAGCAAGATTCGACAAGACAAACCTTTAATTTGAGAACTGCCAATCAACAATTTTAAAAGCAAGCAGCCTTACAAAACAATCATATTTATTTCCTTCATTGAGTTTCATTGAGGTTTTTGACATTTGACAGTAAAAATTATGGGTGCACCAATAAAATGAATAAAATTCTATCCAATTTTTTAAGAAAAAAACACATGCTAAAAAAAGATATGCAAATCTCTTGACCATTTTATACAAAGTCGTCTTAAGATGCAATTTCAGTAATGCGTAAAGTAACAAATGCGAGGCTTTCAATCTCTCAATGGGGTAATAACATAAGAAAACCAACTAAACATTTTCACAAAGGGCTCCGGAGAGCGTTCCAGTGTTTGCGATATCAATAGCCCTATTGTTCGCGCTCTCGCAAGGTTGCTTAAATTCAATGAGTTTTCAAAAGATTCAAATCAAATCAGTACAACAAAGTGCTGCACCCCCGTCGCGAGTGAGTCGGAATGCTGTGCGTTGTCTGTCCAGACCTACCTCAATGAAAAGTCTATACTTTTCAAGAGTGGACCCGTTCGCTCAACCCGCTTTAAGACGGCTGCAACGTTTCCTCAGCCAGCCACCGTCGACGACAGAACACACTCGCTTCGGACTCTCGACAGGGATCTTACGCAACTGGGCTGATCCGCAACCGACTGTGTGGTGTGCTTTAACGCGACCACTTTACGCAAACCACAATCCGGCTTAAGCACTTCGGTAGTCTGGGAAATGTTTGCTGAAGCCACTCGTCACTCGATTCGCCAAGATCGTGCTTCGTCCGTTTCTTAAAAATATGGAATGAAGCACGATGAGACTTTTTTTTTTTTGCACACTTTTGCCCTTGACCATAAGACAACTCCCCTGCATCCTTTAGCAGACACTCGCACCCACAATGGATTTGATTGTTGATTTTGTTTGCAGGCCACATGATAAAGTACAGCCATGTTTTTGTCCGGCAAGGGGAAACGGGAAAATTAGTGCCCAATTCTTTAGAAAACGCTAGCACGGGTGTTGTCCCAAGGTGGGCTGTGTTGATTTAAGCTCAACGAGGACAATCTTAAGAAAGCAATGCACATTGTCGGCTATGTGTTTGCTGCCTCCGGAAGGCCTCTTCTCCGTTGGTGCATTTGATTTTTTTTCCTTATTTCTGTTGAATACAATAAACTGACAACCAAAAAGCGAGTAGTACTGCGTCCTTCCCAACAAGAGGGAAGTAATTGATGAGTTGTTATTTCAACAATCGCCGAACAACATGAAAATAACATGTTGTTTAAATAAAATATTAATACCCATCGTTTGCTGTATGACGAATGAATCTCCATAAGGGAACTTTAAACATGAAAAATATTAAAATCTATAGCATGCAAATTACGCAACACTGTAAATGATAAAGGAATAAGAGGTCAATTGCAACGGTTTTTGAGGATTAAACTTCAATTAAAAATTTCTTATAAAATAATTAAAATTGTCATTGTTACTCCATTTATTGGATTCAGAAGGTCTAGGCTCTCAAAAAGGTTTGATCATTACATGGGGACCATAATTCAGCAAAATTGGCAAATTTGCTTTAAATTTAAAAAAAGAAAAATGTTAAGAAACAAACAGAAGCGTTTGTTTGCAAAAGATGGCCTCCCCTTTTTGCGTGCTGAGGCCGAAAATCAACAACAACAAAATAGCAGTAAAACAGGGAGTAAGAGTAAGAACATTTTCACCAAAAACGAACCAAATTTGCAAACAACTTCACTGTCAAATTTTACACGCATGATAACAATTATAAATGACATTGATATGGATCTTTTTATTACTATTTTGAGCGAATGAAATCAAGGAAATGGTTGACTGTATGCATGGTGTAAAATGGCTGTAAAGAAATAAGTGTATATGAATGTACCTGAGAAAGTTAGCTCCAAATAAAAGGGAAATAATGGCTTATCATAATCAGTTCCCATAGCCCCCAACAGATCATCAATTGCGCATTGGAGAAAGAAACATAACGCAGGGAAACCACGGATTGTAAATAATGATGTGAACTGGAAACGGGGGGAAAATACACTAACAATGCTATCCGTGAATTGTAGGAAAAAGGCGTCGGACAGTTTTGAACGCAATAAAATCAAATCCACGCAAACTGCACCACAGTCCACACGGAGAATATAACAACTGTATCATTGCGAGTAATCGCAGCCAATATTTTTGTTCATCAGCGATCGTTATTGTCCTTAAAAACATGCCTTCGTAATTGTGCTCGTTCTATAATTCCATCCCGCCCGGTAGCGTTGGTTTCAAATGGGCGAGCTGTGTTGGTTTATTTTTCTCGGTTTTTCGGTACGCGATCCTCCCAATAATAGACACATAAACGTGACGCAAATGGCAATGAGGAGACATGATTTGGCACGCGGCACCCGAACAACGTTCCTGTCGCCTCCGGGTGGAACAAATGGTCGCGCGTAACGGTAACGACCCGGTCGCGTTCGGGGCCAACATTGACTATGAAACAAACACGAGAAAAGGGGGGAAATGAAGACTGAAGAAATCGGTAAAGAATTGAGGTCGCCTCGCGGTTGTTGCAAGCAGAAAGCCGCTCGATGACACTGACCCACCCACCCAGGATGGGGATTGAGAATTGAATATTTCAGGATATCATTTTTACCCCACAAGTGGAAAGGATGTGAGTTTCGAAGTACGATGTGACACAACCACTAACGCCTCTGCATCGTTCGAGGATATGCAATTTTGGAAACGCTTTCAAACAAGTGCTTAGGGACTAACTGTCTCCAGAATGTGTGTGGCTCGATGCTCGTCAGGTTCCCAAACCGTCCCAGCAAAACAAAGGCGAACCAGACCGACATGCCCGCACCAAACGAGGTCATTATCATCGTGCAGAAATCGGAACGTTTCGCTTTCTTTGCAACGTACTTATTGCAAATTGATATTTCTTGTACACGCCATTTTGCGATCGGGGGAAACGATAATGTTGCGGACGCCAAGACTCTTGTACCGCTCGGCCGACGGAGAGTCTGCTGATTGATTGAAGGTTTCGCAAGCATGTTCTGAGAAATTTGCAACGGTTAAGAGCAGGCATTCGCGACTGCGTTACAAAATAAAAATAAATAAAAAGGCGTTTCTTCCTTACGCGGTTGTGGCGTGAGTATTTTTTGCTCCTATGCTATTAAATAGTCCGTAGTAATTTAAGTGTTCATGTTTAAATGCTTCAGTTGGTATAGTATGGTTGAACAAAAAAAACGGAAATGCGATCTCTTATGAATGACAAAAGTGATGGAGTCTATTAACCAATTTTTCATGTAACTAAAAACCGTGGAAATATGTTTCAAACCATATTCTACGATTGGATAGTTAAATCTAGGTTTGTCAGAATTGACCGGAATAAAATCGCAAAGGAACAAAATTCGGGTGCGGAACGAATTCATTTTAGACTCATACATCTTTGATTTGACATAAAGCAATGCAAGCATTTTTCTAAAACATCACACATTTTTCCAATAACTAACTAAATGAAAAATATTTTCTGATAAGCTTGTATACAAAAGCTTCTCCAACCCTCTTTACCTTGGCGACTAATTGGTAGTCTAGGACCAATAAGAGAGGAATCAACAATCAATCCATCCGTCCAGAAATAAAGTATCGTTTGAGCATCTTCTGTATCTGTGCAAAACAATTCCGATGACTTCTTTCCAGGAAGATCACTTACGGGCGGATACCTTTGAACGTGGTGTCGGTTTATTGGCCATTGTCAGTCCACGTACGAGCACTCGACATTGGACAAGGTTCTCGGATGACGCGCCATTTTATGACAATGAACATTCCATCGTGTCATCCCTCCCGATGTCTGTGTTGGTTTACTGTGCCATTGGATCGATGATTATTGCACACACGCCAAGCATTGGTTTCCGTTCGACGGAATTGAAGCTAATTGTACGTCGACCGGCGAATGGCCCTTCGATGCGAACGACCCGTCTCGGTAGCCAAATGAGGCGCGAGGCATCTCCTACGTGACAGGCGTATACCCGACCCACGGGTGCTTCATGCACCATATCACCATGTAGTCACATTCGTCACGGTTAAACCTCACCAACAACGAGCGGGCGGATCCGGACACGTTGCTCCCGAAGGCGATGGAGAGGCGTGAACTTGAACTTGCAGCACAAACAGTGCCAGCTTCTTGCAGTTGGTTAAACACTGTATCAAGGTAGGACCTCCGAAAAATAAAAACATAAAACAAACCGAAAAGAAATCATCGACCGCGGGGCAACATGGCGTGACACCGGCGAAGGCCGCCAGCAGTTATGGTGTTTGATTTTTCTCGGCTGCAAGGAAGTTCTGCGGTTCGTCAAGCGCACCACTTATCGGCACTGCAGAAACGGGTCTCTGAACTGGAGCTACGAACCCGTAACCTTCGCGACACATATTCGCACCTCGAACCGGCTCGAATAGGGTGGTTTTCTGTTTTGGCGATGGAAAGGGGCTGAAAGTTTTGCGTCTCGCTAGCTAGCAAACCACACGTTTGTTTGCCTAAATTTCAGCTATCTCCGTTTGACTATCTAGCCCATAAAAAAGCCTATCCTATCATCCAGATAGTGGCAGGAAGCGCTCGGAAGCGAAAGCTGAAGACTTTGCTTAATTTATTCAGCCAGGGAATTCCACGGCCAGCGGAGTTCACATGCGAAAGAAATGTTGGAGCTCCATAAAAAGTCCGACAGGGAACACGGTCGATTTCGTCGGCCAAAGTTAACGAAGGCTGATCGTATACCGACGGCGGCACCTGGGTACCTGTTCTCTTGTGAATCATTAATACCAGCATCTGATGGGAAATTTCTGTGTGTTGCAAACTACAAAATACTACGAGCTGATGGATAATGTCCAGCGCAAAACCTAGCTGTCTTGATGCAAGATAAACTAAATGTTTGCTACTGAGTGGCATCTTGCGAAACCGTACACATGATCAATCTGGGTATCTTCAAGATGAAGAAATGTTTATATAATTTAAAGCCGTTTGACACCTGAATGGAAGTTTTATGGACCAGAGACAAGAGAACTAGCCGCGCTTTAAAGCTTAGCCACTATCCACGATTCATGAGAAACCCGGCACATATTCAACGAGGCTATCTGTACATTATCGTTGTCAATCTGGTATTGATTGTGTAAAGCAAAGTAAAACGATAACAGCAGGGTAGAGGAAACTACGCCGTTTAGGCACAACGATGGTCGAGAGCCTGGTGAGAGCGTCACTTACCCGAGTATTCCGGGTGGAAGAACCAGATCATCACCAGTACCCCGCCCATGACGGTCGTGCCCATGCACAGCAGGATGCCCCAGTGCGTCAGGTAGATGAAGTACTTGCTGAACTCGTCCCGTTCCACCGACACCACCATCGAGTTGATGACGACGCCAGTGAAGAAGATCGCCAGGGCTAGCCGGTACAGCAGGAAGAAGATGGACTTGGTTCTCTGCTGCCACTGTGGAGGTGAGAATAAAGTGTTGGATCATACCGTAGCCTCACAGGGAGATCGCAGAGATTCTTGGGACTTACCTGCGACTTGACGAACTCCTCCGCCGGCAGGTGTGCGAAGCCACAGTTTCGTACCTCCAGCTCATCTTTGCATGCGCTCACGAATCTATTCGGCATGGTCACGGTTTTACTTCCGCGGGTAGGACCTGGATCTAAGGAGACGTCTCGCGCTTTCCACGAATGCGAGAATCAGGTCCGGTTGGAAAAAACTATGTAAAAAAAAAAACGCGCACACGATTGTTAGAGAACGCGAAACTGTGAGCATCACATCGTGACAGGCGCAGGCGGCGTACGGCGGCACACTAATCATACTCAATCAAGTGCCTTGCGTGTACGGTCGGCCGATGGTACATTATCAGTACACCATCCCCCTTCGAGCCGTCGACTACACCGTATCGATTCTTATAAGTAGATAACAAATGACTACCATTAGTAATACCGCCGCTTAGATAGCCCCACCTTTACTGTTAGCTTTGGCCGATGAGTAAATAAATACGCGGCATGGAGACTCGTTCGGAACGACGGAACAAATGCGACCAATATTATGGGATTAAAGGGGCTTCGATTGGAGCGGTTGGTTTCACCGATCAATGGGCCGGTTGGTTTGTGGCCTAACTGACTGCGCGGGGGTTCGAAAATCGCTCTTATCTTTTTAATAGATCCTACAACGTGGTGTCGGAACTGTTGAGCTCATATGATACGCTTCCCGTAAGCTTTAGGTCCACCTGGGGCAGCAATTAGTCACGGTACTCAATGGGCAGACGACAAAAAAGCAGCATTTATTTTTCGTACTTCGAGATTTCAATTTTCTCTCTAATATGGACCAAGCAGAATAACTCCTCTCACAGGTTGTAACTGTAACCGAATGTTAAAACGATAAAACATAATAATAGCAAAATGATACAATACAATACAACGCAAGTAAGAAAAATGTTTATTTCTCCTATGATGTGATTGGTTGAATTTGTAAGCGTACAAAGCAGGAGGAAAAAAACATTACTTGAATCCACAAGAACGTGGCGGACATGTTTGTGTGTGAGTAATTGCATGAAACATTCATTTGGAGATTCCCAGTCAAGCTAATCGGGACACATTAGAAGCCATGAGCCACCTTTGAGGATGATTGATGTTACCGTTTGCGTCACGCGGACTCATGGAGAAAATCCTAATGTGCCTCTTACCAAGCGAGGCATAGTAGTACAATTTAAATAAAGATAAACATTTTTCATACTGCACAAACAGAGAGCAAACTCAGCCAACGACTTAACATCACTTCGTTCGCCCTTGCCCCGTACGAGCAGCCCCATTCACCGGTAACACCATTCCTCTTTTCTCCTACAAGTGAAAGGCGTACATCATTTCCGTCAAGCCGAATGAGTGTGCAATAAAATTCTAGCGAAGGCCAGCGGCAACAGTAACACGACCTCAACCATCCAGTCGGTGCTCGCGCCTTGGTTGATTTCTACGCGGAAACAGCAATTATCAAACTTAGTTTGTCCGCTCGATTCTGCATTAGGTGCTCGAGACCGGGGGCTCTTGAATCTGTTGATTGCCAAGGATTAAGCGTGTCTTCGCTCGTCGGGCAGCGAGCAATCGGTGGACCATGGGGCCACGTCTAGGCCAAGCATGAGAACAGCATGAACCATTGTCAAGGACTTTGTTGTTTGCAAGAGAGCTTACAAGTAAACCATCGTGGCGCTTAGAAAGCCGTCGCTTTGCAGCGAAACAGTGCAATGGCATAAGATGAAAGCTGGCAAAGAAGATTAATCATCACTGGACTAAGAAATGTAGTAAAATTTCCTAATTTAATACGATACATAACGAACTGTGAGATCGAAATACGCAGCTGGTCATAGAAATACAATATTTTTAATTGGTAAAGTTCTGTTCTTTAAAGTTCTCTCTAATCTTCATGAGAAGCCGTTTTTGAAGGAAGAGTCCATTTAAAAATTTAATAAGTACGTCAACAAACAAAGTTGATGTCTATAAATAGTCCAAAAGAGCAATCGCTATACAAATTGCGCAAAATGACTTTAATACAACCAGAGATGTAGCCGAACTTTAAATTGCTCATGGATGGGCAACAGAACAAAAACCACAGGTTGAATAGTGGAATAACAGTGAAGCACCTTGTCGTTTATTTCACCATTCTGCGTACTTTGTTTAACCTCAACTACGCCTCCGGCCATTGCAAAGACAGCGAAGAGTATAAAATGTCGTTACAAAGCCAACGCGAAATAAACACCCTGCCAGCAATATAATAACCACACGCAAAAAACCAGAAACCCTCCCAGTAGAATGGTTACACTGTAGGTACTTCCCGCTTGCCGAAGTTGCGTTGTTAATAATCGGTTTTAATTGCTCGCATATCATAACTGTTTTACGCTCATGAATAGCGAAAACGTACCGAAGGGAAAAACTAAAATGTACACACATACAACACATCCGAGTACGAGAGTTCAAAGTCGCCGGAAAAACTGGAGGTCAACCCCCAAAACAGGAAGGCTTGCGCACAGGTTTCCCGAATGCGTTTGCGTGTGACGGCGTGGGTAGAGCAGAGGACGTTAATGAGAATGGTGGTTAGTTGGTACATTAAGGGGGAATTATGTTACTCCCAGCGTTTGTGGTCGACGCGTTGAATGCAAAACGCTCGAAACCGATACCTTCGATACTGCGCCCCAAGCCCGGCCGGGAAAGAGGCTGAGTTTAATTGGGTTGAGTAATGGTAAGCTAGCGCAAGAGCGACCGCGCGTTTCTCCTTCCACCAACCACCCGGTCGGGGGCGCTTTATGCTGCCATCCAGCGAGTGCCAACATAAACCACGTTCGTCAGTGTCGTCAGATCCGCTCCATCTAATGAGCGTATGTCGTGTGGAGTGAGCAAGAGCCGAAACCGAAGCCGAAGGCAGCGTGCCGTCCCGGGCAGTCTTGGAAACTTCGAGATCCGGCTGAAGCCAACTCTGACTCCCCCGATGTCGCGAGGATCAGGGACGAGCGTGGTGTACAAACATCGACGCAACCGCATGAAATTATTATTGCATATTGAGTCATGAGGGTTCTGAAAGATGGCTAAAGATGGGCCAGGTGAAAGGAGGGTGAGTTAAGGTGGGGGAGCTCAGAAGGAGCCATCTATCCAGCATAATGGTGGCTTTTGCGACGACCATTGCACAAAACGGAGCGGAGCCTATGCTATGCTCCAGCCATGGCATACAGCGTGTGCTCGCAATTGTTTCTCATCGAGTTAAGCTAAGACTAGGGAACATTTATTACCTCCCCTCAAACTGCTTCCCTTCGGTGGCGCGAACCCACGGTGCGTATTTTATGTACACCATTCACTAGCCCTATAAAGCACGTGTGTATCGTGCGTTCGGCCATGTGATGAAATTCCTTCTCGAATCGTTCGACGGGTCGGCGCTTAGGAAATGGGAATCCTGGCCTCAGAAGAAACCGGCAGCTTCTTGCTGTCGTTTGTATGTCGAACGTAGGGCATCTATTCGCGCAGGGGGGCCGTTTTAAGGCCATCGAATGTTCCCACAAGCGCATCCCATCGAGCAGAGTGTAAGGCAAAATCGGCCGAACGGAGGGAAATATGGAGCACAATGAGAAAATTATGTAAAGGGCTATTGTTCGCCCAGCGATGTACAGTTTTAATTTGCATTTATTTGTGCCGATAGATGAGCCATATTTTAAGCATCCATGGATACGCTGGGGAGATTTGGATCGGCGAACTATTAGACATCAGTCGTTTTGCGTAATGGCTAGCAAGGGTTGTACAGAAGAAAAATTATTTGCAAGAAATAAAAAAGGAAAACTAACCTACCCTCCCTTTTTTTCTGTGCTCAGCTATGAGCGGGCCAGAAAAGAAAAAAAGACAACTTTTTCCAGTTAAAGTCAGACCAAGGTACAATCGACCACAATTCAATTTAAACCAGACTGATAAAAGGCTTTGATGTGATGTGCGTTGTTTTTCCCCAATAGATTTCAGCTTGTTTTGGTGCCGTAGTGAACCTTTTTTCGCACAATTATTAACTATTCTTACAACTTCCTGTACACAGCAATAATTTTGCATACAGATACGCAGGCGAGATGGATGGAAAAACAATCCGCTAGTTCACCCTTCGTACACACATGCAGCACAATATCGAAGGAACAATTGATTGCATCTCATGCAATCCAATTTCCCGGCAGCCCGTTTCCCCATGGTTTGAGCATTCCCCTGCTTGCGTATAAAGTCGGTTTTTAGTAACGTGGTCCACCGGTCAATTCCAGATGTATTGAATTGCACGATGTAACCTCGACGCGTGGAGCACGCGATTGCGACCGTTGCACATTGCCATTGGGCCACTCGGCAAGCCAGCGTTGGCGCCGGATGTTGAGAAGGCGAGAAAACTGCATCTGCACAGCCCGCCCGTAGTGTAAGTGGCACTGGACTGTTGGCTGTTTCGTGTACAACATTCACCATCACCGACGGCTCCGGTGCAATGGAGCAAACCACAAGATGACCACTACAAGTAGAATACCGGCTTGGCTTGGTGGAGTTGTTTCGGAAATGATTTTTTTTCCCCGCCGCTTCCAATATCAGAAAAGTTCCACATACACACAAAGACATTCTTCTAAGAAACACCCTGGTCAACGCGTCGAGAAGCCGTACGAAACGGAAAATGCAACGTGGCCTAAAGAACGTACTACGTAATGAGGTTGTTTTGGAATTAGGGACAGCACAACGGTAGCCACAAGGAATAGACGAGTTTCCTTACCGTTTTCTTTTCCACTTTTTCTCGCCGGTGGGGACGAGTTTTTCGCGATACTTAACGGATTTAATCGTTCGGCTGAGGGCGTCGCATGGACCTCCTTTAAAGAGGGTGTATTTCTGCGGCTTGATCCGATTGCACTTTTTTTGCGTGCGCGTTTCGTTACGAAACGATGGTCGGTGTTATGAAACCATTAGCACGTTCTGAAATTCTGCCACGTTTTCAGGGCACGTACCGCTTGGCTAAGTTTTTAATTCCTTCAATAGAGGATACGAATGACAAGAAACGGTTGACGAGAAAAGAAACGAAAAAAAAATTATATCATTTTATTTACTTGCGAGCTGGAAAGCGAAAAATGTATGGAAGCCGACATCGTGCACTTCCAACCGAGTGACTATGCGTGGTTGATTTAAACCGTTTGTATTATTCCAATATGTTAATATGCATGAGAAATTCGGTCTGACTTATTCTCTAACTAATCTATTCGATTAAAAAAATCTACTAACGTTATTGCAACAAAATATCTATCATAAAGCTTTAAGTTTCATACTTCCTTGCTTTTTCACGAGTTTTTATTTGGGAATTAAATAATAAACCAATGTTCACCTAATATAAAAAAAAAATTAAAAGCGAAACGAGAAAATAGTCAACGAGAAAAACAGCTTGGTATGTATCGGAATAGCAGACGTCATAATGCCAATAATTAAATAAAAGGAAAAAATCATTCACATTTGCATAAACATAAAATTTGAATATACAACCAAGAATCTCAAATATCGATCAACGCAGTGCAAACTTAACTCTGCAAGCAAACATTCTGAATTTTTAACTCACAAAACGCGGATCAGTCAGGGGACCATGTATGGCAAGCAAAGATGTATTCCGCGTTCCATTAGTCTAAAACAAAAACTGGATTGTTCCTTCACCGTAAGCTTCAAGAGCTGGCGATCGTGTGACACGGTGACTTAAGGAATACGAAAAACTTCAACGAAACAACAAGCGACGAACGTTACGCATCCGAACGAACCACAGACAAGCACAACAAGAAACCGGAATCTAGCCATTTATGCATCATCGCTGCTCGTTGACCCATCCGCCACTAGTTGGAACCACTCGAGCAAACCAATCGGATGACCTGTTTGACCGTGTTCGATAAACCTGTTCCACCGTCCCACCATGGTCAAAGCAAGCGCGACACCAAGGCTACGGAGACTTTACATTTTTGATGAGCTTCTATCGCACCATTTCTTCGTGCGAATCTTTGGGGCCCCATTATGCAGCGCTCTTCTGAAACCACCATGGACTCCAGACCCTCGCATGGTTCTTTGCGACACAATGACCTAGAGAACGAGCAAGGTAAACTGGGCCCCGTAGCCGTTCGCAAGGACGGGAGAACCTGCTCGCCGGTGAGGCAAGGGCCGACTGTGAAGCAAGTGTCGATTGGAGCATTGGTCGACGACCCTAAGGGCACCCAAAGGGGAGCGTTGGACCGATGAAAAAGAGAAAAAAACACTTGGCACTTAACACTCGGCCTTCAGTAGGCCATACATTAGTTTACCATTCTCAGACCCCAGAACATGGGCCGCGTCTTATTGCTGTCCCAGAATTATTCATCGGGGCGGTGACGAGTCCGCTAAGTTTTGGTTTATGATGCAATCGATGCCAACCGACCGTGACCCAAAGCCAACTAACTGAAACGGAGACGATGCCTCGGACGGCAATGGCTTGAATGTTACAAGCTATTAAGTTAAAATAGTGTTTCGTGTTTATTGTGTTATGTTGTGTATGGAAAATAAGGTAGTTTTTTTACCTGGGGAAAACTGACACTGTGACTTTTTTTGCATAAATGTATGGAACGTTAAACCATCATAATCGTAAAAGGGACGAAGTTAATGTAAACCATCGGCACCTGTTGGAGAAGTCGGTTTTCAGTACTAAAAACTACCAACAGACCTAGCAACGTGGAACATCATCATTTAGCCTGTCGTGGGGTACGGAGTGGAAAAATCGCATAACCTTTCTGCTGAAGCGACTAGGCATTTATTATGCTTAACGCGCTGGAAAGGTTGACATTGAAAGTTTATATTTTTACGCCGCCAGGCTCTGGGCAGCGTTGGCAACCCACCGGCAGCAGCGTTTTGAAGCGGTCGGGATGACTGAGCGTTTTTGCCTGGTGGCCAAAAAATAAATTGAAGATGGCAGCCCAAAGAAAAAACTCCAGAGAACATTTTGATGGAACACAATCATCCAGTTTTACCGGCATTATCACTTCGTTTGAAAGATGGAAGAATATTGAAACGTAGGCGATGGCGAAAATGAAGAAGCAGAGCACGAATTCATCGTAAGGGTAATGATTTATTTTAATTTAAAACTCACGCATTACCCTGACACTACGTGCAGTTGCTATCTTAACCCCGCACTCTAAGCTCGTGTCTCACTGGTGTTAGCGTGCTACGCCCCCCTACAGTTGAACCCACCACCTCCGATAAGCCCATTAAAGGAAGCTTCACTGCTCAAGGCCACGTGCAACCCGGACAGGAAAGAGACAGTAACGGACGAACACAATTCCACCTGGCCGGCGCATAAACATTGTCGGTTTGAAGCTGTTAAAAACGGATAAAACCGTCCAGCCAAGCGCACCAGTCGGTGAAGTAATGCGAAACGCGCAAATTAACGTGCACCGGCCCGCGATCGGTGGATTATGAATAACACCGTAACCCAAATAATCGCACATCATGCTGCGCTTTGTTTGGGGCTGCGGAGGGGCATCGATTTTTCCAACACCACCTGACAAATGCTGCCCAAGGTACAAGCGTATGTAGGTATGATCATGCGTGGACGACGACGGCGACGAGAAAAAGGCAGAGGCGGCAACATACCGCCCGGTGAGAGGGGTGCCAAAGCAACATCGTTGCACTGCACTGCTTCACTTTCGGGCCGGCCAAAGTAAACGGACCGGATTGCGGGCCCGCCAAACGGCTGTCGTCGCCGGTCTTGACGGTCATTAGTTTCTACCTAGACGGCCTGTGTTAGTCGTTACACAGGCACCTGGACTGCTTGGTCTGCAGCTGATCGAAGTTGATCGGAGACGAGTGGAGCAATGTGCATTATTATATCATAGCAAAAATAGCGCAATTTGTCCGCTTAATAGTTAGGGCGAATAAATCGTGTTTACAGCAAACAGTTAAGTGAAAACGATGCTTGAGGGATATTTTACACAGCGAACTCTCTTGAGTTGGCCGTTTATTTGTGTTTCACGTTGGATTTTTACAGCGAAGCAGAAGCAGAAGAGCATCGGCATTTTTGTACTGTTGACAGACGATTGATCAGATTCCAATTTTGCCCGACAGTGACGTAAAGTAGACACCATCCACCTTCTGGACGATCACAAAAATAAATGGATTTTAACACTTTTTTCTGATGATCTCAGCAGGCAGTCGTGCATACCGGGGCACGTCCGCGAAACATCTTGGCATGGGTGATAAATAAAAAATAAGAACACCGACCGTGTGAACGTGCTAAGAAGCATCCAGAAGCAGAGATATTCTTTTGCAAAAATGCATTCCCCAGTTGCGTGCATGTTCGAAATTTCTTGCACTTTACATGCTCAATTTTAACCTGAACAAACCAGCCGAAAAAAAAGTAAATACCAAAAGCTCAGTTAGATTGCCTTCGATTCAGTGTTATCAATTTTGATATGTCATTTAAAGTTCATATTACTTGATTATATTTGATAACCCTTTATAACATATTTGATCTTTTTTATTAAATTTAGTTAGTGCAAAAATTTAAAAAAAATCCATTCTGCTCTGATAATCGGATAAAAGATTTTTTTTCCTCAAGGTAATCAAATACTCCATAGGCAAAAAAAAACTAGTCTTGCAACCTTTCGTCAGCCGACAGTCAATTTATGGTGAATCTAAATGGGAAAATAAATACACACCGGCAGAACAGACTTCCCCCGTGGGTGATGCGCGTTTCTGCGTGGCGATCGCGATGGCGTTCCGCCTCCCTGCCTTCTGATCGTCGTCGATTCGTGTGTTCCGATTGCCAACGTTCTTCCCACTTCCTGCTCGGCACCGGCACAATGGCAGGTGGCGCCCAACGCGTGTTGGTGTGTTGAGCACTGGAAAAACCTCGTGAATTGATCCGCGAAACTTTGATTTCTCTTTCGTTGAGAACGTTTCTCGCGGTTTTGCATCAACTCACAAAGCACCGATTCGCATGAGAACGCTTGTAAGAACGCACCGGAACGACCACAAACTGCAAGTTACGATGAGCCGCATGGGAGTTGGTGGGATTTGACAGGCGAAAATTAAAAAAAAAAATGCACACTTTCACTCGTTTTCGCACTGACCACGCTGCCGCAGCACTACCAGAAAAAAGCCCCCCCGCCTTTGGCGAACAAACAAACGACAACCGTTGTTCTGCACAAACATAAGCCACAAACTGGGAACGCACTGTTTGCCGCCACCAGCTGGAGCGTCGAGAGCCGTTTGACGGCGGCGATGGGTGCTGCGATGCTCGCGATACGTTCGACCGAAACGCGCGCGCGTCCGAAAGCGTTGATCTACCGAAGGCGACTGAAAGCTACACGTTGACGAGATGCGCGTGCCGTCCACGGGTTGATTCGTGTGGAGAAGGGGTAGCTAAACAACGAAAACAACCCGGGGCCACGTTTGCGCGTTCTATTCAGAGCGCTACCTGACGCGGCTTAAAACGCGAGATAGAAGAAATACCTACAACAACCCAAGCGGCGCAGCGAGAGTAACAGAGAAACAAAGCACGCGCGCTTTGTGGTGCTTTCTAGGAAAACAAAAGTGAGAAGGGACGAGATTGCATGCGATGGAAGATTTATGGCTAAAGGTGCGTTCGAGGTTCACCGCGAATAACTGTAAGCTTTCTTTGATGGCGGAGCACATGAAAGCTCTCCCGTGAGGTTCGCGCGACGATGGGAAGCTTTCTTGTATGCAAGCATTTCAATCGAAGCGTTCGTTTTTTGGTGAACAATTACGACATTCCAGGAGAGCGGCTTGGACGATTTGGCCATTGATTTATAGTTTTTGTTTGCTACACATCATAGCATTTGTTGTTGTGTTTGCATGAAATAAAAAAAGGGAAAGTCCTCTGAAAAAAAAATGAATTCAAGTACGCTGGTATCGATAAAAATAGAAGATAAACATTTTATAAATTACATAATATTATTGTAAAATGAAGTTCTAATTGCCATTATTTAATCAAGGACTGTAGTCTCCGAATGGGTAATTAAATTGCATTCTACAATTTTGATTTTGAAAAGTTCAAAATAACGCCACCATGCGATTTTTTCCGGTATGGGTAGGTCAATTTCTCAAACAAAAGATGAACAACAAAATAGCTGATTTGTTCCCACGACAGTTGAACCTATTAAAGGCGCTTAACGTAGCTCATTTTATCTCCGGTCGTTTGCATGCACATACTTTTCTCAAATAACGAAAACCAAAATTGCAATCAGTTGAACATGATTTTTATATATTTTGGTTTCGCTTTACTCTAAACAAATCGATCAACTCATAAATGGAATGTTTGTTTGTTTTGTTTTGTTTTGTGTTTTTTTTTTTTGTTCTTCATTCCTTATATTCATTGCTCTCCTGTTCTACGTATATTTTTTCCGATTTTGCTCGTCTGTCTCTATATTAATTTCGTAAAATGCATTATACTGACCAGTATCTTCATCGTCCAACCTCGACCGTTAGCGTAGTCGCACCGGCATCGGGTTTCTTACTCTTTCTCTTTTGGATTACCCAGCATCCCCTACTACCTGGCCACTACCGGATTAATGATATTGAAGACGAGAAATTGTACAACCCGCAGTCCAACCAACAAACTTTGATGCTAACGCCCACACTATTCTGCCGCACACGGACGCACGCACGCCTGCACGGGCACTTAATCCTACCAATTTTCTTTTGCTTTGACCGTAGACGTACGTTATTGCTAAAACCTACCGCACGGGATACGGGTCGCATGATGTCCCTTCCTCTCGCGTAGCGGTTGAGAATATCACCAGTTTTTCTTTTGCAGACTATTTCAGAAGCACAACGGACAATGCACCAACTCCTTCGCCGAACTCCTCGCGCATCTTTCTACCCGATATCCGCTTGCCCCGCACCATTGACACTTCTGCCGGTCGGTTCTTTCTGTCCCTCCGCAAGTTGCAGTTGTGTTGTATTTATTTTTCTTTTGTATTTTTCTACTTTACTGATTTTTTTTTGTTTATGTCTTCAAATATATTTCTAGAATCAACGACTGTACTTTAAAGACGCATTTCTTACGATCCAACATTGCTAATTGTTTGTTTGCTTCTGTGAGTGGGGTGCCTTTGTTTTTTGTTTTGTATTTCTTTTAGAGTTATACTTTGCTTCATCTTTATCCCTCTCTCGCCACTCCGACAAAACGTTAAATGTTATTTGTTTCTTTGTTTGTGAGCAAATAGTAACTTTATACGCTAGATCTAACATTTTGTGAGTGATGCCCGACGGTGTGGAACGGTAGGCGTTCGATCGGTGATTTAGATTTAGATTTTGGTTGTTGTTCTCTTATCTTTGTGTGAGTGTATTTGTTTGTTGCAGATCTCTTGCTTGGTTTTACTATGATTCCGTTATTAATACGATATTATCGGCAAAGTACAATTCTGAACCAACGAACGTTGTGTAAAGAGTGCGAAGAGAAATGTGTCTATGTGTTTGTGTGGGTGTTGGGATTTTGTGTGTGATGTTTTGTTATATTCTAGTGGTTAGCTTATGGATAATTGCTAAACAAATGACGCTTGCCACTGAAAGCTAAAGGAACGAAATACCTGTGCAGAAATGAGAGACTCAACGTATCTGCAGCCATATGCCTAACATTTTCCCTACTTAATCTAGCCGGTTGAAATGCGAACGAAGAAGTAATTAATTTAAAAAAATTATTAAATTGCGAGTATTGAAATCTTCTTATCATACTATACGCAAACGTACGTATTTCTCCCCCCGTGTTATATCTTTCCCCTTTTTTGGCCAGAGGTAACGAGACAGGTGAAAGGAGATTGAATTGCTACTGGAATGCTTTGGCAATTGTTAATATTATACTTTTTTCGGTTACCTTCCTTTACAAAACGGTTCTTTATGTTCTTTTTGTGAGATTAAAGAGGCTCAACAAGCAACATCATTGGCGATATGCAGCGCTTACATAATTCGTCACGTCATACGTGAATTGCCGAAAATGCTGCAAGTTGCCCTATTCGTGTGAGAATAACTTTAAGCCCCACATTTTTGCACACTTATCGCCCACGAACGAACCAAAAAACGAGGCAAATAAACGGAAACGAAAACCCGTGCGGACATCCACAGGTTCGCCGGTTCAGTGCGCATGTTAACTCTGAGGGGGATTATATATTGGTCGACTAAAGTGCATCACCAGCAGCATGTTCAACACGTCCATCAAAGGCATTCCTTTTTGTTTTTCAGTGGGGCAGGTTGGCGAGGGATCGGGGATGGTGCTCATGATCGGGTTGAAAGGGAAACAACATAGAATAACGAGCACAATGCAATTTCCGATCCGTCTATAGAACAAAATCGAAGCGACAATACCTTCTACGAACGTTTGGCGATGCTTTGCAAACAGTAGTGCTCTAAATAGATAGAGAGACAGAATGTGACGGAGAGAGATATATAGAGAGTTATGGTTAGAGAGAGAGAGAGAGATAAAGAAATGACGAGCGCGAGGGAGTTTTGGGAGGTTAAAGTGAAGGAACAGCTCGGGAAGGGCATGGACGCTGCTGCCCCGGCGGAAGCGAATCTCACGGGGGATGTTGTCGAACGCCATGGAAGTGATGGCCACCGTCACGGCCGCCACCTCCACCGCGTTCGCCTCTGACACCGCCACCGCTACACGGCGTTCACTTCAGGTCGACCACCGCGGTCGGGTTGAGGAAGTTTTCCCGCTGCGCCTCCTCCATCGACGAGAGCGTCCGTGTGATGGAAGTGATCTTCTCGTTGCTGCTCGTCTTGCTGTTGTTACCCTGGACGCAGACACGAGCGTACAGCCACACCCTCAGACAGTAGAGACAGTAGCACAGGAAGTGCATCAGGAACACGGCAAAGATACCGAGCGCGCAGATGACGATCGATTTGCCCGGCTTGGTCCAGTCGAGCATTTTGTAGATGCTGGAATCATTGTGTCTGTATGGATATTTAAAAAAAAAACCATAGTTAGCTCGTATCATGATGAAATTATCCTTTTTTTTATGTGATTAAATAAAATGTCTACTGTCTGGGTATTGATTGAAATTTATATTAACTACACACACACAAGTTTTTATCAGCATAATTCGCTTCTACGATTTGACATTTGAAAAATTGGTAATACGACCAATAGATGCAGGATTTAATGCTTTAGTTACGTCAGTAAATGCATTACAAAAACTTGCAGACATATTTTATGCGTAAAGTTCTTCGTATAACGTTCACTGTCCGATAGGTATTGCCACATAAATGAATCCATGAATAAATAAATGAACATTTCAACTATCTCATGGATCAAATTGATCAACTTCACTATTCATTTCTCACTTTTTATTAAATGTCACGACAGTTTTTGTCACGACAGTTTTTGTTTGGTATGTCACGACAGTTTTTGTGAGGTAAAAGATATTTTATCGTATATCTTCGATAAATTTTGTATCGAGAGCGGTATTATCGATGTGGCGAAAGTAGTTTCATTTACGAACTCATTCATCTGAATCGAATGCGCTGTCTCTAACTCTATTAGCATCTCCGCTTTGACTTCTCGTGTAATGTTGCGTGCTTTCCTCGACGCCAAGCAGCTAAAATTCATTCGGCCAAGTTGGTACAATGGTACAAACCACGGTGCGCGTGGGTAAGTTTACTCAAATATTTATCAAACAGTCAGTTTGCTGCACTTCGATGGGCGCTACCCGTCGGTTGTTAGGACTTGTTCGGTCCTGCCTAGGCAAACGGACAAATTGATGCATAATTTATCGACACATTAGTTACGCCAATTCCGAGCTCCTTGTCCACAGAATTAGACAATGTAATTAATCCGACACCTGATGACCCTCTGATTTGCCAAAACCCACGAGTTCTTCGGGAGGGCAACCGCACTTAGCGCATTATTAAAAAGAGGTAGGTGATCACACTTACCTATCCGTGCCGCCAGCCAAGTAGTAGATGATTGAGAAGAGCGTATAGCCTACGCCGATGCCGGTCGTCCAGTACGCGTGGTTCAGCTTGATCGGGTGGCCCACGATGGTCAGGTCAATTAGCATAATGATGGAGTTGAGCACGTGCACCATGAGATTAACGGCATCGACCCTGTTTTTACCTGTGCGTTGTTGTAGACAGAGGAGCGCAAGTTAACAAACAAAGTAACATTGTTTTTTGGGTGCAAACAGACGAAGGGGGCCCCGGAATGCCTCCCTTTCCGGGCATCCAATCGTTCGAATATAAAATGCAATCGATGAGATTTAATTTGATTCCGATTCGATTCGATTTGACTATCAGACTATACCGACAAAGTTTTGATTGGAGGAAAGCAAAGTTGGGAATTGGGTTTACAAGCGAAGCTGGTTTTGCTGCTGGGACACTTGATTGATGCATAACAACGCACTCGCACTCGAAAGACTGCAATCAAAAAACACGCTCTGCCAACTTTAAAAATAGCATACTGAATGTTCGAAACGCCATTTTTTGTGACACTTTGTCATAAACGAGCGATAGTGAAACAGATCTGCGAATATTGATGTTAGGCACAAAATATTCAGCCATCTAAATTGGGTTTGTAAATCTATATGAAAGCATAGCAATTTTGAAAAATAGTCATAGTTCATCAATTTTTAAAACTTATTTAAAGGAACGTACCCGTAGTTAAACTACTACTTATATTACTTTAACGAAAGCTTATAACCAATATGTGACTTTCGTCAAACTTATCCGTATTATGCTGACTTCTAGTAGAATCTAACCACTTGTAAGAAACATTTAGGAGTAAAATGTGTGGAATGTTTGTGATTTCAAACAGAGAATCAATTCACCAATTTCAATCGCCCAAATACTGCATTAAAGGTTCATTGGCAGATTCTGGTTCCATATGTTATGGGTTTTTTTTCGGCGTTCGGTTAAACACTATTGAACTTCTGGGAAATCTTTTTATATGGCAACATTTCAGCAAAGTACGTTCTTCATAAAATTTCATCATCACACGAAAACTCCCGTTGCCGATTTACCCACAAAAAGGGGGAAAAACAATTCTCCGCCATAAAGCTACCTTCAGTACTAACAAACATAAAAACTAGCTGATGCAAATAGAATTAAAATAAAATATAAATGGAGTTAATTGACAGATTACATTGCATAATGACGTTTGTTTGACAGCAATTGGTAAACTAGAAATAAATTAAAGCGCTTTCAAATGCAGGCTACGCACTTAGTTGTAAACCTAATACACGATAGGTGTTTAAGTTGTTACAATTTAAAAAAATGTCGCTGAATAAAACACTCAACATCAATATTAATAGAAGCCCAATTAATGTTTTAATGTATTTAACATGGTTGAATTGCTTTTGGTATGTACCGAATACAGTCTATTGTAGAGTCAGATTTAATTCAAACCTTAAAGACATTACTTCACTTCACTTCAACATTGAATGCATGATGCTTTGGCTTACCCTTTCAGACCATAGCCCGACCAAGATGATGCTTACTGCTGGGAAGGGCCCTACATCTCATCCTGAAACTTTTACCAATCTTGCAAACCGAGGCCCTTGAATGGTGCACTAGAATGAACAACCAGGCGCCTCCATGGGCGCAGTTCCGACAAAGCACATAACCGTAAAACATTAAACAATGCACTGTGCCTTTGTTCAAGAAAAAGTATAAATGGTGTTCCACCATTCTCACACAAATCATATCTTCGTAATACCGACTGGCATTATTTGGTTTTGCTGTTGTGACTGTGTGTGTAAATGTAAACGCTTAATAAACACCGTTGCGGTAAACCGTCACATTGCAAGTGGCGAATGCAGCGGATGTTTAGCTGTGTGTATGTGGGTGTTTTTTTACGATCGCTGCTCGGCCAGATCTGACTTGGAATCAGGAACACCAGTGTCGGAGTCTTTTCGGAACCAGCACAACTCATGTGCACCGTGTGCACTCGCTATTGTTTGCCAGTGTGTGCAGGTGGAGATTAAAATTCGTAATTCAGCTGCAACCGTCTGGCGAGTGCAGCGATTTCCTAAGTAGCGCACATTTGCGTCGCTAGTGAAAACGACAGCAGCGGGTTGCATCTTCTAACGGGAAAACATAAACCGAAACACATAAAAAGAAAATACCACAAATGAAAGGAGTGCTGCCACAGGAACTGCACCGATGTGCTGCTTCCGAAAGGGCTGAAGATGAAAGAAGAGGAAACTTAACGCACTTTAGGGCGTGTTCGTCAGCTACGATGTGAATAACGCTGGGCTTTATTTACCTTAATAAAAGAAACCATTCCAGAGCAACTCGCTTGATTCACTGTCTCAATATAATTTATTTCATTTTTTATACAATCTAAACGTGCTGCACAACATAAGTGAATATTCATAATAAGGAGAGTAAAATATTTTGTGCCAGGAAATGACTTTTTTCTTGCATTGCAAACGCGAGAGAACTCTTTACAATTGTTTCAACGCAATATGTGACAACAAGAGCTGCCATTGGAAGCGACCCATGTGATATGAGAAGTCCCCGGGGTGCGCTCCGATTACGGAGTGGAAATTGCGGAAATGACACCCTCCAATGTTGTAACAGTGCGCTGCTAGAGTTTCATGTCACCCGCAGAACATTCATCTCGGCGACCGGATCGCGGCGATTGCGAATTATCCATTTGGGTACGACTCGCAAGCATCCAACAGCGCTGAGTGGCGCGGTCGGCTGCCAAGTTGTTAGCCAAAGTGTTGCCAAGTGAACCAGTGAAGCGGAGCGAGGTGAATAATTATCAGCACGCCATCATCAAGCGGCCTTCATCGGCTTTCTTTTTATTTCTTCCTTCCCGCGAGAAAAAGCAGCGAGCAAATTGCTAGGTTGGAAGTTCCGGTTACCCAGCGGGAAACAAAGACGTGTCAGCCCCTTTTCCCGTGCCACCCGGTTCACTGATTGCCAGCAAAAGTCCACCTCCACCGACGCCGCTGGTGTAAAAAGTTGTTGTTTGCCAACTGATCGCAAACTGATACATCTGCCGCTGGTGCGCGGTATACAACCGCGGAAAGTTTCCCGTTGGCTTTTCCTTTACACTGAAACTTGTTGGCGGATGAAAAGTTACCAGCAGCTTCAGCTTATGCTAATTGCATACCAACCGACAAACAGTCATGATTTAATCGTTAAAGTAAATGTAATCGATAATGCTTGCAACAGGAGCAGGCGAACGAAACGTCGTCAAGAGCGAATGTATTTAAGAGAGCAAAACTAAAGTGTTTTATTACGAATCGAATCGATTAAAAGCATTAGGTCTGCAAATAAGTAACAGCCGTTTGAAATCGATGGGGCCAGCGGAACTAAGCGCGGCATTTTGATGTAACCTAAACTTTATAATTTTATCTAGGGCGTTTTGTGAACAAAATGTATTGAAGCATTCGCAGCATTTGATAATTGCATCACATTCTTTAGATCACATCTATATGGCCAATTCCGTGCGGGAGCCCATCGTTTCCGGGGACTGCTGCTCCAGCGGCAAAACAGGAAAGAATTACTTTATCGCATCCTGACGAATGATGAAAAAAGGATACATTGCAGTAGCCGAAAGCGAAAACAATTATGGGGACCCACGACCATGCCCCTGTTCCGGCAACTCGGGTTTTGCTTTGCATCTGGTAGGACCAGACCGATATCATACGTTCGTTCGTTGTTGCAACCGAGCGAACCATCACTGAAGTACAGCTTTGAACTCGATTGATCAAATTGAGAAAAGAACTGTTCGAAAAATTACCAGAATACCAGCGCAGGCATGACAACTGGTAAAACATGGACATGGACATAACCAAAATGCTCGGGCCAACGTTGCCAAACCGGTCATAACCTTCCTGGAATCGTTAAAATGGGGAATTTTACATCTCATGTCTTATTTGCCGCTTGCGTTTAAAACGCTCAGATGTTAGAGGACAGTTGGTGCCAAACTTTTTTTTCTGAACGAAACAATCTTCTTTTAAACGTATATTTGGATCGGCTATAAAGCATCGTAGATTCTTCATAATAATTGCTAGCTACAACGAGATATCATCAATGGCATAGTAAGTTGATAATTTGATAGGAAACATTGCATTCACCAAAAACAAAGCACCAAAAAATTATTATCTATGTCCCAGAGTACTTCAGCCATGGAATTCTGTACACAAATTTTCGTCGTTGCATCCTGTGTGCAAAACACGGCATAAAATATTTACTTCCATTTCCCCTTCGCGGTTCGTTTGTTATACGCACTTCCGGCAGACATCCCGGGGTACATTTATCAATTAGCAACATTGGCAGTGGCGAGTGCAGTTAGGCGTTTCAATCGACAGTCGCGGCGCCCTTTCCCTCGACGAACACACACATACATTCCATCCCTGTTCGATAGTCCCTTGTCGCTAGTCCGATCAAGCGAAGCGGCAATGGCGGAGAACGGCGAATGCTACTCACTTGGATCGTACACGAAGGTCCAGTAAACTATGGTGACGATGAACGAGTAGACGGTCGCAATCGTGTACGCAATCCAGTAGACCGAGTGGAGTCGGCTTTCCCGTGCGACGTGAATGTTCCACTCTGGGGAAGGAAGGAAATAGAACAGAACGTGAGTGAAAAGGTAAAAACACAAATGGAATATTAGAACCCCAGCGTGCTGCAAGGTCAGATGAACGTGAAGGTCAGAGAGCCTGAGGGAACTGAGGGAAGAGACAAAAAACTGCATCGATAAGCTCTCTATCAGCGACAGGATGCACAGAGTTTGGCGGCGGAAGTAATAGAGATGACATTTCCTGAGGTCTGGACGAACAGTTCCAGTTGCTGGAACGGTGTGTTGAGGAATTTGCAATGGACTGTCGATATCGGGGTCGACCTATTTACTACAAGAACGATGCTGCAGGACACAACAAAACATGCGTAACTGATAGACGCTGCTAACACTGGCCAAACACTTACCGAACTCGTTCCGGTCAATCATCAGACCCTTGGTGACGATGATGGCCGCCAGCCAGGCCTGCACGGTGCACGCCAGCAACGCCCAGTGCGTCAGGTAGATCCACCATTTGGCGTAGTGGTGCTCGTAAACGGGCTCCGTGCGGCCAATGTCCAGCACGGAGCAGACGAGCATCGCCAGGAACACGATGGCCACTATCAGCCGGTACATAAGGTAGCATATTCCGACCTGGGTGCTGCTTTGCCACTGCAATTGTGGATAGACAAGATAGCGTGTTAAAACAGTGCGAAATGGAGCCAACAAATAAAGGGATAGAAAGCAAATGCAACGAAACCAAAGTCTAACAGAAAGGTAGAATGAGAAGCTTCGTTTCGACGAACGCATGAGAAAATTTGCACATCAAAAACGAAACGCAAAAATGAGCTAACGGAAAGCTGGAGTTGTCATTCAGCTGAGAGATGAAATAAAAAAAATTCACAAACACACACACATAAACCTGACATGGCTGCAAAAATGCAAATCTATCTCTGGTGTCGTACAAAGTTGGAAATGGATGCTGCTTGTCATTTTTTTCTAAGCCACGCTTCACTTCGCCTACAGTCCCTATGCATTCGTTGATTGTTTCCTTTCACGTGTTTTTTTTTGGATTCCCAACAGTTTTTCCCTCTCTTCAACCAACGTAAAATAGCACAGGGATTGTACAGGGTTGTGCATTTAATTAGCACTACATACAACAACTTATCAAAAATGTTGATTTATATGAAGAAAACAGACAGTATGAGGAATACAGGCTCAAATATACACTTATATAACTCTCGCCAAGATACCCTTATACACATCTTAGGCAGCAACTGGAAAAAAATATTGAGCTATTGCTGAAAGAAGGGAAAACACTGTAGTCCTTTTTTTGAATTTTTCATACAACCATTGCCCACGCGTAAGGATCAAATTTTACTGTTGTCGAACCGTACCAGGCTGTTAGCGAACAGCAAAGGTTGGTACTTGAGAAAGAAGCTATGAAATATTAATTCTAGATTCATCCATTAAAAAACATTCTCTCAAACACTAGGGACATACTCCGGTATGAAAATGATGTCCCTAGATATTCACTTGGGTTTGACCTAGCCCTCTACAGAAAAAAACGGAACATAATTTTATAGTTCCGATGACAATATGCTTTTTTGAAAGATCAGTTTGCAACTTAATAATTTTAAGTGACAATTATTCAACTTGATAGCTCATATCCCTGATCAATTTAGGCATCTTAAAAGAACCGAAGGGAGAGTTAATTGCTGGAATTGAATGTTTGTATAAACGGTATAAAAATATTGTCCGAATTAGATTCAGTTGATAAATTCCCATGTTTCGCCCAAATTATTTTACTTTAGAACCATCAGAAACATGGTATATCGAAGACGAAGAGAAGATTTCACACATCGTGCCACAAAAGTCCATCCTCAAAAAGGTGTCATCCGGGTGATTTATTATCACTGCTCAATAAAACGGTTGGAATTGTCCATCACTCGCACAAACCGAGATTTAAAGTGCTCTTGAATACTTGACTAGCGCTCACTGCAATGCATATGAAATTATCTCCCCGAGAAGCCCGCTGGCAAACGGAATTCACACGTTCACGCGCATCGGAGAAAACCTCAAAACTCGGGGGTTAAGGGGGTTAAGGGTTGATTGTAACGTTTTTTTTTTAATTATTCTTCTTTCAATCGGAATGGATTGGGCCTCCAAAATTAAGAATGCAATTGCGGCGTGATTTCCCGCGCTTGCATTAATTAATGCATTGTTCGAATCTACAAGTACGTGCCATTTCGCCCGTGCAGGCAAACCGAGAGAAGAGCAAACGCGGAGAAAACTCCCAAATAAATACATATTTGACTGCAGTGCTTTCGATTTGATTTGTTCGAAAAGTTTGAGAACGGCCGCAGAACTGAACGCCTCGAAGTGATGCGAAACATACACAAAAACATAAAACCGACAATAACGGGGAAAACAAAAACACCATCGATGGTGCTTTCCCCGTGGCGGCTCAATCGCAAACCAAAAGTTGATTTTTGTGGCACGTTCCTTGCAGGGTCAGTGTCATGATTCATTGTGATGCAGCTTAAGGATGGACCGTGTGGGAATCCAGCTGCTTGCCCTGCAGAAGGGCCAACAGTATTTTCTTTGCTCTTGTTTGCTTTAATGCTCCCATGCGTTTTCGCCACGTGCCGTCAGGATTTTCCGACCGGCTGCCACGGCACGGGCACATTTTGATAGCACTTTTCAATATCGCGCTCCCATTGTCAGCTGCGATCATTGGTGTTGCGGCCCGCCCCATTGTTCCGCCCTTTGGTGCGCATTGTTTTCCACTTTGTCCAAAGTTATTGATTATTTTTGACGGCAGCTAAGCGGCCGTAGTTTGTATGCCAAATTGGGAAGCGTTAAATTCCCGATGGAGGGACAAAAAAAACGCACACACACACAACTGCTGCTCAATCTTCCGCCCCATTTTTCATCCGCAGCTTTGCAAAGGCCCACGTGCCGCACAAACGTTTCCCGGATGACGCGCTGTTGAAGTTTATTTTCCATTTTGTTGTCCCTCGCCGTCATCGTCATTCGGGCGGTGGTACACAGCATCCATCTTTCCGTTTGGCACGTGGCACTCATCACGCTCAAAAGCTTGACGCATCGTTTGGCATCGTTTGACATTGGCCAGCGTGCGCGTGAGCGGCCCCGCTTCGCGAAGAGTGCAGCAAATTTACGGTTTTGCGTAAATGAAGCTTTTTACGGCCGATCCGGTGGTGAATGGGTGCGGCTGGTCAAACACGTACCCGTAGATCACCATCAGCCCGCCAACGGTCCGTAAACAGAGACGGTCAGGACGCGCTGCATACGAATTCGGAAAAGCGTGTTCTCAATGTGACAAAACTGATGGTAAAGCAAAAACAAAAACAACGCACGAAAACAACGTCTCCCTCTCTTGCGGACGAGAGATTTAATTTCCACCGTCCGTGGAGACGCCTGGTGGTTGGTAACGTCGTGTTTTGGTTGATTTTCTTTCAGGTTTCTGGGCCGTTCAGCCAAGGAGTCACGTGGCAATAATTTCACCGTAATAATCCGCTTCGTTTAGTGGCACTTTCCAGGGCCACCACGTACATTCTATCGGTGTTCATTATGGCGAAAGAAATCATAATCAAACGGCTGTGCTTTTTTTTAAACACTAGGACTTATACTTAAATGATTTGCTTGTTTTTCGAAGAATTAAGAACTATGTTTCTAATAGTAACATATTAATGATGTAATTGTGATTTGCTTTATTTAAAATCATATATTTTCCCAAAGCAGTTTTCTTCTTCGTCATTTAAACATGTTGAGCATTGATTGGATCGATTCCTGGTAAGAATACTTTATCAATCCCTACAAACTTGTCTTGAAGCATAAAGTAAACCTTACACCTAGTGTCAAAAAAAAAAAAACTATCGTTAGCAAGAGAATAGTATCTCCTCCTGCTTAAAAGACGTTTCAAATTGATTGCCACCGTAAAGCGTCATGACGGGCATTTCCACAACTCCGCCTCAGCCAAGCACCAGGCTGCCTGATGCGCGACGATATGCACCACGGGAGGCTTATCTTGCCCAAGTTTATGCACCTGATAAACCGGAAATGTCATCAAGCTACTCGCCCGCGCTCCAACCACCACTGCTTGCCGGCGACAGCGAGTACTGGAAAGTGCTCTTATCGACGCTCTCGAGTCCCGGTGCTCTAGCGTCACCATCAGGCCTAAGCCATCTGGACCAACGGGACTACTGGCGAACTGGGGCTCAGTCCCTTCGACAGACCTCCCCCACACCCGGCGTTTTGTTTATGCATCTCTCAAACTGTTTATTAGCCGTTCCCGGTGGTTGTGTGGCCCAACCGGTTCGTGTCGTTAGGCGTTATCTCTTTGCAGCTGCCGGCCGACTTGCGATGCAATGTCAAGGCGAAACCTTCCCACACGTTCCTGAAAATGTGACTATAATCCAAATGAATGAATGAATGGATAGGAGCAGACAACAGCTACAACACAAAACAAAACCAAAAAACCGTCCGCCGATTCAAAACAACATAAGCTTTCAAGCCGCGAAAACGCTTACTTACCTGACACAGATAGAAGTGATGCCGTTCGACGCGGTTCGGTGAGCTGCTCGGCTTTGGCATGCAGCTGCTCCATATTTTGGTAACCATGACTCTGCAATTGATGGAGAAGAGAAGGCAAAACGGTTAGAGCATGTGAGCAAAAAAAACGCGTCCAATTAAAGTTTATCCTATTGCGGCGTAACGTAACAGTGTAAAGGCACACTGGTGCGGCCAAAAACACACCTTCCTGTTCAAGTATGCGATGATGGGAAAGTCGAAAATTGGCAGAGAGCGAAAGAGAAAGAAAGGGTAGGGGAGAGAGCGAGATCGGGGTGGTGGATAACAAGATCCGGAAGCGAATGCATTAAAGCGCATGAGGTAAATCCCGGCGCAAACCGTAGTATACCAGCGGAGTGAAGTGTCTGTGGGGATCCCTTCACGATTCACTTAGTCGAGAGAATCTGCCAGCGAACCGCTCGCACCCGTTGGCCACTTTATCTAGCTCGAAGCATTTTAAAAGAATTTAGGATTAGTTGTAGAATTAAAGGATAAGTTAAGCTTTTACTTAGCGCACCGGCTAGCACGGTGGTTGTGTTGGTGGTTGCGAAGAAGCCCACGCCGACACCGGGCCTGGAACTTTGCAAAGTGACACATTTTAATTACAAAGTGCCTGCCCCGGCAGCCGAAGCAGACATTCAATTGGGGATGCAGAGTTTTAGTTCGAAATGTTAGAAAACTCCTCCACTTAATTACTTTTGAATTTCTTAAAACCTCGTTTGTGCGGCCCACATTTGCTGTTGTCTAATGTTGCAATTTTTATCTTAAAATTTTTACCCGTTTTCTGAAGTTCATATCACATATGTATTATTTAGATGGTTTAAGTACGCGAAGTCGATAGGAATACAAACTTATAAAATTTCTTTTCAAAATGTGGTATCATCAAGTTTTGTTTCATATACTGGCAAAACTGCAATGCAGTGTCCATGAAGTTACGCCTACCTTCATCCGTTAAGGTTCCAGGAATGGCAGAAATTGATTATAATCTCGAGAGGGAAAAAAATGCATTTTATGTCAACGAAGTGCTGTATCATGAGGGCAAAAAAGATTGAACCCATTAGCGGGAAAAGCCTCGGCACTTGATCACACCGCACAAGGGCTGCCCAGTAAACGGTTATGAAACATAAAACCATCTTGAATATCGACTCCTTCTGAATGATAATCGGCTTGGAGGACTTTTAATGACGGAACCTTTTATGTGCTTCGGGGAAAGAATAAATACGGATCCGCCGCTCTCGAAGACTTAATACTACGAAGTCTTTTCATTAACTGCCCTTCCACGGTGGGGTGGATAAAACAAATATCGTCCGCATGAGCCTAATGGCAGGAGCAGAGTAGAGGCAGAGAGTGGAAAGAATGAGCGAAACGGGAAAAAAAACACGCGGAGAATGAGTCCGAGCCCGTACGAACGAGTGCCTTATTGAATTGTGTGTGTCGTCGTGGGCCGTGGGCACAAGGCCCGATTTTCCACAAGGCCGACTTAATCGGGGCTACTCGATCGCGCACCAGTTAAGAGGGATTCCGTGCGGGCGATGGCTTTTCCACTCGAGATGTGAGCTGATGTGGTCGAGCGGAACAGGCTCGGGCGTCAATTGCAGATTATTAAAAATCTCCACATGCACACCGACACACAGCGTATTCCCCGATAGATGGTACTCCCAACCAGCCGAAAGGCTGCAACCGGGAAAGTGTTTCGCTCGAGTGGAGTTAAGTGACACGGTTCGCCTGTACGTGACTAAACTGCACAAGAGTTCGGTTTTCATAACGTATTACGGAACGATTGGAGGAAAAAAGTATATTTATTTCCAATTTCCACTTTCATTTAAGATCCTTAACAGCAGGATTTCATGAAGATGTTTATCTTTCGATTTCTACTCCATATTCAAATACTGAAAAAACAAAAATTATATTAATATTTTTTTAAATGATATTGAAAAAAAAAAGAAACGCCAGTGTCAGATTTCTTCTAACGCTTACGAAAAACGTATGCAAGTGGTTTTTACAAAAGAAACCTTCAACCTCTTTTCCTAGTCAAACATTTTTCAATATATTGCTTTAAACGCTTCGACCACGCCTAATCCAATGTGCGTGAACAAAATATGGCAATCTGCTACCGACATCTGGAAGCGACAGTAGCAATCGGCCACGCATTTTCGTTCTTGCGTACCCTCGGTGTGGAGTTTGACCTTTCGCACAGAGAACATTACATAACGAAACCTCAAAAAAAGAAAATAAAAGATCACGTACGCAACGTGGACGAAATAAAACAAATCACAACCGAATGCCGACGCTAAACGCTTCCTGGTCTGTCTAATCGATGTCCGTTCATACGATACGCATTCCAGTATTTATCATCGGCGACACATGGAACTAGGCAGTTGCAGTTGTTAGCCGTGGAAAATCCGGGGGGGGGGGGGGGGGGGGTGTGGTTGGATATGAGAATCCACTGAAGGGAATCGAACAAACCTGGCCCCAGTTTCCAGTCGTCCCGCGGGGCATTTGCCGTCGTAATGGGCAGTGGGAGACACACAACAACATCAACAAACAACCAACGGCTGGAACGGAACTCTACACGAGCGGCCAACAAACTGTCGTAATATTCGTAATAAAAATTTGAACCGAATCGTGGCTATGAAACTGCCATGTTTATTTCCTCGAACATTTACCTTTCAGTTCGGACCCGATTGAGTTCACCAAAGGGGTGAAAAACACCGTGGAAAGAAGGGGAACGGGGGGAAGGGATAAACATGTCGATTCAGATAAGCTTTGATTGGTTCGCGAGCTTGCGATTTTCGTAAAAGTAGCACCCTTCCCTTCATGCGTGCGTGAGTCAAGATAAGCTCTTCTACCACAGTCCTTTTTCCACAACGATGCGAATTTGTCCGTCACAGATAATCAAATGAGGGAAATGATTCTGTTTTCTTTCATACGGAACAATTACCATTAATCTGGTGTTTAATCTGGAGCTACCATATATTCCTCTAAACGTTTAACCCCATACACCGACAGCTGCTTAGTTGTTTTGGAAAATAACTCAGAAATCGTTGAAAAATAGAAAAACGGTTCTACTCTGCTGGTCACATGGATAATGTTTATCATTAAAGTTATTACTGAACGCATCGGGAACTGATTTAACCACAAATGTTTTCATGGCATTTTCGAAACATTTAAGTAGCAAAGTAAATAAAAGATGGATCAGAAGTTGTTGATCGATTTATAATTGTAGTAATTCCAATATTAAACATCAGTGGCATCAGTTCTCCAGCAGTTATGTTAGGAATGCATAGGGTAGAGATTACATGTTCTCTTTAATTGAAAATACTTTATTTGTACATACACATTCTTACCTTTTGTAGTTTAATCTTTTTGTAATCTTTAACAAAGTTCTGAGTACATGTATAACGGATTAAACAGTCATTTGTTATATCTAATTAAGGCTTTTGGATTGATTATTAGCTATCCTTTTTCGAGTCAGTTGTCGTACTGAATGTTATATTGAATTTTTCAATCAACCAAAATGGCTCACTTTGTATGAACAATAACTAAACTTTCGAGAAGCTAAAGTGAATTCATTGTTTTTGAACAATTTCATTGATACTGCACGGACTGGTACACTTGTGGTTCATGTCAAACCAAGCCCGGAGAGCTTCATGATGTTAATTTTTCCCAGACCGTATCCACGCCGGGCAGGGCCGCATATGATTACGCTCGTAAAGCTTACACAAGCGGACATGCGGCAATGAGCAACATTGCCAGCGTCCACCATAAATGTCACATCTAACAACGGTAGCACCACGGTAGAGTAATTCGAAGAGTAATTGAATTCGTTTCCAGGAAACTGTTCGCATCAAAGCGGCAAACAACCCAGCTAACTGGGTTATTGAATGCGCCTGTGTACCATGCGATCGTGGTGTCCAGTTTTATTCGCTTCCCTGCCTTTTTGCATCGAGCATTCCGAGTAGAAATTGGTTCGGGAAGTTGTCACGACCAGAACGACCAACCACAGATGGTTCCAGTCGGCGCCGAAGCCATCGCCCGGCCATCGTCAGCTGCACATTTGCGGGAGACGAAACGTTTCCTGAAACTAATATCTGACCCCAGCTTCAGCTAAGCCTTTCCGCCCGGGTACATGTTATGGTCATCACGACTTTCGAGTGAAGGATGATCTTTTCGGCGCGCCAACGTTGTACAGCGTGGGCACGTTCTTTATTTTGGAAATCCCTTTTTTGAACCACCGACAGGAAGCCCGGAAGAAGTTTCCAGCACAAAGAAATGTTAGGACGACGAGGAAGGACAACTACAAAAAAATGGGACAACTTTATTCCCAACGACAACGATCATTTGAATTTCAATTACCATGTAGGATGTGAGCTGCATGGGAATATTGCTTCCTGATTGTCCGTTGCACTTCTAGGACGAGCGGACGGCATGTCCATGTCGACCCTCGATGGAATAGACTGACGGTTGGAGAACTTTGAGCGGCCTGAAACGCCTTCACTGCTCTTGGTCGAGCAAAATACGAAAAAAATGTTTCAATTTTACTGAGATCCGTCTCCTTCACACAATCTCCGCTGTCTTCGTCGATGAGCTACACTGGAAGGCAGTTTTTCTTGCGAATTGGTTACTTGATGCGGCTTATGTAAGCCGATACTACAAAAACTCACACAAAAAGTACTGTAAAAGATAACATCAAAGCACATGAAAGCAAAGAAAACGGAGAGTGGTACGTGGAAAACGGTAAAGAAAGTAAAGCATTTGGCATTTTTTGAGAAAGGTGTTTTCTAGAACATTTTAGGCCACCATTACAGAAGCTTTCCTAAGCTTGCCAAATATGAGCCAATACGTGAATAGTATTATTACTAAAGTCAAGCATAATAACAAAGGATTCCTTTTGACCTTTTAACATAGAATTCCTTTATTCACGTTGAGTTGGAGCTTTTCATCTGTTAGAATATTTGCTACTAACGAACCAAATTTTCCAGAACCAGGTATTTCGATGAATAACCTTCACCAGTTTCATTCTTTATAGAAGGTCAATTTGACGCTCATATTGAAATTCATGATGTGCCAAAAGTCCATTATAAGTTCCTAAAAGAAATCAATTTTACATTTATTTAAACATGTGGAGGAGCCCTCTCGAACACTCATGCGATTCGAAGGAAGTAAAACGTACGCTCATACCGCTCCGAAACTGCCGGCAACTTTAGAAACTTTACCTTCCAATACCGAAAGGCTAAGGGAATTTGAACACACGCGCAAAAAAAAAACAATCTCCGTAATGGAATAAAGCATTATCGTGCGGAACAAAAGCCATCGCACTAATAGGAAAATGGTTCTCCTTTTGCAAGGGACATAATTTTCAGCCTGCTCGCAGTACGAGCTTCCTTTCTACAGCTTCATTCTTCGCTCCAACGTGCGACCCACCTGCTTGCAAAGACTTGCTTGAGAGAAAAAAAAGTTTCCAGATAAAACGAACATACTTGCGCGCTTATCAGAGAGTGTTCCGCTGACGGTGAAAAATAGTTCACAAACAACGAACGATCCTTGCGTCATTGGTGATTACTCTGAGCCGGGTAGGGAAGGGTGGCAGGCATCCCGGTGACAAACTATCTACGGCAGAAACGTTTGAAACGGGATAGCCCGATGTGGCATCTGCACCATTGCTAACAGGAGGTGTCATTTCCCATTAAACTCTACGAAGCTGGAATTAATCCGGTTACGGAAAATAGTATTGATAGATAAGCGTAAAGCAAACAAATCAATTTCACGTCCCATTTCGTAAAGGTGGCACGTTTCCACAATTATCCTGTGATTTCCCGTCCTTACTTTGGATCAATTTACGTTGTTTTAATTGTTTAAAAGAACGCAAACGTTGTCTACAATACGAATAGTCGTTCACGGATCATTCCATCGGAACAATTATGCCACCATTTGCATGATCATATCAAAAAGAAGTCATATATCCATATCTTTCAAAACGGAACATTAAATTGTCGACCTGCCTCAATCCCTTTATCAAATCAATTTAAAAGTATTTTTCAACATACTGCTTGAGCTTATACCCGTCCTACGACCAACGGTCAAATTGGAATTTTGGAAACAACATTTTACTGCTGGTTGCTCACCGGAGACATTTGTAATCTTTTGGGAGCAGGTAATCCTATTCGACTGGCTTAGATCAAACGTCGGAAAGAGTTCCTTCCCAGAAACATGCCCGATGAATAATCCAACAGCGGAGAAAAAAAGGATACCTGACCCAAAGTCCGATCTCAGGTCTGTTGCGGACAGTAACTTGTTCGGATAAATCCCATGACGGGCTGATGCACACATGGGGTGTATGAAATGGGATTAATAAAACATAAATCAAATCCATCAATGTCAGAAATCTGGAACCCACAAGCGGCGATCACAGGCGCCAAATGCACGATATTTAATGGCGCTTGCCTGAAATCATATTTTCTTTTCATTTCAAAACGACACTGTTTAACAGCATTTGATGTGATATGAAAGCGTATCGATTTTGAATAATCTTTCATTTGATCCGTACGTAAGCAAACTGTTCAACATATCACCGGAAGCACTCATAAAAATCAGGCACTTTTTTGTTGTTCAACTGTTCACCCGTTGAAATCTGACCGACATCACTGTTGGGCCACTGCAGTGGAACGGAAGAAAAGTTGGTGTTCAATCACAGCTTATTTTCACACTTGCACGTCAGTGCACGATAACATTTTTGAAAGCTGTTCGAAAAACTTTCCACGTCCCGGGTGGTGCCGGCCCCGATACCATTTTCTTTCAGCAGAATGTATCGTGCCCGGATGTTTGAGGGCAAGTGAAAGCGAATGAAATGTTTGCCCGGAGGGAAACGAAACCGGAACGCAAGGCGACGGAGACGACTCGGAGAAGACGCCCGGAAGGAGCGCGCCCGAAACAGATGAGCGATGGACGAAACATCACAACCACAAGTCCCAACTGGACCCCGGGGAAAGGGGAGCGGCGCCCCGTTTAACAACGCTGCTTCTAATCCAGCTTCTGCTATCCCTAAGCTTCTCATCTCAAGACGGCTTTGCCGGAGGAGGAGGAGGAGGTGGAGAAGCGCGGACAATCCTTTCAAACATGCTTGACATCTCGGGTTTGGAAAATGGAAGAGCAATCGCCCGTATTTTCTTGCTTCTGGTTCCCGACCAGAAGAAAAATGATTTGCGGAGACACGCTTGGCCGAGTATGTCGAATTTTCCCTGTTCGTTTTTGCCATTCTGTACAAGCACCAGCAGCGGAGGACATGTGAACATGAAAATCGCACCAGCGTAAGATGGCAATCCGACAATTCATCGAAAGTGATAGAAAAGAACACTAGGAAGCGTGGGAAGACAATGAAAAAGGAATACCAGCAAACCCGCGTGCACCATTCTTGCTGGAAGTATTTGAATCTCATCAAAAGAATATGGAATTTATTCAAACGAAATCCATCCAATTCGTTCAGTTCAGCTTCGGTCTGTTCGCAAGCATGCAAGCGGCTGCAAGCAACTCCATTTGCCCGCATACGACCGTATCGTGTTACGAAGCGATTCTCGACGTGGTTTTGCACGAAGCAAATCCGGTTTTATTTTCTCCTTTAGCCCCGCCAAGCAATGGGAGCGATTGCCAACCGAGTGGCCCTTCTGCGCTTTGTACGAGTTCCCTTGAGGCGATTACGATGATGGGAAAGCAGCAGCAGCGTTTCTCCCCCAGGCCAGGCAGGCAAGTGGCTGGCGATGAAACATATGTACATATATTTTCCCATGTATTCACATTCGATGGATGATCCTTGCGCTTCGATACTGTGGGGATGGCTCGAGAAGGGGCCAACATTTCTCCAAACCAGTCAGCTAGATTGATGATGGAGTAAGCAGCGATGGAACTCAGCTTTTGCCGGCATCCGTCTTCGCATCTGCCGGCTTCGGCGTGCGTTCAAGGTCAAACGGAAGAATCACGAGCTCGGGCCATCGGCATCATCATCATCATCATCAACAGCACCATCGTCAGTATGCACCCTCTTCCAGCGTTACCCGAAGTTTGGCACGTACAATATGGGAGAATTCGTTGCGAATAAGGGTACGCTCTACAACCATTTATTACACCGAGGGATGTGACTTTGCGGAAGCCGTCAGACGCATCCGTTCGAAAGGAATACCACCGGGTGTAGATCTGTGTCACCAAGCGAAGGCTCCGGTAGGACGGATATCGAGATTTGAAAACGAGTATGGACGTAAAACCCAAAACGCTACCATCATATGAAGTAGAATCGCTCAATCGTAAC
Organism: Anopheles atroparvus; assembly: GCA_914969975.1. Classification (NCBI taxonomy): domain Eukaryota; kingdom Metazoa; phylum Arthropoda; class Insecta; order Diptera; family Culicidae; genus Anopheles; species Anopheles atroparvus. The sequence continues at coordinate 35,460,012 of CAJZCY010000003.1, forward strand.
CGGCTGGGGCTAGATGTGTCGTTAAAATTCAGAGGCCAAATGCGCCTCATGCGACAGATCCTGCCGATGGGCGTTGTTATTGAGAAGAATCCCATGCGAAAACGCACCATCACCACCTGAGGACACAGAAATATGTATCGATCTAAGGGGCGAGAGAATAAAAAGATAAATAGTGCTCCGACAGTGCCGATCGTGCCGGAGGAAATGCGACGCGTTTTTGAAGAACTCTGTCTTCTGGAATAATTCAATATCACCAATCTATGTAAGCAGGTACAACATCTTTAGTACAAAGCCTGCATCTTTGGCAAAAAAGAGCCAAAGACAGTTGGAAGGACATGCATATATGAACTTTACGTACATCATAAAATGGAAGATGAAAAGCGATTACTATGAAGAACGAGAGCGTGTCATGGCGAATGGCCCACAAACTAGTGGATGATAAAGCGTGTCGATTTTTATACGATAAATCGTGATAAGAAATCAAAGTATAGATAGTGAAAGTTTTATGGACTTACCAAGGAACGCCAAAATTGGATATCTTTACAGCACAGTTTTGGGCTGTTTTACATGAAGCAAAAGTGCAGATTTACACAACCCACCAATGCACAGTTAAGAGCCCTACGCACGATTAATAGTTTTTGAGAAAATTAATTCCTGCAGTTTGCGTTTTTGCATTTCGACCATTTTGCTCTGAAGGTTCTAGGATGACTAGATTAACGGCATAGAACGACACAGCTGACAACTAGACAGTTGCTAAGACCAGACTTCAGTACACATGCCCAAATTATCCGATTATGCAACTAGTACACAGTAGTATACTTGAATTCAATGCAAACTTTTCTCATTCAACTCAGAAGCTCAGGTCTTATTTAAAGGTTAATGTAAGGAAGGTCATCATTCAAGTGTTAAAAGTCGTTGGTATTCATATTTAGTTACACTGCAAGATTTCTTCACCGTCGTCAGAAGCGTAAGTAAGTTTCTTCTTTACGAGCGGGTTGTTCTTAAGCTTCCTAAATCTAACGATTGGTGAGGCTGTTTATTAAGGACCTCAAAATAACTTCCCATTGCTCCTCGGCATCTCGAGACTACTACGTCGGATGCGAACGGAAAACAAACCCGTGTCGGCAGATAAACACAGGCTATTTCCGTTTTCCTTTCTGCCTTGAGAGGCCTTGCTGATATTCATTATTCAACGGAGCGGTCAAGCAACTGCAGCTGCGTCCTGACCAACAAAAGCACAACCCACCGTGCAGGCTAACGGACCCGGCCCGGGCAAAGAATTCTTCCAGCTCAATCCCTTCGTTACTTCCGATGAAGGGGGAGGCAGATGGTGAGACCTCGTTTCATAAATATGTACGCTCGTTCGAAGTGCATCCCGCCGGTGCCCTAGCGAGGCAACAGGAAGAAATATCGAAGTGCTAGTGTTGTCGGCTAAAAATAGCTCCCGGTCTCAACCGCACACCCATTGGCTTGTACGGAAATAGGCAAAACTGTCGTCGAACACGGGTGCGAGGGATAAATGTGTACACCCACAACACACCGACGTAGGAAAATGAAGAAAAAAGGAAAGAGCGAAGGTGAATGAGAAAGTGTAGTGAACATGTAAGCTACAAGCAGAGGGAAAGGGAAAGTAAAAACAGCCCACGACGGTGAAGAAGCCTCATAAATAATGTACCGCACAGAAAAATACAATGCCCCGATGGTGTAGCGACATGCAAAGGAGCAGCGTTCCTTATCCGTTCACCATCGTCGGATGGAGAAGCAACGCTTCTGTGATGAAGGAAAAGGATTTATTAAACGGCTAATTCGATTGCCAAGCAGGCGAGTTTTTCCATCAAATGTTTGTGATGAAAAATAATGGGGTCTAGTGAAACTCTGAAAATAAGGATCATGTTGCACAAGAGGCTAAAAATAATATTATATTTTACAAGTGGTTTTTTGTGTGGACATTAAGTATGGTTTAATATTATTATGAATACCCGTTTTCCATAAGAAATTTTTTGATTAATTTGTTAGAATAGGAAAAATAGAACAAAAACTATAAAAATAGGTTTTCATCAATAACGTTGAAATTTTCGCTCTGCTGGCCAATCTGTGCTCGATCCTCATTAAATATGTCCCGTGTCACATCCACCACGTCACATCAAGTAAATTATTTCCTCTCGGATGCCCTCGAGATAATTACCCATCAGCAAGGATATCAATCCCTCCGGCAGCAACCGGCCGTTCCATTTCCATCTCATCGCATCGCATCCGCCGGACGGAACAAATGAGAATGGAAAGCCCAACCAACCCCATGCACGACGCCGGACGTCCACATTTTGGTACAGGGTTTGCAAGAATAACACAAACTTTCATTAGTTTCCCATCCCGACACGCAATGCGGAAGCAATCTCCCAGGAATACACACGCAGCACTCTGCTGTTGCGGTGTGAAGCGTGCGTAAGCATTCGACCGGATCAAAGTTCAACATCCGGCCCGAGGGCAGTCCGACACCCGTGCGGTACTAGTGCCTGCAATGTTTGTCCGGGGCTGGATTCGGAGACCTCCGGCAGATTCTAAAAAACAAAGCATCTCTCCGGCGGCGTCCGGCAGTCCTTCATTTCGCCCATCTTGCTGACAGCTGACCTTACACATCAGCACCGGCTCGGGAAGCGATTCCGGAACGGTACTGTACTAGCCGGGCTGGGGAAACCGAACCCCCTGCCACAGTGCAGTAATCCCCACATCCGATTTTGGCACGTGATACACATTTGCCCCGCAGGCGCACACCACAATCGATGGTTTGGGGCTTGCACGAGGAGGGGTTGCACTGCGGTCCGGTGTGGTTGTGTATTAGGTGACTTTTTTACACGCCCGATCTGGCCTGTCAGCACTATCCTCTCGATCCGCCTCTGCACTATGGGATTGGTTAGAACGTGGCACGAAAAATAAGGTGAACGATGATAGGGAACTTATACCTTTGTTTATGGGAGTAAACACCAGACAAATTAATATGGCAAGGATGGATGGATGGTTTATTGGAATTGACAAAAACTGATGAGGAACAATTCCAGCATCCATATAAAAACCACCGCAAATTGATTTATATTTGCGCTTAAACTGAGCACTAAATTCAATACCGCTAAACATTGCTACGGTTAAGAATCTTGTGGAAAAAAAAATCCACATTAAAATTTGGCATTCAGGCAGTTTGCCTTTTCCATCTTATGTATTTTTTCTTCCATTGTTTATTTTCTTTTCTATATTTTTTTCTAGTTTATTTTATTCATAACTATTATATTCTATAATTTTGCACTATTACTTTTTAAACACCTTGGCACATAGTGGCCCAGCACGGTGTAGAATCGAACTTCCCTTGGTTTTGGCTCGGTACATGTCCTCTAAAACCGAAGCACATGTTCCCACGTAGCGTTAACCGGGGCGTATGAAATGGGGATGGGTTGGTAGTGGCCTGCAATTGGCCACACGACACACTACAGCAACAACGTGCAGTCCCCTTCTTCCCTGCGCTGGGTGGAAGAACATAGAACATCGTAGAAAAAAACAGGGCTTTGGTAGTGCGTTGCTCGCCTAACATGGGCTAGTGCACAACTTTACGGTGTTATAACTTTAGTTTAAACACCCACATTACTTCTCCTGGTTATTATGCGCACATACAGAGAACATCTACAACGGGGAAATGCAGCATCGTTAACAACTTTTAAAACCCATCCAGTACCCCGCTCCACAGCAAACCATTCTGTACCCCACACTGTGTGAAAGCAGCTTTAAAAGCCACCAGGTTTCCCAACAACGTACGCATCTTCTGGTGCGACTATTATGAAATTTAAAAGATGATTTGAATTTATTGTATCCTTCGTAAAATACAGCTTATATTCCTTGGTAATGCAGGTGGCATAACAACAATAGCTTTGGCAATGGCAATGGCCGACATATGTGAAGCACACATCCTTTTTCGTTCAGTGTAATCAAGAATTCGGCGTATTATGTTTTAATTACTCGACGGTTCATTGCCGTTATTGAGTTGCAATAGCAGACACGTTATTGATACGATAAATGACACGTCATAACCAGTGTAATAAATCATTGTTGTACCGCATCCGAGGTAACACTAATGACAAAACTGAGTGGCTATAAATCTGCAATATCTTCGGCATTGCAGAACGATCTGATTAACCAGTTGACACAAAACATATGGCTCTACACGGTACCGCATGATTGTAGTACATAGAAGACGCAGTAAGCCCTTGAACTTTTATTAAACATATTCCTTACGCACGTAAGGAAATGCATGAACAAGATAGAAATCAGCAACATCTTTTCAATAATGCATTTCTGCTGTTTGTAAGTTCTGCCTTATAGCAGTTTTACGTGATACAAGAGATTTCGATTTTGTAGGACAAAATGAAGCAGCGATATGATATGTTTTTCTTCATATCTCCATGTGTGCATACAATGCTAAATAAATCGTTTGTTTTCGAGCAGCTAAAAATACACGAACGTTCGATATAATCATCAATTGTAAGGGACCACATGGGCAAACAGTACGCACCCACGCGCCTGAACGTCAATTTTTATTAACATGGGAAAAGAAAATAGGCTCATCCTGCCTCGGCAGAGCTCCAGGAGCCTCGTTTTCTATCTCGTTCTAGGGGAAAAGAAAATAAAAGATTCCCCCGACTATGCCCCAAGTGTCATCCGGCGTCCATATCACTTACAACCGGCAGCGCTTCTCTGTCCTTTTAAGCATTGCCTGCAATGGAACCATAAAACCCATCCGCACACAGCATTGAGGGCACAGGAAGTCCGGTGGACGATGACAAGCCGTCAAATGCTCAATCTCGTCTGGTCTCAAGCCACTCGGGTTCTGCGCTTAATGTCGACGCTGTCACCGATTGTCCAAGATGTGTTTTTTTTCTTTTTTACTGCCTCGTATCGGAATAGCCGGAGGATGCAGATAGATGTCCTCCCATTGTCCACCAGAAGTTCGCGCCGGAAATCATCTCTGTTTTTTTTCTCGGTGTTGTACCACCTAGGGCCTATCCGTTGACAGGAAAAGGAAATGCTTTTGTGAGGTGGTTGCTATCGGTGCTTCGGCCTTCCTTTCCTTCAGCAATGTTTCGTCCACTTGTACCAGCCGCTTAAGTTTGTGTGCCTTTTAATACAGACGTATCTCGCCCGACGTGGTTCGTAAGCTTTTTCATGCCGAACAGAGCGGATCAGTAACAATCGTGGTTATAAAAACTAATAAGTGGTTTCCTAGCTACACATTGCTACATGTGTTTGCTTTACTGTAATTACTATTCTTGGTGAATCCACGACTAAAACATTATCAAAGAGAGTAAAGGGTAGACTTTTTGCATAATATTGAAAATATGAATTTCATTGGTGTGGATTATGCAGGAACTTCGAATAAAATTTTCAATTTTTCATTTGCACTATATTAGGAAACATATTGGTTGCATTCACATCGCTATGCAAGTCCTTCTCGCAATCCTTCTCCGGCGATGTATTAATGACCCGTGTAGAAGCCACCACTCTACTCACTATACACACAATCAGCAAAGGACACCCGGGAAACAGGAAAACAACTGCAGACTTTTAACGCGTGCCTTTTTTTTTACTCATGTAGAGCACTTTTGTTTGTCCCATTTCTTAAGCAGTCGATGATTGCACAATCTTCCCAGTACACTCGACCGCCACTTGCGCGAAGCGAGGATTAGTCTATAGACACCCTTGTGCAACGCCTTTTGGACGGCTGATTCAGTGAAAGAAGGTAGCGAACAGCGCAAGCCTGCAATTCTTTTTAGGCCACTCAACAAAAGTGTAGTCCACGGCCGATGGAGATTTCTTGCTGGATGCTGCACTGGTAGCTTGTGAAGTGATTCTTTCAACCAAACCCGGTTCACCGAGGAGTAGGATAACATCGAAATAGAGCCTTCGCACAAGCAGCTGCCATCCACTTTGGCAGCGTGCCGCGCCATTCTGTGAAAGCTTTTATAGGACGATACTGGGAAGAATATATGACTTTAGCAACCCGTTTTCTGGGTATCTAGAAGACTATAATGTTGAGAGGAGCCTTTCAATGGGTGAACGTTGGAAGGAGAGCTCAATTTTCTTGTCAGAAGTTGGGAACGGATCACGCACCTTTGTCTACTTTAAGTGCCTTCATTATGTCACCTTTCAAATTGATGCACGGTTGTGCAACGTTCCATCGTAAAAGTAGTCCGTCCATCCGTAGTAGAAAAGTATGAGTAAGAATCCAAAACTCCAGCAGTACTATTAAGGTAAATACATGCACCAGCATGATTGCAGTGAGAATAAATACTACACTAAACAACATCTCAGGGAATATTATCTGCGAATTCAATTTTATAAATGTTTTGAACAGGAAAAAACGAGCCAGCATTTCCGTTTCCTTCATTTGATAAGGGTTAAGCAAGTTAAGCGCAAGCTTATCGTAATGACATCATACTACAATACTCGCCCGGGCCGTGATGGGCTTTATTTTATTTTATTATTTGCCTCCATGCTCTCGTCTCCGCCGGTGCACGACAAGAAGTCAACTTCTGGCGCGAAGATAAATGTCATCATAAAACAAACGGAAGATGAAACAAATAAAAACGAAGCGACGCATCCTTTCCATTCGTAACTGGCTCCGGTGAAAGAATGCCACGGTGTCAAAGTAACGGGAGAACACAAACAGCCAACCACACCTAGCGACGGCCGCGTAGCTCCCAAGGAGACACGCCCGGGCTCTGAGAAGAGCGCCAGAGCATAAGCAAGAGAAATGGCTTTACACGTCCACGGAAATACCAAATGTGCGCCAGTGACGATACGGCCCTGCCAACCGGGAAGCTGTGAGAAATGTCGAAGAAGCATTCGAACGTCCAACATTTCCATTCTATATGGGTTCGCGTTTTCGAGAAAGGCCAAGATTAGCGGAAAACTTGTAATGGGAAACATTTGCTCTCCACCCGAACAGGCAAAGTTGCGGTCGAAAGCTGCGCCTCGAGACATGCTGAACTTCCGCCTGTCCCGATGCTGTGTGTACAGCCATCCAGCCAGCCAGTGCCGACGCTGGCTTAGCTAGCGAGGATAAGGACGACGTCAGTTATCTCGTGCTCAGCTACTTCATTTAAATAAAATGATTAAAAATGTGCAAGTAAATTTTGCTAGCATGCGCAACTTCAAGGAGAGCCAAATTATGCTTTCAAACTTCCGAGCAGCAAAAAATGTACCACAATGGAGAAGGGTACATTATTATTCAGCATCTCAGCACTGAGAACTACGAAGTGAATAGGATTGTACTCCTTTTCTGTAAATAAGGGAGCATAGTAAATCCGTTAGAAGATCATTGCTTGATATTAATACATTAACGCTTAAAAGTTCTCATTTCGAAAAAAAAAAACTAAGAAGCTCAGAGATAATAACGCCTCAAATTTACCATTTGATGCCAGATATTTAAAAGGTAGATTTTTTTTTAGAAGGGCAGAAGGTATTTGAAGATGTTGGTTGAAAGGTTGAAGATGCTCAGCTGCTCCATGCCTTTACCGAAGAATTTCTTCCCTCATAATTATGTTTTGTTAACCGGAGGCATTCCAAGTGGGAATTAAAATTAATCTTCAGCATCCATCTCACGCTTGCTCAGTAGTTATCGATCAATAACCCTTCACTCGCTGCAGAATTGCGCTAAATTGCCAAATAAAAGACTCACAAGAAAAAGCCACCCCCCTACCACCACTTCATAAATAATCAGCGAAGCGATTGTGAAACGAGTTTCGAAAAAGTTTCTTTCGTTAGAATTTGCACCGTTTCTCCATTCTTTGTCCTTTTATCGATCAATTTTTGGGTGGCTCGCATTCTTTGTAGCTTTGAAATCATACTTCCACCCTCTTTCCCTTCCATTCGGCGTAATTAATCGCTCAGCTGGAAGCAAATTCAGCCCGAAACGCTTCTGCTATTTATGCTTTTGCAATATTTTTACGATCGTTCGTACAAGCCCAGCCTTTCGCCCTTCTTCAGCTCAGCGGGTGGAAGACCTTCCAGCAGGAATCTTCGAATACATTTTCGAACCGAAAGACGGTACAAGCCGGGTGACGGGTGAAGTTAAACGACCGTGTGTTACTTCCTGCAGGGGGGCAGCATTCCGGCAATTGGCATGGATTTACATCATGCGGCTGAGAACAGGAATAAAACGGCATGCAATCGTTTTAATTTATCCCTATGAGCCTGTCAGATTTGTAGGGTAAAATGTAAACTCAAATAATTTGCCGTTCATAAAGCAATTTCATTCGTTGATAAAGATTGATTAAAGAAATAGAAACAAAAACTATGTTTTATCATTTTCTTAGAAGTTAATATTTGCAAAACAAATTCAAATACATAAATCTGCTTCCGTTCTACAAAAACAGAATGTATGCCTATACATCTTAAGTTCTTGCTACTCTTTGTTTTGACCTTGTAAGGCGAACAAACCTGTTCCAGAACCGAAAACACACTAAAATGCAGGCCTGCCGTATGTTTGCTCAAATGCAGCCAAAGACTCGGGCTGTTCCCTGGGAATCAGAAACTAAAAGCAGGAGGAAAGGAAATGCGAGCCAATTCCGACCGACCAGAGCACCGATATCGAATATCTTGCGAACAAATGTGGTCTGCCAATCAGGTATAGGACTGTTTGCTTCCATCCACGTCTCGCAGCCATGGGCGCAAGTGCAAGAAGTCAAACCACGGCATGACCCGTCTCGATGCCGCACACTGGCCACTAAGCCTTTAGATGAATATCGGCACGCAGCAGCAGCACGATACGGACCCGAACGTACAAGATTAAAAATGCAAATCAATTCCAATCATACCTCGGGGGGATGGTCGGTCGGGGTAGGGCCTGCGGCAACCCTTAGCAGGGAGAAGCAAACACGGCGGTCAGAGGCCACCGTGAGCGTGTTATGCTGCCCGGGATCGATGCTGAAACCGATGTCTTCACGCTACAACCTCGAAATCGCATACGGTACGCAGAGGGCAATGCATAGAACATTGAACGAGAGTTGGAGGATAGCCGCGAACATCGACCACCGACCACGCGGCCGATGGCTTATTGACTCAATTGAACCATTTCGATCTGATTGGCGTAATTCAATTACCGCCGCCCGGGTTCCGTAGACCGAGTCCGCGGCCCCGAAAACGCACGCCACACGCATCAGAGCGCTCGTCAGCATTTTACCAATCCGACGGCGACTCCGACCGAAGGCCCTTCATGTTATGTGGCTCATCACTGTCGTTGGTTGCCGGGTGCATGGGAAAATGGTGGCATCGGGCCGTAACTGATTTGTCACCTGACTCGAGGGGGTGACGAAGGAACGCAACAACCGGACCGCGGACACATGAAACAAACCCGGACCCACGCGACCTTGGCCGATGCAACATTGCCCGTGCGCCATGTCACTTGCCAATCAATCTAAGTTCGGGAGGGAGAAAGCACAAGGAGCTGGCAGTGACGACGAGTTCATCGAGTTCGACTGCAAGCACACACTCTTCTGCACATTCTCGTGCAATGAACGGTGGGAATATTTCCATCAGAGGTGATAGACGGTTGCTTCTTTTCGTTCCCGCGACTCGCCGACGATCGCAATCCACCGTGGACCAGCGCCAGTCCGCCCCCTCAATCCTCGGTGCGGTATCAGATGTCAATATAATCAATTCATGGTTATCAATCAGACGAAAGGGTGCGTGATGGGAAGCGGTACAGAAATTTTTCATTTTCCCGATTGGCACCCCGATTGATGACGTGGGAATTGAAAACAATTGCACCTGCCAGGCGGCGGAAAGAATTAATTTCCTGAGTGGTGCACAGTTTTGAGAACGCATGGAAACATTTCATTGCATTCGACAGTGTTGAATGTGAGGGGTACAGCTAAAAGTATACAAAAAAAAAATTAACAATTAACCCATCGAGCAAATTGTGTTCTTATATTCAATATATTTACAATTCTTTCAATGTTGAAATTGTGCTAAGCCCACTGACTATGCGGATAAATGTATGGTTTAAATTATATTTGCTAAAAAGAACTCACCGAAAATGTGTTTATAGATGCTGCAAATGGCTTCGAAAATCCCCTTTTTTATTTTCATAATATCCATTTTTTTAGACTGTTGCACTAACTATGAAAGACTTTATGAACAACCAAATGGTTCTGCATTACACATTGCGCTTTTCTAATTAGTTTATGACCAACCGGCATATCAACACCGGCGTCAGTGAAATCTTCAAGCTCCTAGTTTTCCTGAAGTACTACCGATAAATAAATCATATTCGACCTTCCCCGAAGAGAAACGATCCGACTCTTTTTATCATTCCACGAGTGATAATTAAACGAAGCATAGGATCCCAATAAATGACTCTGTTATCTCGCATTTTCAGAGTGAAACAGTATTGAAAATGCACACTGTAAGGAAAAAGGAACAAATACAGGAATGGAAAAAGGACCGGGCATCGATGAATGGAGGGAAAAATAGGAGGCCATAAAAATCATCAAAATTGAAAACAATTAAAACTTAACCATTCCGCTGCCGTAGGTCCGGGGGTGTCTTTCCCAAGGGGTGGCCGATGGTATCGAGCGGAAAACCAACGTATGCCATTAGTCCTTCGCTCTGGCACTTCAACTCCACCACTCTCCACTTCTTTCTTGCGGTCGACAATGGTGACGCCGGCCCAAAAGGACGATTGGAAAATTATTTTCCATCACTGGTCACGGGACATAATCTGGTGTAATTATGTTCACCCGTCGGTCGGCAGCAACCATGAATAATGTGCCTCCGAACTATCGATAATGACTACAATAATTAATCGGAACAGTTCAGAATTTACGCTGTGAAAAGACGTCGTTATTCAAGCTAGAGTTTAATGAAAAACTGTAACTTTAACGTAAATATGGAGTAAATTTTAGTACCACATTTTATGTATACATAATTGCAATAAGAATGAAATCGAATAATGAATAATCAAACTAGGTTTTGAACATAGCATTCAATACTTCTTTATTTTGATATCAAACATTTCAAAAATGCTTTTATATGCCATTCGAAAAAATGGAATACATTTTCTTTGTACACCAACGGATAAACAAACACGAAACAGATTTACTTCCGAGGCCCAACAGGCTTACTTATGAAAGGTTATGAAACATATTAACCTACAAATGTTTTACCATAACCGACAACGGTATTGGATGTCAGCAAAATAGCCTCTGTGTACAGAAAACACGAACAATAAAATTCAAGTGGGAAAACTACTTAACGCAGGAAGGAAAATAAGCTCCTGGAAGCTTGCATCCGTCGTCCCAACGCACGCTCTCGAGTGGCAAGTCATTTCTTCTCGTGCATAAATTATTCCTCTTAACTAATTGTGATTGCATGATTTTTTAATTCCAACCGACAGAGGCTCCGTTCCCCGGTACAGGCGTTTGCTCCGGTAACCTAATTTCGGCCCCGGTGTGATTAGATCGCCGCGGGCCGTAAAGGATGGATACACGTAACGTGATGCGCGCGTGGTGCGAAATTGACGACCCCATAAAGCCCCAGAGAGAACGACGCGGAGAGAGAGATGATGCGCCCAGGCAAGACAAGGCTAGGCAAGTCGGATATGGGGCAAGTTCTTCCGGTGCGAACGACCGAACTTGTGCTGCTGCATCCGTTCCGATTCCGTTGTGCCGATGAGCCGATGAGCGAACGAAAGGAACGAACTTTGTCCTCGAACCTGCGGGGATCGAAAAAAGGCAACCACAAAAAAAAAACAACAAAAGTTCCTGGGCAATTTTACCACCACCCACTGCCATAAAGTGTGTGACAATTTTCATTATCGTGCGTTGTTAAATTTGCATCCTGTCAATCACGGTTGGATGTTGCTGCTGCTGCTGCTGCTGCTGCCGCTTTGAAGCTGTCAGTCAGTCAGTCAGTCACTTCGCTTCACTCGCTTGGGCAGTTTGTGTGGCTTCCGGATCCGGAGCCCAATGGTTTTTCCTCGCAAGCGGGCGAACGTCAATCACTCGCATTGGGCACACAGCACAAGCTACTATAGCGTCCACATAAGAGCAGCATCGTGGCAAGCGAGCCTTTTTCCCCATGGTGAACTTCAACATACGAGCAGACGAGCTGACAGGATTTAGGCTCGGCATCCTGATCCAACTGGTAACCGGAGACGGGGTTCGTTCCATTGAACAAAACACAAGCAACCCGAAAATGGTACTATATTTTTTATCCTGTTAATAAACTCCATTTTCGAATTATTCCTCTATCCAATGCATTCTGGAGACAGTCGATTTTCGGTATAAACATCTTACCTCCGATTGCACTTACTACAAAATGTGCGTTTCGTTGGACCTTACCCTTTCCTTTGCTTCTTGTGCAGGTTGTAGCTCTGTGACCGAGACGACGACGGCACCTTCGTAAAAACTCTCCGAGGCCTTATGAGCTAAGAGATAGTCCATACGTACACTTACATGCACACACGTTGAATAGATCTGGCGATGCGGAGATCCCATAAAAAGGCCATGACGTTTGCACATGACATTCAACATAAATTTACGAGAGCCAATCTAGCAGAACAGAACGTCATCGTGTCATGTGGAGGAGGTTCTCTTTTGCCTGGGTTCTACCGCCACACGAAGCGTACCATTTTCACGTTTGCCTTGGCTGTCGGAAATATCACGGTCAAAGAGCACGGAACACGTGTGCGAAGCAGAGGAAGTTGCGGAAAAAAAAACCATAGCCCCCGGAGGCGGAACAGTGTCGCGATGGATATCAGAACAAATTATTCATCATCACCTGGACAGAGCTACCGGGGAAGGGTTTTCCCACGATGGAAAGCAAGGGGCACACAGCGGACACAATGATATGTTTTCCTTCGTTATATTTCTTCCGTGTCGTTTTTTTTTCTTTCTTTAGCCCCAACACACATAGAAGGAGTGAGAAAACCGGTATCTAACGAAATGACATTTTCCCTTGATGAAAAGGATTACACAGCGACGGACGAAAACGAGCTTGTTAGCACAGAGCTGTTGTTGGCGAATTTGTTAGCATAACTGATGAGCTTTCCCGTTGCCCAACTCCTAAACTGAAATAGTGCGGAAAAGTGAGGCTCGGCCCTTTGCGGCTCGTGGTCGAGGGCTTTTATGTATGCCCTTTCATTCCGAACCGCCAGCGCAAACATACAGGAGGCATAAATATTTATTTTAAATAATCTCCCGTTTTTAATTCCGGTTGACCTTTCGCTTTCTGTTCCTAATGCTCGAGATGACGTCGACGTTCGTTTAGAGGGCAGGAGAGAAAAGGCACGAGAGAGAGAGAGAGAGAGTCCTTTTTACAGTCAACATGTTTCCTTCCTTCCTCTTTGCCCGCCCACGGGAGGATGTCCCGCTGGTCGGGAAACGAATAAAACTAAATAAAAGCAAACCAACCGGCACGTACGCTTCACTTCCGCGTAAAGCCGGTGGATACAGGAAGGATAAAGCTTACGTAACACACATTCGTATGGCACACGGGTCTGTAGCACGAATCGTACCGGTGACGGTAAGTCACGGATTCACGTTCGCCCCTTCACCAGAGGGGGGAGGAAACCTCATTATTTTGGATCTGGCAAAGTGTGGCCGCAGCAGAGCAAGATTAGAAATTCCTGGAAATGGGCCTGCCGCAAGCCGGACTGTGCAGCCGCCTTGGTTAGTTTGAGAGGAATGTATAAACATTTATGTAAGGGTTTGCAGAAGAACTATAAAGTTCAAAGCGTGTCGTTCGAGGGAAATGGTTTTTTTGTTGGGCTCCGAACAATTGTAAAACATTGCATTTAACGATAATTGGCGTTTGCAATGCAAAATTGAACATCTTAAAGATATACACCAATCTAAGCGCGAAGATTATCCGAGGAAATACTGATCATTGAAAACTCAACATTTTTGTAGGAATATTATGAAATGAAAATGACTCATTTCGACAATACTAGTGGGTGCCCTGATTTCCCGATATTTATAGAAGATGTACCCTGTGATGCCAGCTGGTAGTTTTCCGCTACGTTTAATTTCTTGGAGAGTTTGACTTTTTTTTTCAGTGAACTGACATTTCGATTGTACAGTTTCGAATGGTTTTATTTTGTTAAATAATTGGGTCAATCTTTATATGAAAAGATGTTCGGAAGTGGATTTCAATAGCGTCAATAGGCTTACACCATTTATCTCTGCTTCTTTTTTATATTAACAGATAAGTATTTTGTTTATTAACATACGATTAATAGCTATCAAAAACTAATTTAAGGAAATATATATAATACTCAACAAAGTGAGTTGAGTAACGTGACGTTAAAAAAATATTTTTAGGGAAGCTGTTTCTGCTTTGTTTGGCTCTGTCTAATCATGGACTTACTCTGATCGCTTTTACAGTGGGTTTTTCTTTTCTCTTTTTAATTCACACCTTTCCTTGACAATTACGACCAAAAAGTGAAACCCAAGGCCAAATTTTCCTCATACAGTTTGCAAACTTCTTGCTCTATCTGCTTCCTCAACATGCGGTAGCACTAAATGGCAGCTCGACTTTCGCTACCAAGCAAATTATCACAACTGGCTGTTAAAATATGTGAAACTATGTGAAAACGGTTCCGCCCTACGGGACGGCAACACGAAATGGCTATGCAAAACTTGCAAAATAATTGCTTACTCCGGAGGGAATCCAAATAAACGACCCGTGACATCTTTTTTGATACGGCCGACTCGCATCTCTGATAACTTCCGCCGGCTCGCACAAGTTAGTTTTCAACTTCCCCGGTTGCACCGGAGCCACCAAAATGCCAAGCAGGGGTGTGGGGGTGGGGGGGTGGTAGTTGTAGGGTGGCCCAGGTGCAGCGTTGATTTGGCTGCAACGAGCAAGCCGAGTGAGTCGGTAGACTGAGCGGTTGTGTTTGGTAAACCTTATAACGTTAGGAAAGCCAAATCAAGCAATTGGTACCAATGCCACTAACAGACACAGGGAACACCCGGACGGTTGCCATAAGCATAACTTCTGCGCCCGTGAGTTCTGTCCAATCCCGTCGGTCGCTTCGCCGCCGGTGCACAGTGCTAGATGCAGCAGTTAAAAGCAAATACTTTGGCCCCCCCCATTCCGACACCGTGTACAAACAAGTACCTTTCTCCTGCAAGCGCAACCAGGGCAAACAGGACTGACCAGCAGGGCATCATGGGATGTCCTCGGGAGCCATCGGAACTTCCAATGAGTACCCTGCCTGCCAGCGCACCGGGACGATCATCGCCAGTAAAGGACAGCCCAACGCCAAGTCCCGTGCAAAAGCGAACAGAAACTTTCTTTCCACACCGAACCCAACCAATACGGAGCCAAAGCTCAGGCTGGGCTGCAGCTAGGGGGATGGTAGGAAAGTTTTCGACACTCTGCCGCCAGCAGGGGCGGCACACTGCAACACTTCCCGGGGAATTGAGGCCTTGAGAAGACGTACGATCCAGGACGAATCGGGTTGGGCGCTCTACTGGAAAAGCCGTCGATCGATAAATAGCTGAAAATCTGCCCCCCAAAAATGGCTGCCAACAATGCCAGAATCCGCAACACGGCCACCGTCGCTCATTACGAATGTGCCCGTCCCGTCTGACCCGTTCTTACTCTTCCTTTCCACCAAGAAGAACGAGTAATGATGGCGAAGTGTGAAATGAAATGAAATGAAATTGTTGGAAGAAATACGTCTAAAGTGAACTAACTAACAAACATCACCATCATCGCCATCATCGTCATCGTGAGCCGGTCGGTCAGCACAAGGCCAAAGGCTGTTAAATGTCCTGTTTCTCCTTATTTTCCTCCTCAATTGCTTCCCAGAAGGCTGGAGCGCACTCGAACCATCAACTTTAGCTAAGGCGTCGGCCGGGTAGTGCCGATCGGAGAAAGGCGACCAAGACCAGGAGTATTCGGGCCATTTTCTTGGCTGGCAGTGGGAGTGGAAAATTAATATTTTCGAAATTTGGGTGGCGGGCACGCGGGCACGCGGCTACATTGCCGTTTTCCTACGTGCGACTAATTTTTCTTATTACCCAAACAGACCATCTTTTTTCGGCAGATCTGCTCCACGGTTTCGCTTCGCCAATGGCAAGAATGTATGGCATGAGAAGTTTAGCATGTTCTTGATGTTTCCTCCTGACGTTCACCCTCGTCACCTCGATTGCAACCGACCACGGGCCCGATGCGATCTGGCATAATTTCGGCTGCCACCGATGTCGAACGTTCAGGCGGAGCTGAAAATTTAACATTCCTCGCAGTCTTTGTGGCCCTCCGTGAAGGATGTCGGCAAATTTTCCACCGAACTCACCGAACGTGCAGTGGAAAATTGTTACGTTTGTGTTTTCGTTGTGTGTGTTTTTAGCGAAGGACAGACGCCCTTGGCGAATCGAAGGCGTCTGATTCCGGAACATCGTCCGCGATCTTTGTTGCTCCTCCGGCAGAAGCCCAACCAGTACACAGTCGAGAAGAATGGTATGAAGGGGGGGGGGGGGGGGGGAGTAGGAAAATTACCTGCAGCAGGATGGTGGCGGTGGTTCCACGCTGTGCGAGCACGCACAACTCTCCTCCTGGTATTCCAATGCGGCGGCGTTGCGGAAGCTACCGGTGCACAACCAATTATGATGGGAGGAAGCTGACACCGCGCAAGTTTGGTGCGCGGCAACGCGAGGGAGCAGGGTGGCCCGGTGGACCGAGGCAGGCGGCCCCGAGCGAGCTGGAAATCGTACTTCCGGCGCAAGTTGCTGCAAGAAGTCACCGGATGCCTAGCGCCTAGCCGTATGGAATCTGCACAATTTCTTTCTCTGCTTTTTTTTTTCTCACGCGCTCTCACACACAAACACAGCTGCCGTACAGTGCGAGGCTCGGTGAGGCAGACTTTGGCAGAATTATTCGACAAACACCGCTCGGCGAACCGGCTGGCTTCTCCTTTTGCCGCTCCTTTCCTTTCCACGGAGACGTTTAGCACAACTGCTCACTTGGCTTGCTACACCTTCACACGCCAGCACAAACACACCACGAAAACCCTAACGAACACACACACTTACAAGATCGCACATACATGTACACACGCACTGGCACCCTCTCTGTGTGCCGCCGGGAGGTATTTTCCCAGCTATATTTACATTTCACTCGCCTTACCGTGCCACTTAGAAGGATGTGCGTTGCGTGGCGTGCGTTGGACTGCCGGATGGTTGTTTGGATGGATCGGCCTGCTGTTTGGCAAATCGGTTCCAAAACATTACCTTCACGTAACGGCACCTGCCGGTGTGGCGGGCAGGGTGAAGGGCGCACAGGGCGCACCAAAGCAAAACAACGTTCACGTTTCCACCGTCGAACGGAGGAAGCCCTCAAGCTCGCCCTGCCCGCCACAGCAATGTTAAAATAATGCAACGCAGTACCAACAGCGCACAGAGCGGAGATAACACAAATTTGGCAAAACAAACATGAAAAGCGCAGTGTGCAGTCCAGCAAGTGCTAATTCCAGCCAGTGTGTTGATTTATGAAAATCCAAACTTATTACAGTACACCCCCAACCTACGTATTTACATAGTGATTAGCGTTTTTGTTCCATGATGAAACTCTGTATGGTAATGAGTTGATATATGTAATATTTAACACACTAACGTACGGAAACGGCTTAAAAGGAGTTTGATCGTATAGCAATTTCGCATAATTTTTCTTTTTTCGAAATGGTTTTGAAGCCTTCAACATTTCAGGCAATACTATTCATTTCAATTACAGATACATCTGATGGAGGATAATACAAAGACAGTTGTTCAATAAGGAGAACATAAACCAACAAGGGGCAGTCATCGATAAAAACAGATCAATAAAAATGGTTCCACGCATCGGGCTCCGTAGCGTAGGTGATAGAGTTTTAACCTTTCATTCTAAACGTCTTCGGTTTGAATCCCGGTCGCCCTCCCATGAACCGGAGACAGACGTTTAGAGATGCAACAAAACATCAGTATCAATCCAAATCACATAACAATTTATAGAGATCACGGCTAAAATATGTTAGTTGAAATTAAATTAAAGAAAGTAAATTTGATCCAAATATTAAAATCCATGCACAATACGAATGAAGAAGTACAAATGACGCAAGCTGGACTCTAAAACAAGCACCTTCTCTCAACCAATCGCACTAAGCGGCTAAGCATTTATTACCCATGCAGGGGTTTTTAAGGAGTATAGAGTTCCCTCCTAAACTATGGTTTTTCGTTTGCAATTGTACACACAATTAGAATGTAATGAATACAATTTAAAACAATTGTAATGAACTGTTATTCCTATGAACAAAACCGAATAGACGTACAATGACTGGATTGGAATGCAAATATGAAGTTTGCCACGTCCAAAAACGATTTATTACCATCTGTAGTGCCGGTCGAAACTCTCGCTCTAACTCAGATGTGGGCAGACCAATGAATTTCCGATAGAGAAACTACATGAATAGTTAATTCTTTTGACCCAAATGCTCACCACATCTGTTTGCAATGGGATCCGCTTGTTGGCACCGGTAACGTTATTACGAACCGATCCATCACTATCCAAGCCGATGTACTTTTCCCCCGATCAGAGAGAGGGACACGATTTCCGACTATGGAAGCCACCTGCCTTGCGAGTGCGACCCTAATTAAGGAAACCGCACAAAAGTCAATTCTAAAAGCATTACGTCGTCGCCGGTCAGGGGCCCGGTGCATGGCACTTTCGGTATATTTTTTTGGCAGAGCTACATAGCGAAATTGGCACCGCAAGGATCCGGAACTTGCCGGGCTGCGTTGTAGGCGGCTGACCGGTGTTGCCACAGGACGACACGTCCGCTGCTGCAATCGCAACCGCGCTGCGAAGGTTCAGAGGAAACCTTAAATTTCCGATAAAAGGTTTATGCTGACATTTTTATGGGCTATCATCGTGGGAGAAAGCACCACAGGCGGGGGGGGGGGGGGGGCTTGGATTTTGCTTAGGGCAACCGAACATGGTGGAATTTTCCAGGAGAGAGAAAACTACCTCATCCCCTTCACCTCAAACGCCATTCATTCATTGCGGCTGATGGAAAATTCAATTTTCAATTTACGACCAAAGCGGATACTGGTTCCTCCTTTTTATTCTGTCCATTGTATTTTTGCTCCTTTAGCATCCGCCCCTCCGTTTCCTTGTCCATGCCTTTTTGGGGTCTCGTAACGGATCTTAGTTTTAAACGCGATCACGAACGAACGGCACATCCTCGCCAAAAGTGCATCATCATCATCATCATCGTTGTCCCTGTCGTCGGTCGGTCGGTCGGCAGCATCATACGGGTGAAGAAAATAAAACTTTCTTCCGTGTTTGTACGTTTATTCTGTTTGTGTGTGTGTGTGTGTGTCCAACAGTGCGTCCCCAATGTACATACCGACGGTAGCATGTCAAGTACACTTCTGTTGAGAAGCGTTCCTTAAAAAAAAAACAACAACAATCGCGACCTCCATGCTCGCAAGTGCTGCAGATTCTTGCTACACCATTGTCCTTGGTGTAGTTGTGTCATTTGCTTTTTGTTTCCTTTCGTCTCTGACGCAAAGGAGTCCTTTTTCAGTGCCAAAAGCTTGCTGCCACCGTCTTAAGCCTTTTTTCCTTGAGCGGAAGGACAAACAAGCTAGCACGAAAACGTTTGTTAATCCGCATGCTTAGGAAGAAGTAGGATATCAGCCCCGGTTTGTTTAGCGTAATCTTGTGCAAAACGACGTACGTACTCATCAAGAGATGCATCCTTAACTGAAAACAAATACAAAAACGCGCTCAGTAAAACTGTCGCCATTTTACATCTGCTCTTATTGTTACAATACATAATGTTGCTGTTAAAGTGTACTTTGACGCATTTTGTAGTGCAGAAACTAACGGAAACCTTTTTTACTGAGAAAAGATAAATGTTCCATCCACTTCAGTAGAAATGAATTAATTGAATCGGGTGTAGTAAAGTAGCGAATATAAAGTGAACGTATGACATGGAAGGAGTTACAATAGAACTTAAATAATACTCTGTATTCATTTGTCCCTAAAAATACATCCTTGTTTTCAGATCTTTTTTAGTTCAAGTTGTAAATTTTCGCGCAAGCTTAGAAAATTGAAGGACTTCAATTTTTTTATGCAAACAAGTCCATTGGATAACAACCGAGATTTTTTTTTCAGCTATAAAATCACCCTGACTGCAGCCCAGATAGGATTTGAATCGATGAAGTGAAAAGATCCAGTCTCGATAAATCGGTGTTTCTGTTGCACTATCAAGCTTTTGAAACAAACTGCTCCACTTTTCCGCAGTAATATACTCCTGCGGTTGTTGCAATTCCCCTCAAGCACTTCTCTATCACCCAACTGTATTGCTATCCGGGCGATATTTGAGCATGCTCCAGCATACACTGGCACCAAGGCAACGTAACACCAACTCACGTAATCCATAATCGCATTCCCGTTTCGGTCGATTTATCTTTACGGCCGATCAAAGTCCCGTCCCCGGTACGTCCATCATAGTCGAGTTTCGGGCGTGGAAAGCCCATCCAGCACACGCCCGAAAATTGCAGTTTTATTGAGCGAACGGATTTGAGAAAACGATCAGCCCCGGCGGTCGGTCGGCGGAGGCAAAACCTAGGCGTCCTCGAGTCGTCCAGGATAGTCAGAGACACACGGGACTGCGAATCTCATCCCATTGAATTGCAGATGCACTCCGGCCACATGGGGCAGTGTCCCATTTGTATTCCCTCCTCATTTTTTGCCATCCCTTCAATCATGTCACCGTCCCAGGCTCAGGCCAAGCGTTACGTTGCCATCTGCAGGCTTTCGGGTCGGGTTCATTTCGGGGCGAGCTCGTTTCTTTCCGGCCCTGCTGAGGCCTTCGAAATCCGCAAATTGGCTGTCACCGGGGTTCGACAAGGTGTGTACGAGCAGCAGCAGCAGCAGCAGCAGGGAAAGCCACGTCACACATTGCAAAACATAATCCCATCTCGGAGGCAGTGAACGGCTCGGACCGTTTGAAAGGGAACGGTTGAACCAGAAAAAATACCCCCAATTCAGGCGGTATAATTGCAAACCAACCCTGTCGAGACCAATGATGGTAAAGAGGTAAGGAACGGAAACAAAAACGCGAAAAAAGGGAACCCGAAAAAATACCAACCAGAATGAAGCAGAGCGTTGCAGGGCAACGTAACAAATGGGAGAAGAGAAAGAAAAAAGACAATACTGCACAGCGAATATTCAGTGAGGAAATGAAATAGATTAATGGAAGCAATGCATTGTAAACCAATTTTGCTGCACGAATGACACAAGATCATCAATCAATGCGAAACAATAATAACACAACGCAAGTTAGAGACCGTGTGGTAAAAATAAATTAAGATAATTAATACATACCTGATGGAAAATAAAACCAAACTAAAGAATCTTTATGAACCGGCGAAACCGAAACCTGTGCAAAAATGGGGAGAAAAGAAGAAGAGAGAAGCATGAGTAATAAATAAAAAATAAAATAAGATAAGAAGAACTGAACAATGCACTGTAGAGAGGTTCGTCCGTACGTTGCCTTTCCATACTGTCCGCCATCTACGCGGAGAGGCAAATAGCGCGGCGAAAATCGGGAGAAAACACGCCAAAGTGGCACACGGAAAAGCTCATTTCGCGAATCGTGGGAAAGCTCTCGCGGGCCCAATTCATCACGGGTGGGCCGCCACGATTCGATCCGTTGGCCAATTTTCTATGTTGCTCCGGCAGCTGCATGCCCCTACGCCGTACCACATGCCGCGCTCTTCACAGCCTATACCCTTCAGGTGAAACGACCCCGACGGACGAGCACCATCGAACCGAAGAAAATATTCACTCCGTCCGGATGCTTTCCCAGCACCGCAGAGCTCCGAGAACAGCTGACGGACGGCATAGAGCCCTGCCAGAATTTTCAGTTTCCGGACTTGTGCGTTCGGGCTTCAGCTGCACCGAACTCCTGGCATAAAACCTGGGGTTGCAAATTTTGCGGATACACACACACACACATACACAGCTGCGACAAGGAAATGTGGACGGCTGCAAACGCTGGCACCCGGATGACGGAGCAGAGGGTAACTGTTAAAAAAAATTGTTCCTCGTGGGGCGTAGTGCAAGACCAAAAGCAATAAAAAATAGACAGATAGAACGAGCGCACACGGGAAAACTTCGGTTCAACGAGCCGAAGGCCAGCTGGAAGCAAAGGAAAATACATAACGTCCTCTGCACAAACACGTAACCACCATCTCCCAAAACCCCCCCACGGGTTGATCCGTCGTTGGTGACTCTGGATCATCAGTCATCTGCGAGGAGAATATATCATTCCGGTTTGGGTTGGCTCGGAAAATGGTCTAAGCCGGGGCCGAAAGGATGCACTGCGGAACTGGAGCCCGCACCGTAAACATAACGCTGAGTATATTAATCTATGGCTGTTATCCGGCTGATAAATCACTGCGAAACTCAGGGAAAAGATTTACAGTTCGGCATTTTTTGCAGCCAAATTTAGTGTGCATTTATGTTAGCAGAAAATAGTCTCAACGTACTGGAATAGAACAACGTTCACTTTCGACAAATAAATCTATTACTTTACTGACCGGGACATGATATGATAAAAACAATTATGAAGATAATTTCACTGAATTTTCTCCACCGGAAATGTCCTTTCGGGTTTAATTAAATTCATTTGAAAAAGGGCAATGAGAATACTGCGCGGATTATCAGTACTATTACTGTTCAGTCATGCTCATTCTACCGATCGGAAAACGGAAATAGGAAACCTCGGTCCCCCAAAATCCCCCAACGCCTATCGACGACAGACGTTTGTCGCTGCTAATCGCGGCACTTAAACCATTTAGTATCATGCATTCCAGCCGTTATCGTCTGCTACTGAAAAAAAACGACATTAGGTACACAATTCCGGTTCTGCTCTACACAGTACGATATTCGATTTATCGGGGATACTCTTTAACGCCACGTTCTTCGCACCGTTTCATCTGTTCAAACATTGTTCTCGTCTTGCGTCCCGTAAAGGAAAGACGATTGCACATTCGGTATCGGTTCTATGCTCGCAATCGGTATTAAGGTACAATTTAGCGGAACCGGCATCGGAGGCACGCCGCCGTAGAACTCAATTAAAGCCAATTAATTCGACTACAGTAATTGTGGGGCGCGTGGCCCGTGACGGTGGTGCGGCAATTGCACACAGTATACTGCACTGCTTTGGTTTGATTGTATTTGCCAACATAAAATCTAAAATAAACAAAATATACATTTTATTAAACCCAAAAGTGTACTAATATACTGGAACAATGTAATAGTTTGAGTTCAAAATAAAGCAAAGATTGTTTTCCATTTTTTTTTTAACGGTTTCAGTCTTCCACTTCTAAGCCGGAGTGTGCAAAGAGTTCAAAGCTCTTTTGCTGGATGAACGATAAGATAGGATTGAGAAGTCCCCAGACTAATACCCTCACTGCACATATTTTAACCAAATCTTCAGTTTGTTGTCCAGGAAGTGGGACATTTTGTGGTCGTTCCCGGGATTGCACTCTGATGAAGCGTCATCGTATCGTCGGTGGCTTCCATATTTTGGCACCGCGGCAAATCATCATTGTCAGCACTGGACACGACATGCCTCGGAAGACTTTAATTCAATTTGGTCGGTTATTGTTATCGAGTTATGGGTCCACACACTGCACACCCATAGTCACCGGTTGGAACTGGATGCCGTGCGACCCGAAACGACGAGCACCGTCAGCGGTCTGTAGTTTTTTTTTTCGTTTTCCTCTTCGCCGTCTCAACCGTCGGGCATGGAAAATCACCTGATATGTTTCACCACATGCGCCAAGGAAAACGATTCTGAACTCGAGGGCTCCGCTGAAGCATTCTTTCTGGATCGCACCAACACAATCGCAAACGCCCCTGAAGACGGTCGAACGACCCGGTGTGCCGGGGTTTCCCAATCACGGACCCAACACTGCGGAAACCCTACTGGAACGCCTATGCGCGAGGAACCGTTTTTCTGACAGTTCGATGTGCAAAAAACTAGCAGGGCGAAGATGATGATGGTTCTGCAGCGAGCAAACTGCAGACCAAATCCAGCCTAGAGTTCAATCGACCGATCGATACACACCTGATAAAATAGTGTGGAATTGCTTGTTTTTTTTTTCTTTCAACAGCACACACCCACTCGACGCCGGAGGAATCTATCGACCGCGAACCGCGGTGAGCAATGCCGCAACGGGCGTCCCGAACGTGCACCGCCGTGTGTGTATATGCACCTTTTGGAATTGGGCTCCAGAAGCCACACACCAACCGTTCTCGGGCGTACAACCGCGAAGCTCCGGAAGATCCGTGCAGACGGATAGCTAACAATACTCTGTCCGGCGTGGTCTCTTCCGCTGGCAAAACGGCTCGAGCCGTACCGGGCGCGCTGCAGCATGGTGGCAAATTTCACCATTCAATGCTCTCTCGCTCTGCTCACGATGGCTCTCGCTCCTCCACGGCTCTCGCTCGCACTCGCTTCTGGCGGAGGCGCGCGCTGACGCTCGCCGCTTCGCTCGCTCCGGCCTGATTGCACGCGCTCTCGCACTGCTACCCGCGAGGCCCGGCCAGCTGTGTTCTTTCTCTGGCGCAGACCCCAACACGGTGCACACCTGCTCACACCCGCACCGCGGTGCACACCGTTGCGGCGCTTTTCTGAAGTTTCTTCTCGTTCGGCAACCCCGGGCCGAAATGTTACGGTGCACCGCAGAGCACACAACTCGCACGGTGTCGGGAGAAAGGTGTGTACGTAGCTCCAATTAAAACCATACGCTTCCGTGTAAACCATACACGATCTAGACAAGACGTGTGCCCATGCTGCCCTTGCTGCCAATGTACGGTACGGCAGTCAGGTGGGACAAATTCAGTACCGATCTATCCGGAATTGGTCGCTGCTCGCGTGATCCACCATTTATCGGTCTCGCGAACCGACTGACCGAGGGCCATACATTTGGAGATTTCAAGATGATAAATAAAATCGGTCCTCCCGGCCGACAGGGCGTGGATTCTGCACTTCCAGCGGTCAGCTAACCCCGGAGTCCTTCCCAAAAATGGCGCAAGTCTTATTGGGGCACAATTATAAGTCTTAATTATAAGCCAATTTCAATTGATAGGATAGCGTTCAATTTTTACCTAATTTTTGTATTTATTGATTATGGCTTTCCAGGTAATGAAGTTGATCGTTTACTTTTTGTATTATTTAAAAATGTTTAAAAATGTACATGATCTGTATTGAAAATATGTTAATGATCGCACGGATCGATATCCAAAAGACGTGTGTTCCCACACAACCACAGCCATCAGCATTATGCTGATATTTCGTTGCTGCAAGTGTGGGAGCATTAACCACAAACTTCTTCCTCTGCCACGCCGAGCCAGAATGTGGGAACGTAAACGTTATGTGCCGCAAACGTGCCCAACGCGTCAACTTCGCGATGCTGCGATTGCTCGGTCGATGAGGCTCGCCCTGAAACCGCCGTTCGTTCGCCTCGGGATTCGCTAATCGAGGAGCCACGCGCTCCTGGCACGAGGGAGGCTCGCGGAATTTCGCTCAAAATTTGGTCACTCTTGCTCTGCAAAAACGTGGAACGCTGCTTGGCCGCTGCTGCTTTTCAGGGTGGTACGGTGGAATTTGTGCCACTTTCGTTTGAGTTTTTGGCGAATACTTTACGGGCCTTGGCGCTGGTGGTTGTGAGATAGTGTTTTTGGAATACAGCTGAGCTGCACGGTAAGAGCAGAGATCAGAGTTTTGAAGGGACCGGCGAAATGATATGGTGCTCCCGAGGAGCCTCGGGTTTGGAGCAGGAGAGCATTTAGAACAGTCGGAAAGATATCCTTCCGATTTGTTTCGCCACAGAGAACGCACGAAGAGAAACGGGGAGAGCAAGAGAGAAAATGATAACCACACGAGAGGCGAGATCACATAATCCTACACACTGTGCTGGGCAGTTGCATTTACTGTTCGGATACATTGCGGAAATGCAATGAATTCGGTAAGGCACTGGATAAGAAATTCGTGAAATTATATTAAGAAATTATATTAGAAATTATAAAATTATATTAACCTATCATGAACAAACCATGAATTTTCAAACAACATTCAAATCAGCATTAATTACCATTTCACTGCCATTGCCACAGAAAGGCCACTGCGTCAAACTCTTGGGGATTTTGAAGGTAGCATACAGAACACCAAAAATCCCATCCCGAGATCGGTTTGTACTAGCTGCAGCATCCGATGGCAGTGAGTCACATGGATTCTGTGTTGACAACTCATTTGTGAAGGTCACAGATTCTCGCTACTTTTCGCTCCCGCTTCTGAGAAACGCAGACCGTGCAGAATCGCTTGCGCTCGCACTGACCACGAAGAAAGGCTCGCCGGAGCGGCACAGCGAACCGACCATCATCAATTAACATTGGCATCCAGCAACGCCAGCAGACCAGGTCACCTACCGTACCTCGCAGTGCTCTAGTTTGCAAATTTACGGAACATCATTTAAAGTCCAATAAATAGCAGTGCCCGAACGAGGGAATGGTGAAGGGAATGGTAGAGAAATTACTAGCGAGAAAACTATATACAACTGCAATGGAGCGCCGTGAAACATAATCAATTCCCGACAGCGGCCCCAGGAAAGTTTGATGATTTTTATGGTAATTTCTAATTTATGACCCTTCTCAACAATTGCACTAAATTCAATTCCACTCGTCAATGCGCAGCGGGAAGAGTGGAAAATTCCCAGTGGCAAAACTCAAAAGTCAAAGGAGGGCAAACTTGATTATAGACAAAAATACGAATCTAAATAGTGATAATTGTTTTGTGGAATAAAAAAACTTAAGGCTGAAACGGGTCACAACAACAGCAACAACATTCAAAGCAGCAAACATTATCAATTCACGACCAGGTTTTTTTAAACCATAGAAAAACCACTCCGTCAAACCTTTGGTGATTTTGAACAGGCACAACAACAAAAATTACATCCGCAATATCGCTACGCATGCATGATACTCATAGGATATGGTAACTGTATAAGCCAGCCGAAGGCACATTTTCCTAAGTCGCGTATAAACGCCGACGTCCGAGCGAAGCGAGGGGGGAGGCGTACTCCCCCATATGAAATTAGCCATTTTTGGCTCGTTTCTGACCCAAATGTTGTGTTCTAAGTGTTTCGTGTACATTTCCTTAGGTTTGGGTTTTGGCCACTTACTCCACCATAGCAAATTTGCCATTTTTTGAAAAAAAATTTGATTTTTGAGAAAACCAAAAATCCCATCCTCAGAACCTTTTTTTACCAGCTGCAGCATCCGATGGCAGTGATTCACATTATGGCTTCGGTGTTGACAACTCATTTGTGAAGGTCACAGATTCTCGCTACTTTTCGCTCTCGCTACTAAAAAACACAGGCCGATTCAGGATCTTAAACTAGGCACATTTAACCAGCGTCAATTAACATTGGCCTCCAAACGCCCGATGTCGTCAATGCGCAGCGGGAAGAGTGGGGAATTCTCAGTGGCAAAACCAAAAAGTCACATGAGGGCAAACTTGATTATAGACGAAAATACGAATCTAAATAGTGATAATTATTTTGTGAAAAAAAAAAATTCAGACTGAAACGGATAACACCAACGGTTCCGCAAAAAAGGACCACTGGTAAATAAAAAAACAGAATCAGAGAGAATTCCTCAGAACTGTTTCTTCTGCATTGATTTCCTTCACTTTTGACCCTTTTTTAAGAATTCCGTTTCGTAATTTGATGACTGATACATTTTTTTTTTTAAGAGGAGAATGGAACACGAATGAAAAAGTTGCATGATTGGACTGTGGAAATTTTTTACAAAATGACTCTGCCAACAAACAAAAACGAATGAATCAAGAATAACTATGCCAACAGGCTCATTTCACATACCAGGCAAATTTTCCTGCAGTTAACGGACGTTTTGAAAACGTGGAAATGCCATGCGCCGATTTTCCCAAATAAACACACACGCGAGCATTTTCCATTTGACAGCTGCGTGTACGCATGTGAAGAATGGGGTGGAGGGAAACCGCAAGGGTACCGAGGAGAAAACTGGGAAGGGTCGAAAAATGGTTCGTTAAATTTTCTTCCACAGACAAACGTCCCTTTCAGTCAACAAGGGACCGTGCACGAGCTCGGCGGTGCTCCATCGTCGTGTGTGCGAACGGAAGGAAGCAAAAAAAAAAAAAAACCCCCGTCGAACGTCGGAAAAGTCCCAGCTCGAAAACGAAACGTTCCCGTGTTCCATTTTCCGGCTCCGCTCGGTGGCCTGGTGGCTTCCCCTTTCCCTTCAAGTTGCGTATGGTACCGTGCGGGTAGCGTGAAGTGCGTGTGGTGTAGGTGGTGTGCACCGATCGCACGGGGCAGCCAGCCATCGCACCGTTCTATTTCTAAGCATTACGGAACCGGGACCAAGTCGCCCGATCCGTACGGTCGGTATGAGGTGCAGCTAATCCACGGCCAAGCAAAACGCCCATTTTCGCCGCTTCGCTACAGCTTCGGTAGAGTTAGTGCGGTGACGAATTCTAGTGCAAACGTGTAGAAAAGCGGAAGGGGAGAGATAGTACGCAACGAAACGCGTGTCCAAGTATCGCCGGGATGAGGCTACCGACGGCTGGTTCGGCCAGCAGGAAGTTTCTGCTCGGCAGCATCGTTTTCCTTTTATGGATAAAATTACCCGACCAGCCGGTGAGCGCCTCGGTGGAGACGGAAATGTGAGTAGTCGGGTGAAACAAGGAACGATACCGGATCGCATCGCCGAAAACGTGCTAGCATGGGGCGGAAAATGGAGATTTTCCAACCATTTTGACAGAGTACACGATCGCATCTTGGTTTTTGCCTTCCTCTGTGTTGACAGTTACGCGCTCCCATCTCGTCGGGGTTGAGAGGAAAATATTTTCACGCATCTGTCAAAAGCAACAGAAGCCTGTGGATTCGGTCCGGCGCTGCGCTGGTGTTGGTAGAACTGCAAGAACGCGGAAAAACTTAACGAAACCTCCTGCCCGAGCGCGGTCGTTGCGGCGCGGTGGCAGCTATTTTGGTGCGCACGGTCAGCGGCACCTCCCTTTGCCCCGACGCCACACGATAATTCCCTTCTTCATCTCAGCCCCCGAATGATTGTACACAATTTCTTTGCCGCACGAAAAGACGTTTTGCTTCGATACGAGCGAGCACGTGCTCGAGGGGTTCGCTTTAACGCGTGAATGCGCGCGCGAAAGAAGTGTGTTGTTTTGCCTGCCGGGCGGAAGTAGGTGGAAATTTGTTTGTCAACAAACCGAGCGTCGAACCCCAGTGGCCCTTGCCTTGTCAACCCCCGTACCTTAGAAATAAAAAAAAACCACGCACGTGAATATTGTATTCATAGGGAGATTAGGCTGGAATGTTGAGGCAATTCTTTTTTCCACGACTCGCAATCGCATACAGGTGGAATATCAAGGAAATAGAAGTAGATTTTTTTGAATTTTTTTTATGAATTTTTCATTAATGAATATGCGACTCCACGCGTGTCTTTTTGTTAAAACATTATTTCTTTACCTTTCTTTGCAATGCAAAAGAATTCGATTATCAATGAAACAAAACATTTCTTTTTCCGTGTTGTGTTAACTTACGACCCCAGCCTAACAATTGATTTTTTTTTTGTTAAAATCGTTTTTCTTTACCTCTGTTAGCAATGCGTGCAGGTTGAGTTTTCTAAGGAGGCAAACCAATTCTGGAATTGGTGCTCTGCTGCTTTTTACTGAATTGGGTCTTCAGGATGTATGGATGGATTCTACATCGTGTTTCTTCATTTCATCACATATGAATCACTTTCTAGATGTTTGGTTTTTCACAATTCACTACGATTCAAGCTCCGCACTCTACGACGTTTTGACGCGAAGTGTTTTCTCGGGGTGTTCGGCCAGAGTGCGCTGCCCATGTTCGAAAAGGGCTCTGGCCAGATGAATTGAACGTTTCGTGAAACATGAAGATTGGTGCGTGGCTTCGGGCTATTTCCGATGATCGGTGTCTGCTGGGTCCACCACAGAGGGCCTGGCCACCACAGGGGCCTCGCTGTGTCATTGGAATTTTTGTTTTGCAGAATCACAGATTGCATGAAGGCATTGCAGTGAAACAAAGTTTCTCATCATTAGAATTTTGTTTCTATTAACTGAGTCCGGTTAGTTCTGCGTTGAACGGAGACAATTTAGACTTGCGTGTTTTGTTGGCGGCTTCACAGTTCGGTAAGCTTCAAACGTGCATAACCGTTTTTGGTTGGAAGTCTAGATTCCAAAATAGGTTCCAAGCAATCAACTTATCAAATGATTAATGATCAAATCGTTCTTGATGCAACCAATTGGCCTTAAACCACGCAGAATACGATTTAAAAATATGAATTTTAATGAGGAATGTAGTGATTTTGACCGAGGAACTACGCAATTTATCAATTCCACACGCCTTTAGTTTCTCGCTCGGCTCGTTTCCATTTCGTTTTGTCAACATCATCATTTATCATAATCGAAATCTGACCTATTAACTCTTGTTACGTGCATATTACTGGACCGTAGAACTGGTTACTAAACGCAGCACAATCTCTCTCGTTCTTTCTTATTCCTTCTCTGTATGCCTCTTGTTCTGCCTACAAACCATTACGACCATGACGACATAGTATGGAAAAATGGGCCGACAACTTTGGAGAAGAGCTTTGGGATTTGGCGCAGACTATGACCAAAGCGATGGAAATTACGGCGGTAGGTCAAGCGCACGAAGAAAAGAAGGGACGAATTGAATTGGTTTATGCGATTTTTTTAATACATGCGACCTGCCTATTCCAGAAATATAAAGCCTACAATGCCCGAGTGGAGCACAAGGACGGGACGGCATTGATCAAGTCGATCGTGGAAAACGTCGGCCGAATGTTCATCCGCAAGATGGACGCCATCAAGTGCATCATCAACCTGGCCGAGGAGCTCTCGGAACAGTTTGAGTACAACGAGACGATGGCCAACAGCTTCTCGTACTACTCCAGCAAGTACTCTAATGTATGGAGAGCATTTGTTTCCACGAAGGTTTTACATGTTTGTAGATATTATTTAAACTTAACAATTACCTTATTCCAGATCGATGGACGACCGGAGCCAGAAATTCCGGAAACGCTACTGGAGAACGACTGGATGTACCGGAACATGTCGCTTAATCCGGATACGCACTTCTTCAACATATCCGTCAACACGTCCTACAGCTCGGTGCACGTCCCGCAGAACGTGTACGACCGCTACCCGTGGGTCCTGGAGGCGCTCCAGTGGTCCGAATCGCTCGATGATGTGTTCGTACAGAACTACAACTCCGATCCAGCCCTGTCGTGGCAGTACTTTGGCTCGTACACGGGCATGCTGCGCCACTATCCGGCGCTCGAGTGGAACCGGGAGCACGTGGACACGTTCGACTGCCGGAAGCGCTCGTGGTACATCGAGACGGCCACCTGCTCGAAGGATATCGTCATCCTGCTGGACAACTCCGGCTCGATGACGGGCTACCGGAACTATATTGCGCAGCTGACGGTGAAAAGTATACTCGACACGTTTTCGAACAATGATTTTATAAACATTTACAAATACTCGAACGATGTGGAGCCTTTGATTCCCTGCTTTGAGGTAAGTGTTCCTCCCCACACTGTGTACACAAATTGGTCAAATACTTTTCGATTTATCACACAAATATGTAAATGATTTACACATCTAAGATATAATCAAATTACCGGATTCCAAATTCTGGTTTTCAAAGGGGGATGTGGAAGATATGCCTGTTTTAAATTTTTCATAAAAACATTTAAATGATTTACACAACTAGAATTTAATCAATCTACAAGTTTGTTTATTTCAGGTTATTTTAAAAAGTTTTTTTTTGTCTTATATGATTTCATAATTATTACTTGTTGTTGGTCTCTTCACCAGGATATGTTAGTTCAAGCAACGCCGGAGAACATGCGATTCTTCAACGAATATGTACGAGAGCTTCAACCGGAAGGATACGCCAACGTGAAGAAGGCCTTCGTGGCCGCCTTTGAACTTCTACAGAAAGCAAGTATCATTTAGGACAGCAGTTAGGAAAAAAAGAAAATGTGGCTCGAAACGGTGCCTGAACGTCGATTTTTTTGGTTCGTTTTACCATCGACAGTACCGAGAAATACGCCGTTGCAATGAATCGATCAGCGGGTGCAACCAGGCAATCATGCTTATCACCGACGGCGTGCCGAGCAACATCACGGAGGTGTTCGAGAGGTACAACTGGTTCGAGAACGGCACGAAAATCCCGGTGCGCGTGTTCACCTACCTGCTTGGGCGCGAAGTGACCAAGGTGCGTGAAATCCAGTGGATGGCGTGCCTGAACCGAGGCTACTACTCGCACATCCAGTCGCTCGACGAGGTGCAGGAGGAGGTGCTGAAGTACGTCACGGTGATCGCTACACCGTTGGTGCTTCAAGGCGTTGAGCATCCACCGACGTGGACGCATGCCTTCACCGACACAGCGGTAGGTTTGTGTGCAAGATGAGGTGCCCGTGGCTCTCTCAATTGACACTACCTGTACACCACTTGCAGGAAAATCTCCTAACGGAAGCGGATGACGACGACCCGCCCCGGCTGATGATCGCCGTCGGGGCGCCAGCGTTCGATCGGAAAGCGAACCATTACAATGAAACGAGGACGGCGCGGCTGCTCGGTGTCGCCGGCACGGACATTCCGGTGGAGGACCTCGACGAGCTGACGCTCCCGTACAAGCTGGGCGTCAACGGGTACTCGTTCATCGTCAGCAACAATGGGTACGTGCTGATGCACCCGGACCTGCGCCCCGTATCGAACGGTCGCCTGAAGGAGAACTATAACAGTATCGATCTGACGGAGATCGAGCAGATCTACGACGAGAACATCACGCGCCAGGTGGAGGACATGACCGGGCGTGAGATGAGCCCGTTCATTCTCGAGCTGCGGCAGCGTCTGGTCGACTCGAAGTTCGGTAACATCACCAAGCTGCCGGTGCGCTTCCATTACGACAAAATGCGTCGCGTTTCGCTGGAGTACCAGGACTACTACTACGCACCGCTGGAAAATACGCCGTTTTCGCTGGGCTTGGTCCTGCCGCACGACTACGGCAGCACCTGGATCAAGGTGGGCGATGAGATCAAACGCAACCAGCACATGGGCCTGAACATTTCGGACTTTTTCGTCGGCGACAACTGGAAGGTGCACCCGGAGTGGTAAGTGGACACTGGTAGCCGGGCTCGGCTGACACAGGAGGGAATACTGATAGAGAACTGCTTGAAGGGTTTACTGCAAGTACCATTACCTCGAGGGACACGAATTCAAGACGCCCGAAGACGAGCTGCGACACTTCCTGAACCGATTGTATGAGCCCACGTGGAAGTGGACCCAGCAGTACGAGCCGGAGCCGGACGATTTTGACAAGGACTCCGATGGGCGTATGTTAAGCTAGAGCTAGAGGAGTAATGCTGGCAAGCACTTGACGGTAACCTACATCTCCCCTTTGCCCTCTAGCCAACTGTGGCCGCAAGACGCTGGACGACGACGCGTACTACTGCAACAAGGAGCTCGTGCAGCTCCTGATCTTCGACGCCAAAGTCACCAACAACAGCTACCGCAACTGGGAGTTCGAGAACGAGAACGAGCGCAAAATCATCGAAATGTACAACGCAACGCTGCGGTTTGTGGCCACGATGAGCGGGCTGACGCGCTGGCAGTTCATCTTCGGCGAGGTGGAGGTGGACACGGACAGCGAGTTCGGTGATTACCACAAGAAGGCGATCGACGAGACGTGGTACCGGAGCGCCATCCTTCAGCACAAGATCGACCCGAAGAGTTTCGTTTACTCGGTACCGCACGAGTCCGACCCGCCGGAAGACGGCGAGCTGAAGGTGACCGCCAGTATGGCGATCTTCCCGCGGGACGGCGGCCTAGAGGCGCCCGGGTGCGTCACCGGGTTTCAGTTCACCCACTCGCTGATGTACGAGCGGTTTATGGAGATCACCTCGAAGACGACGGTAGGATTTGTGTGCCTGCCTTGCGGTGCAGCTTACTACTATACCATCCTTCCGCCATTACCCGATTCTTTCCCCAGTGTGATGGTTGTATAGAAACGTGTGCCTCGGAGACGCGCGACTGCTACGTGATCGACAACAACGGGTACGTGGTGCTGTCGGAGACGTCCAACAATACGGGCCGGTTCTTTGGCGAGATCGAGGGTGCGATCATGCAATCGATGGTCGAAAAGGAAATCTTCACCATGATCACGGTGTTCGACCTACAGGGTCTGTGCGAGTACGAGCGGGTTGTGGAGAATGATGCCATGGCGTTGATGCATGTAAGTAGTCATCCTGTACACATAGTAGTAAGCTCCTGTATGAATCTTTACAAACCTCTGCGCAGCCTATGAAGCTGATCATGCTAGGACTCAAGTGGTTGATTGCGGAAGTGGCCATGGCGCTGACACGATTTGACTTCTGGGTGCACGGCATCCCTAGTCCCGACTACTTTGCCGGACGTACGTATCACTTCTGTCCACTGGGTGCGGGTTGATCGATCATTATTACGCGTTTTTACATTTTTGTTTAGATGAGTACGATGATTACGACGACACGCGCCCATCGAAGCCGAAGAAAATACATGTCGACGAAGAGGAGGAATACTTCAACCGACCGAAGGAGATTAAGAAAGAAATCGTATACGAGGCGTGCGATAAAAAGTCCAACCTGTACGTCATGCAGCAGGACAAGTTCATCAAGGGGGACGGTTTCTTCTACGATCCACCACCGGCGGTTTTGGATGGGTAAGCAACGGGCGAATGATTTGCTTGCGACTGCGGGAGGTCTGATCTGCCTTGCTAACTCTCTTGCAGGCTGCCATACCCGCCCTACTTCGCGAAACGGATTCCCCGTTCGAACCTGCTCATGATCATCGTCGAGAACGAGTACCAGGTGGAGAAGGTCGTGCTGTCTGCGGCCCCGGAGGTGATCTATCACAACGACACGGAGGGGTTGCCGTGCGTCAAGACGAAACTCAACTTCCTCCCTCGTCGACGCCTGGAGGAGTGTTACACCGAACATCCTGATGTAAGCAACCGGAAAAGGGGTTCCTACACCGCCTGGAAAGAGTGCGCTTCGGCTTCATCCAACTAATCGCCTGTCCGTTTCGCTCTCGTTCCACAGGAAGAAGTGGTTGCCCAGTGTGGCAGCGGATCCCGCCTAACTATGCAACTGACTGTAGTGATATCGACTATTGTGTCACTGTTGTTATATCGATGTGCCCAAACGCTAGTCCAATTTTAAGGTAGTATAATCGGAAAGCCACCCGTTTTTGTACGTGCGTATTTGGTGGAGTCAAAATGGCCCTTTATTCCAGGTGCCCCTAGTCCTGTTCCTTTAGACACACCGTAGACACGCGATGCCCTATCCTTTACACACTCGTAAAATGTGCACTCCAGGAAAACAAAAAAAAAACACTATAGTTAGAAACGGATAGCAGAGAGATAGAGAGGAAGAAAAGAAAAGAAAGAGAAACGGGGGCGGAAAAATTCACCTCGCGTATGTTTGTAAGTTTGTGATGTTTTTACCACTCAGCAAAAGAAATACTCAGATAAAAGAAAGTTAAAGACCGCGAAAAACTCGAGAAGAAACCCATCTACCCAAGGGCAAACGTGTGCTCGATGATGTTAGCTCGGATATATGGAACACACCTAAGACTACACACCAGAACAATCGAGCTCATCTAATGAAGACAGGTTTTTTTTTTCGGCGGTATATTGTACCAGGTAACAAGAAAGACTTAGGCACCTTTCAACCTTACACGGACCACTATCACGGACCCAAAGGCTTTCCGACCTACGGTAGCAAGTCGCACGGCCTTGACGGACCTTTCACTTCAAGAACCCCGCGAAACTTCATAGAACACACCAGTTCTACACCGGAACGCAATCAACCATTGCCATCCATCGGAAAGGAACTGCATGCAGAGTTTATACGAGTCGGCAAGGCGTCACCAAAATGTCCTTTGACGATGGTGGACCATCGAGCGACGATGGTCATGAAGGAGGGTGCCTGTTGTTTAGAATTTTAGAAACTTTGTACTCGAATCCTTGCGTAATGCGCAATTTGTGGATGAAAACGATGTCCTTTTCGAGCGATCATTAAATGTGACTTGAGTTTTTCAACTGATTAAATCGTCATCGCGCCACTATGGTGTTTTGGACAGATTTCATTATTTTTCATCCATTATCAACTTCTAGAGCACGAATTGATTTAAACACTTACAGGAAGCTATGATATGGATTGATACCCTTATAGAATTCATGGGGGAATAATCAATTAAAGACAATTTTTAATTTTGTTAGAGACACCATTCTTCCTAAAACAAGTTTGGTTCGAATGTGTTTGCCTTAAAGCACCTGTGTTCCTCCTAAAGAAATAATTTTGCGTGCTCAAAATGACGGTGATTCCGTTAAGTTTGGCATTTGAAACAAAACACATAATGTTTTGAAATAATTAAACAGATAGATTATTTTTGATAAAACTGTACGTTCCCATTCTGCAGCTACAATAACAATAACCTGCTTTGGAAGCTGTTATTGGCCAAACGGTCCCCCATCGTGTAGCACTAGTCAAATAGTCGATCCTCTAGCATCGATCCTGTAACAAAATACCCACGAACGAACAAAATCGAACCATTAGTTTATCCAAAATGGCCAAAATTGCGTCGAACAGTCATTCCCACTAAGACAAAAAGGATAATCAAACCCACAGGAAAGCAACAATCAGTAGTAACAAACCAGGATATAAACTTACACCAAAACAATAGGTTTCTTACTTAGATGCCAGGACATATAGGAGGTCCCGCCGCCAACCACCAACATTTAGACTCACTTAGAGGCCGCATCATTCGTGGTGGAATGATTTGAGTTTGCGTTTATCTTTGATGGATGAGTGTTTCGATTGCCACAATGTTTGTTATCGAGTTTGTATAATTTTGCACCAGCGCACCACAAATGTGAAAGGCCTTCGGTCTTCCAATGAATGCGTTTTTCCACGGACACTATTTTGGTGATAGCTCCAGAAAACCAAAACACATACAAGACATAGTAGTTAGATAATTCAAAGGAGCAGAACACGAGCGGAAGATTATTGAATTGATCTATGCGTCTTCAGCAGAGTTCGTTCAAAAACACAAAAACAACATTTGCAAGTTTGTGCCACCATTTAGAGTCTTATCTTTGTCGATGTTGAACGACCTTTTCGCGCAAAAAAAGACCCTTCCAGACAGTTTATGAGCAAATGACCTTGGCAATTTTATGAGGTTTTTCAACGAATAGTTTGATTTAAACGGAAATATTCATCTGCGCGTGAGAGGTTGGAAAAACAAATCGCTAAGGAACCATCTGCGTTGTTCCTTCTTTATTTTTGTTGGTTTCTGTGTCACTTTGTGTAAAATAAATTCGTTGTTAAGTTTTCCCACAGTCTAACGCGTTTT
Source organism: Anopheles atroparvus (assembly GCA_914969975.1). Lineage (NCBI taxonomy): Eukaryota > Metazoa > Arthropoda > Insecta > Diptera > Culicidae > Anopheles > Anopheles atroparvus. Next base: position 35,497,618 of record CAJZCY010000003.1, read on the forward strand.
CATTAAGCCAGTGATATATCACAAACGAATGTGCAACAGTGTTTCGAATATATGAAAAGAAACACGCAGCCGTACGCACATGTTTAGATTCTTTTACATCGTTCTAAAACTAACTATGTTTTATTTAGCCTTCTAGAAATCAAATTTGCTTGATTTTGCCAACTGCTTCCCGTAGCTGCCTCTAACTCCAACTATATCGGGAGTAGCGGCCACCTGCCAGAAGCACACCTATTCGCACATTGACGCTCACAGAGACAAATGCATGGGACACTAATAGGAGATAGTTGTTGTTGAATACGAAACTAACGAGCATATTAAATAACATGTAACAGGAGCGGGAAACGGGAGGCACCTGCTCCGCAGCCCAACCCCATCCAGTGAGAGGTGCCACGTATTAAAATCCTCCCACTACAGCGGGGTGAATTACTGATCAGTGACGTGCCGTGCCTTGGAGACATAAACGTGTGAATAAAAAATAAACACCGGATAAAGCTAAATACAGGAAGCCATCTAAAACGAGCTAAATACAACTCGTAGAACGCGGCAAAATAATAGGTCTCATCTCTTTCAAAGTTTATAACGTTTCCACTGGAAAGATACGTGATTCTCTGGTACTTTCTTAACTTTGTATAACTAAACTACTTAGTTGCAAACAGGAATAAGAAAAAAAAATATAAGAAAAGCTCCATCAAAAAAGGATGTTTTTCCGTAATCCTGCATACGGTTTACACACACAAACACAAAACGTACTGATCAGTAATGTTAAAAGTAAATTGTACAGCTCTAAAAGATAAATCACACCGCTCGCAACACCAGGAAAAAGTGCCAAAGAAACGGAAGAGGGACACTCTGTCTTTGAACCCCCTCCATTGTGCATCGTTTATGCTAGTGAATGGTTTAGAGTTCTTTCTTGATCCGTTTGGTGAACCGTTGCTTCTGCGCCTGCAGATTTGGCGCCAATCGGTGCAGGAATTTGGTTTTCGTTTCGTACAGCAGACCCGCCTGGAGCGGCTGGGCTTGATGTTTGTCAGGAGGACCATGCGTGCGCTCCATGGTGCCGGGGAATTGCGACGAAGCGTGCCCGAACGCCGACTGCCCGGAAGCGTGGCCACCGTTCGCTTTCGGCTGGTGCCAGGGCAGACTGAAACTGCCGGGCGCCGGCAGTAGCGGGATGAGCTCCCCGAACGCCTGCACCGGCACGTCGTCGGTGATGACGATGTATTTGAGCGTGTCGACCGTCGGGTAGAAGGTGGTGATCGTTTTCTGCGCCTCCTGGTCGGCCGGTTGTTCCTTCAGCTGGCGCTTCTTCAGCCGCTCGATGTTCTTCTGCTCGCGTATCCGCTGCACGTCCCACTTCTTGCGCCTGCGCTCATCGATCTCGAGCTTCGTGTGGCGCTTCATGTACGCCTCGTCGCTGATGTTCTCGCGGGACGTCGGGACGTGATCGTCCGCCGACTGCGACGAGTCGTCGATCACGTTCCACGAGGGAATCTCCAGCTCGGCCGCCTCGTTCGAAAGCAGCTTCTCCAGCTCGGCGGTCACGGCGTCGTCCTTCCACGAGCAGCTGATGTACTGCTTGCGCGTGACCATGTAGGCCGGGGACGGCTTGCAGCTGCGCTTCGCCACACTGCCGTCCGAAGAGTTGCCGGAGGGGCAGTGGACGGCCGGATTGAACGGGTGCTGCTGCATGTCTTTCGCCTCTGGTTCGCTTTCGGCGAAACCCGTTCGGCTTTCCCCGCCCGCTTCCCCTTCGTTCGGCTCGTTGTTTTCATACGTCGTTTCCATGGTATCCTGATCGCCAACCATTGCCGGCGCCGCTGCCATTGCCGCACCGTCGTCCTGCTGCTCGTTGCACTGTGCCTCCTCCTCCTCATCCTCCTCCTCCTCATCATCAATGTCTTCCTCTTGGTCTTCTTCATCTTCTTCTTCGTCTTCTCTTTCGTGATCTTCTTCTTCCTCCTCCTGATCCTCGTCGTCCTCTTCTTCCATCTCGTCTTCTTCCTCTCCCTCCGGTTGCTCCCCTTCACTGCCAACCGTACTCTCGACGAACTGCACATTCACCGCCATATCGCTCTCCGCGGGGCCTACAGCGTGCTGCATCACTTCCTGCGAATCCTGTGACTCCTGCGATCCTTGTGAGTTGAAGTCCATGCCCACTTCGGCCGCCCCGTCGTCCATCATCATCATCATCATCATCGGTGCGTGCTCATAGTGAGATTGTTCCACGCTAACGTACTGCATCGCATACTCGTCCGCTGCGGTTCCGATCGATTCGTAACCCGCCTCCATTTCCTCCTCCGGCATACCGTCGTACTGCTCCAGGGGCAGTGGGATCTGGCCCTGGATATCTTGTTCCTCTTGCTCGTCCTCTTCTAGGTCGTTTTCTGTGTAATTTTCTCCATCTAAATCTTCTTCCTCTGCATTATCATCTTCGTCGTCCTCTTCTTCCTGCTCGTCTTCCTGCACCTCCTCCTCCTCCTCCTCCTCCGCCTCCGCCTCCTCCTCGTCTGCCTCTATTTCTGCCCCTGCCTCCTCTTCCTCCTCCACCTCCTCATCATCTCCCTCCTCTTCCTCCTCCTCATCCTCCTCCTCCTCACCATAGCTCGTAGCGGGAGAGGGAGATTCATCGTCGTCCGATTTGGAGTAGTTCAGATATATTTCTCCGTCCACTTCGTTATTTTCCGCGATGAATGCCGCCTCATCGTCCTCCAAGGATGGCGGGCGGTAGTACGGGTGCTGTTGCAGCAGGACCAGCTCGTCCCCGAGTTCCTCCTTCGCCGGTGATACCGTGCTGCTAACTTCCGAGTTCCGAATAGGCAGACACTGCCCGTACAGATTTTCGACGAAGCTGGACGACACGGAGGGCGGTGACGAGGAAGACGATTTCAGCACAACTCCCCGCCGACGGCCATTCTCCATCTGGCTGCGGATGGTCAGCGGCGACACGGTGCCCTCCGGCTTGGGCTGCTGCAGCAACAGCAGCTGCTGTTGCTGCTGCAGATCGAGCGGGAACTGGAGGCCGTTTTGCTGCAGCTGCAGCAGCGTCATCGCCAGCCGCTTGTTGGAGAGATCGAGCTGATGCTTCAGCACCTCGTTCTCGTCCCGCAGCTTCACGATCATTTTATCTTTGTTCAGTATCTGATCGCCCTGCTCCTGGATGAGATCGAGATGCAGCAGCAGGATGGACTGCAACTGTTTCACCTCCTTGAGCGCGATCAGGGAGTCCGCGAAGCAGTCCCGCCTCCGCTCGCCCCCATGATCGTCCTCATCCTCGCCGTGGTCCGTCACTTCCGCGCTGTCAGTTGCAATGTTGACGCTGTTGTAATTGTTGTTGCTATCGTCATCCTCATCGTCGTAATCGTCATCACCGTCATTATCGCCGTCGTCTGCGTCGTATTCTTCGTCGACGTCGTCTTCTTCATCATCGTCGTCGCCACCTTCATCATACTCATCCTCATCGTCGTGCATCATAGCAGGCGGCTCGTACTCCATTGGCATCGGCATCTGTGATGATGGCAACGGAGATGACGGCGCGGGAGATGACGGTCCTGGTGACGACACCAACGCGGGATACATCGGTGCAGGGGATATCGGCGCTGCTGGAAACGACGGTGCCGGGGACGATGGAGCGGGCGATGATGGCGTTGGTGATGACGATGCTATCGACACCGGAGCAGGTGATGATGGTGCCGGAGATGATGGGGCGGGTGAGAAGGGCGCAGGGTACGACGGGGAAGGGGAGGACGCCACGGACTCCAGCGATGGCGATGACCGATCGCTGGCGGATGACGATTCGTGCACCACCGCCGATGGCATTGGAGTGTCCGGGGATGCATCGACCGTCGCGGTGACCGTGGGAGAGTTGCAGTAGACGACATCATCAACAGTTTCCATCATATCGCTTGCACTGACGGTACTGGCCGCAATAGCACACGTACTTGCCAGCCACATGTACACATACACGTTTGGCTTCGATCCTAAACAACAAAATTCACACACACGACACGCTACACGACGGTACAACGGGAAATATAAACACAACGCCGAGAGGTCTTTGACGGCAGCAACAACGACGGCGGTGGCGGCTGTGGCGGCGGCGGCGACGACGGCAGCGGTAAAAGCGGCGGCAGCAGCAGCAGCGGCAGCGGCGACAAGAACGGATAATCTCTGCACACTTGGACGAACACAAATTGCTGCCGATTCGATTCGATGCTGTTTGTGCCCGGCTTGGTTGTTTAGTTGATACACAGTTTACACGAAAAGGCACGCTCTAACGCGTCACATTGAGAGATAAAATGCAGCACAAAGGTGCGTACGCGACACGCCGCGGACGAAACAAGTGGAAACTTTTCCAGAAACGCCGTGAAAACAACGCACAAAGTAAAATTCGTTGACGTTCTGCTGTCAACCGCCAGTCGACTGACAAGGTGCGTGTATAGAAGGCTGCATCAAGCAGATTGTGCCATTTTCTTTCTATCGTTGGTTTTGTTCTCGAGCTTGTAGGCAACTGGACTGGAATTCAGAAACAAACAAAAAGCACACTGAAAACCCACCTCATCAATTTCAAACAAATACCTATATATTTACGTTCAACAGAGTTCGACAATATTGTGAAGGGCGCTTTCACCGGATTGTCTATGCACCTTGGTAACTGCCGATCGTAGTCTACTGTGGTATTCGTGTATCTGAAGATGCTGGCCGATAAACAATCAACAACGGTTGCTGAAAATCCTAATCTGGAATCGGGACATACGAATCGATCATCTAAACGAATAAATAAATAGGAAGCATTGTATGTATGTATTCTATGTACAACCAACAATTTTTTTCCGGTCGAGCTGGGATTATGAATAACAACCAAAACAATTAGAGGGGCACGTAGACTCCAGCAAACGGAAATTAACGAGAAATTTCTTCCTGCATTGCTGGCAGCAATGCGCCGGGAGCCAGCTATCTTTCACGAACTTATCAAAAGCATTTCATCCAGATTAATGTTTAAAATTTGCTAGTTTATTTTTTAATTACCAACATTATAGTTCCTAAAACATCACAGCAGTACAAAATAGGACTCATACATATTGTTTGATTGACTATGTTGTGTTCATGTTTGGTAGACAGTTTAACCGCTGCAGTTGGAAACCGCGGAATAAGTCATCTTCAAGAGAGCGGTATGCTATGCTCGGGTAGACTCGGATTTAAGGTAAACGCTTTGTTTTGTTTGAAGCTACAAAGCAGATGGTTTCGTTAGCCGCAGTGCAGATCGATCACTGCTGCGCCAACATGATCACATTTGTTTTTTTTTTACTTGCGTTGTAATTGGGTAGATTTGACGGAGGACGGAAATCAAACCATCCCATCTCACCATCTCCATTGGCTTCAGCTGATTGACGACTGGTGGCGGTACTTAGCAAGTATCTTGCCTTTGTAAAAACAACTAATGCTTTAAATATTAAAAGTAACAAGTGCAACAAATGTAAAACAGAAACGAAGATATATACACATTAAAAAAAAAAGAAGATTCCAAGGGAACGAATGATAGATTGATGTTGATGAATTTGTGCGTTTAATGCCGCTGTTCCTGCCAGGGCTACCGGAAGCAAATATCTGCAAAAGGGTGAACAATTCAATCAATTTCATAGCTTCTCACCATGACAAATACATTTTGCTGGAGCGATTTACCTACCAAATAACACCTATTCGTATCGTGTCTCCAGCCCCACTCCCAGTGTCGCTTCCTTCATCGATAAAACTGTTTATCAGTGGTATGCCCTCCATGCTTTCCTGCGCAAGTAGCGGAATCGGATTGGCCAGCTCGCTCGTAGCCCACAGGTACAGATCTAATGTGCGCTCGGTGCAATCGGCGATGAAGCGAACGAACGGACGAATGTCGCCCTCGTTGGCCAGCTGCAGATAGTCGTAGTACTTGTGCCGATGCTGCTTCTGAATGATCACTGGCGGATAGCCCGCCCTCATCAGCAGCGTGTTCATGAGCAGCCGCGACGTGCGCCCATTGCCATCGCTGAAAGGATGGATGTGTACCAGCTTGTAGTGCGCCATGGCCGCGTACTTGACCGGATGCATCAGGAACACTTGCTCCGAGTTGAGCCAGTTCTCGAAGCGACCCATCAGGATCGCTAGATCGCCGGGTCCAGGTGGAATGTGACCGCCAACGTACACCTGCGTTCGACGAAACTCGCCACCCTCGATCGGATCGATATGCCCCAGCACGCGTCTGTGAATCTCCAGAATGTCCTTCAGAGTGATGTAGTCATTTTTGTTTACCAACGTGGCATTGATGTACTTCAGCGCCGCATCCAGGCCCAGGATTTCGTTATGTTCATCGATACTCTTCCCATCGACCGCCATACGCGTCTCCAAGACCGAGCGGGTTTGAGCCAAACTCATCGTATTGCCTTCGATTCCGACCGAATGGTAGATGTGTTGTATGTACGCCTCCTTTTCGGCCCGCTTCAGGGCCATGTTGGACGCGTGGATCGAGCTCAAGGCATCCCTCTTGCGATCCAACGCTTCGAATCGTTTCGCGTCCATCTGTTCGACGATTTGGGCCGTCCTTTGCCGATTGGCTAGTGCTTCCGAATAGTAAGGATTTACCGTCAGCGCCTGGGTGTAGTACTGATCGGCCGATACCACATCCTGCCGGTTGTGTTCCAGGAATTCACCGTACTTGGTGAGAATTTCCGGATGCTTCGGGGATAGTGCCAGCGCGTGTTGAAACAATCGTAGCGCCTTATCGTCTTTCCCGATATTTTTCATTTCCTGCGCCATTTTTAACGAGCCCATAGCTTCCTGTTCATTCGCTTGCTGATCCTGCTGGTTTTCCTCACACGATTTCCCACTCGGCTGCGCTGCTAGTTTGCGCGCTGGCATGTACGGCTCCATAATGCGCGATTCGTCCGCTAGCCTGAGCAGCGACCCATCGGGCAGGTGACGTGGTGCGTACAGGGCACGGCCACTTTCCGAGCCGACTCGGCGCAAACCCACATGGTGGTGATAGGGACCGGGACCAATGTTCATTATCACAAACATCACCGACGAAAATAACACCCCACTCGCGAACATAATGAAAACGTTCCATCTCGTGTGCCGCAAGTACCACCGTTGGTTCGGTGCTTCGGTATAACTTTCGGACCGTTTCCTGTACCTCGAGGCGGACTTTTCTGACGAAGTTGAGCTTTTCCTTCGCTTTCGCTCGCTCGACTTGGCTGGGGAGCCATTGTTGGCGTCGTTGCCGTAGACACAGCACATCTCCGGACGCTTCCTTTCAATATCGAACGTCATCGCCGATGATCACGGGCATTCTACGCGGGTGCTTCAAGGTTTGGGTTTACAGTTTTCCGTGATCGTGTACGTGTTCACTAGCTATCGGTTGCGACTCGAGTTATTTTTTGTTTGAAATTTCTCGCGCAATTTACCAGCTGATTACACACCTGCGTTGACGTGGTTCCTAGAAATGTCGAGAGTTCCGACATTCCCCGTATGGAGGTTCGCACCGTTCCCGGAGCAGGGGCGGTGCACCCAGCTCCCAGAGAAGTTTGTTTTAAATGGGCTTTTTTTTAAATAAAATTCTGTGAACCGCAATTTGTTATGCTATTATGAGTTGAATTCTTTAATCAAAATAATTGGTAGTCCTGGTTGTATCGAACAGTACTACACGAACGTGAACTGGTCGTTCGCACTTCCCAACGAACAGCTGATTGACATATAAACGATCAAATGTAGATTTGTTGGCAATGAATTTTCTTGAACTAAATTTTGTACTAAAAATGTTGTCCATTTTTGGTCGAACCCACAGACTAGTGATGTGAATGTATCAAATTTACTGGAGTTACATTGCAATTTCTTGAGCAGTTGTATATTCTTACAAGTGTGTGATGTGATGTGAGTGTGATGAAATCAATTTATTCACGATGTGATTTTTTAGCACATCCCTTTACCTTAAATATCTTTGTATGCCGAATTCGCGACGTGATTTACACAATCCATCAATTATTCAATAATCGGAACGGGTTGTACCGTTCCTTTGCCCAAACGCGTTAGGAACCCGTTGGGTGCAGCAGGTCGGAACTCTTGGCGTGACCGTAGACCAGTCCGCGCATCAGTTCGGTACCGTTGAGGTCGTGCACGCTGAGTCGCTGCTCCTGTGTTTCTTTCGTTCATCCACTCATCCGATCCGACAGTGAAATAGCAAAATTTCAACGCATCGCCACCGCGGTGCTGAATTCGGCTGTAAATTTAGTTTTTTTTTTAAATCTAGTGATTTCGTGTGCGTGCGTGAGTGAGTGCGTGCGTATTTTCCAACGGCTGAGCTTCGCGTTTCGGAGCAGTGATGTCCGCATATCTTTTACGGCTTTGTTGAACGACGACTAGCGCGACCATTTTTTATTTGTTGTTGTTGTTGGTGACGGAGAGCAAATCTGTGTGAGGTGGTCGTTTGCAAAGCGCGAAGAAGAAAGGCTCTGTTCTGCGTCTGTGTCCCCGTGCTGTCGGTGGTGCCTGTTCCGGGGGACTGACTGGCTGTGCAACCCCGCGCGCGCGAGGTATTCTTCTCGAAGGTGCTGCACAGCAAACGGGCAAACCAAAAAAAAAAGCCCCTGCCAACCTCCCTGCCCTGCGAGCCAGCCCACCGTCGATCAATGTTTGGCCGTCGCGAGCGATGCGGAGCGTAGCGAAAAACCATGACGACCACCGTCAAGATCATCATCCCGACGTCCACGAAGGCAGCTTGCGAGAGAATGTCGCGAAATCGCGTCAATGCATGAATCGGTCGCGCTTGCTGCAGGTAAAATAAGGTAGGTTTTATGCTACTCCTTGGTCAGCAAAAATTTCAACAACCTGCTACAATTACCCACTGTTGCACAAACGCCACGTTCGAATCAATTGGCATGAGGGAAGACGAGACAAAATTTAATAGTAGAACAACAACGACAACAGCAACCCCGTCTTCTTCTCGGCCACGGCACACTGTGATTGTTTTGACGGAGGTGGAAGCGTTTGCCGTCGAGAAAAGTGGTTGTCGCGGAACGTCATTCGGGAAATTTTGGCGTTTGACAGTGAAGGTGAAAATGCTGCCCCTCTTAATGTAGCTTAAAGTACGGTGGCATCCGATGAACGGAAGGCTAGTTTTACTGTCGGATGTATTGTGGCACAGCGAAAAGGCCAGGCCCAAGCAAAAACATGTAAAAATGTCATCCAGCTGCGGAATAATGGAAAATACGCAGCTGACGAAAAGGAAGAGAGTCGGAGACGACGCGACGAGCGTTAATTGTGCACAGTAGTTTATGCGATGTTTATGCAATGGAAAATGTTTAAAACAGACAGAGGAAGCTGAGGCGTAGCGAGGGAGCTAGAGATAGAATAAAAAGAAATGCAACAGACTGAAGCGAACTATACCGGAGGAAGGCACGCGGGCAGACCGAGCAGCTGAGAAGAAAGAAAAACACTTGTTTACGTAACACTTTGCCTGCAGGGTTTAGCTTTTTGTTTTAACGCTAAATTGCAGTGCGGAACGGGGCACAAGCCCTTTGCGCGGGGAGCGGCTGTTGCCGGTTCTTCTCCCGTAGGCGCAGCATTTCATCGCTGCCGTGCAACAAAATGCTATTAAAAAAAATTAGGAATAAAATGTCCCCAAAAGCCGGTTTCGCGAGCAATAATAGGACGTTTTTCTTCTTCCTGCTCCGTGTTGCTGCTCCTTGGTTGACCCTGTTGTGTTTGGATAAATTTGTAACGACTTGAGGCGCCGCCGGTGGTGGTCGCTTTTGTGGTTTGGGCATGTTTTTTACGATGCTGCTGACCTCGAAATGTGCAGGAAAATGGGTTTAAAAAAAAAAGGGGGGGAGCACAACCGACGGAGAGCACGAAGGCAAATGTCTAAGAATAAAGATGGACTTCAAGCATGTCGGAATGGAAAAAGTTAACGATGATAATACGGTTCGAGAACTGCGCCACAGAAACATTTGTGATGCTTTGTAAATTTGCTTCCTTCTTATGCTTTATTTGTTGCGGCTGACCCTTTTAAGGCATTCTGATCTGAACTCCCTGGTTCTATTTGTTGAAATATTATGATTTTAAAATGGAAATGGTAACATTTAATTTCTCACACAAGAAAGATTTATCGAAAACCTGCCTATTCTATATTATAAACCTAATTGTTTACAACCATATTTCCACTTTATAACGTTGTCAAAACAAATTGTTCTTTAATTTTGTAGAAAACCATTAAAACGGCTAGATATATATTACATATCGTTATGTTTCGAAAGGTATGTCCCTTAAAGGCACGCAATTGATAAAATGACTAAATTATTTCTCAAAATTACACTACTTCACCAATGTAAATGCTTTCCACAGTTTTCATGCAGCTGCATCATGCACTTCAAAATCAAAGGAAAACCACACACGTTTGCTTTCCATGGTGGGTGTATCTGGGTGCGTGCCATTAAGTTTCAAGTGGCCGCCACCGACGGAATGCAACAATAGACTCCCCTCCTCCCGCACAAGGGGCCGCGGGTTTATGGCACGGAAAAGAAAAAGAAGGAAGAAAAAAAGTTACACTTCCATCGGCTGGCGGTTCTAAGTATGCGGATACACGAGAAGCAGGCCCACCCGACCAACTTGTGGAGCCATTCTTCCTCGATGCTACCAAGTGTAGTATGCATTTCCGGAATTTTGGTCAAACGGCGCATGCACTTTCGTGGTGTGCTTCTGTTGCATTTCCACGCTAATCGCCGGAGCCCTTGGGAGTTACTGGTGAAAAGTGGTTCGACTGCCGTTTGGAGATTTTATTTCTTCACAACACTACGCGTTTGCTTCGAAACGATTCCGGATCGTTCAGCTGGCGGATGCGCAAGGGGATCGCTGAGGAAATGGCGCCAGCTCTTACTGATTTTCCTTTCGTTTCGTGTGTTGCGTGACCGGCGGGAAAAGTGATATATTTGAATAAGCAAAAACGATACTTGCAGGGCAGTTTTCCTTAAGGGTGGCCGAGAAAGAGGATAAATGTATCATACCCGCTGTTTTTTACTGACATTGGAAGGAAATTAATTTAAAAAAAAAAAAACGGTGCAACAAACTCTGGATTGTTTCCTGCGCTAAAATGAGACGCTGGGGGAACCCGGTGGCATGAAAAACCGGAAAGTGCCGGATGCAGGGAGGAGGAAAAGTCTTCAGGAAAAGTAAAACATCTTCTGAATCCCGTGTCGAACCGACAAACTAATTCACTTGCTGCAACTGCTACTGCTGCAGTTCGTTGCGCCGTTTATCAGTGTGCCTTCTAGTCATTGAACTCACCGTGATGTCTCCCTTTTCCGCCGGTTCCCCTCCATCACCTTTCCTTCAGCGAAACCACTTTCTTTCTTTCCCATCTTTCTTGCTGTTATTTTATTTTTCCTCCACCACCGTAGTACCGTTGCTTCGGCGCGCTCGCGTCCGGGACGGAGCCATCCAACGGTTCCGACTGCATTCCGAGCCGGTGCAGCGAAATGTCGCCTTGCTCTCGCTACACTTTTGCCCTCGCCCCGTGTCAAACCTAGTGTGGCAGATAATCGGTTCAGTGGACGGATTGAACCACCACACTTGGCCGCACTTTTATCTTGTAGCTTTACCAGTTTGCCAGTCCCTCGCCGTTTTTCTTTGCTCTCTTCCTGTCTTGCCTCACTCGTTTACCGGCAGCTCCCAGCTAAGCGTCGTGGGAAATCGATCCGTTTCGAGCACGCATTTCACACCCGTTTGTGTGCGCATATCAGCATCGGGCTGGAAAATGCACTCGATTTTCTTCCACCAGAAGAAACGGTAGCTGTTGCACCGTGCCCCTATACCATGCAGACGCTGGGGATTACGGGCGAAGACGTCGGAGATATTGAGATGTTCGAACAGTGAAACAATGTTTGACGAGTTTTACTTGAAATGGTATAGTTCAAATAAAACTTCTGCGACTGCAAAAGACTGCTTATATTGCTTGACTTGTTGCAGACTAACAACACGAAAGGGTTGCATTCTCCCTTTTCCTTTCCCCGAGGCAGCGAATTAACTTCCACTTTCGGCTGAGTGTGCAGTAAGCTTAAACTTATTGTTTTTTTTTTGCTCCCCTTTCAAAAGCGGTATTATGTGCCCTTGCGTTGGTGAAAAATTGGATCAAATTACCTGCAATCAACTGAGGAGTTCATTTCTTTGCAGAAGGAAGAGAAGGTCAAGCGAGTGTGTTGAGCCTGAAAGGAACTGGTGGTCCCGGTAAACGATACAGGTGCAATACCAGCCGAGCTGTACGGTATAATGTGCCTGATGGCTTTGCCACCGGCATTTTGTTTTGCAGCTTAAAACCACCAAGCGTCACCATGGTTAGATGTTGAAAGCGGCGCTTGTAGGATGAAGGTTGGCGACGGGACGAAATATGTTTATGGTCGCCGTCATGGCCATCCAATGATTTCACCGAAGGGCTTAAGAATTGGAGAAGAACTGTTCAAGAAACACAACCCGGTTTTCCCGTGGTGGATCGTTCTGTTGGAGCGAATTTTTGTTCTCTGTCCCCAAACTCCGGTCCAATTATATTCTTCCACATACATCACCAAAGTCCGGTTTTTCCTGTGTTCTTGGGAAACATCCTGGGGAAGAAAGAACAGGTTTTTACTTGCATTTATGTTATGCTCATCCCTCGGTCTGCCTTATCGATTTGTTTCTCAATTTGACACAAAATTTGACATTCACAGCGCAGTGTTTCCCCATCGGTTTGTTGTTCATCGATCGACCATCTTAAACTGTACGTTCACGAAGCCGGTGATCATGACGAGCAGGCAAGAACGATCGCCGCGATGACGCAATGCCAAACGTTTGCAAGCGAACCGTAATGCCATGTGGACGGTAAGAGTCAGAACAAAAAATTAAAAGCCATCGACTTAGGGGCCGAATTTGTTGTGCGACACTCGAGTCTCTGGCGCTGTGTCTGCCAGTTTCGTCTCGGTGGAACCTTTTGCAACTCTTTGGGGGCGTTTGGCCAATGTAGGAGTTGGTGGTTTTTCGCGTCCTGTGTATTTTTATGTCTGCTTTTGAATGAAGAAAAATTGGGAAGTCAACCGGCGACGGCGAGTACGACGAGCGACACAGTTCCAGCAGGTGGTCACTTTTTTTGGGAATTCGCGCGAATATGGCCAAACTTAGTTCACCAAAAGAAAAGGAACGGACCGGAATTAAGCATTTTCTCCCATTGGCAGTTTCGGCATTGCCAAGTTCAGTTTTCTGCAAAATTGTACCGAATAGAATGGGGTTTGAAGATGTGATTAGAAAGATTGTTTTCCCATTCATTTTCTCGGAGGCAAAAGCTTTTAATTCATTTGCTTTGACCTCTGTGTGAGTTCCTGTTTGACCGGAAGACTGGAAATGACTGAATATTAAGTTGAACTTTAAATACCATCGTTTGGTACAAACAAACAAGGTTTGGTAGGAAGAGAAGGACAAATAAAATTGAATTTTCTGTTCTATATTTTCTGAAAGAATGTTCGTTTCACGCGATTATTAATGTATACGATCATTTGCTATGAATTTTTAAAGCTTGGTGTTAGGAAATTTAATAACAAACAAACAATTAATTTAGATAATTTGGACATAAAAAATTGTATTGGTAAACTATCAACGTTCACCCTAGGTCTTCTGCCTCAGAAAGTTAGATTCATAATATTTCCCGGCGTGCAGAACCGGCTCTAAACAGTTCTTCTAAACAGGGTTCTTCATTCATGGACAGAACCGGGAAATTACACAAAATAACAATAACACATTACAACAAACCGAAGGTTAATAGGACTCAGAGCTTCTTTAAGACAGAACCCATGTTGTCCGTGAGTTCTTTATAGAGTCGGCCCGCTCCGATTTTCTTGTGCTGAATCAGCTCGCACTTTCTGGTTTGTGTCCTTCGAGAAAAGTTCTATTGATGTTCTTTGATGTTCAATGTTTGGCGTTGCTAGGAAATTGATTCATAAACTTTAAAAGCTTAAAATGAATTTCAACAATGTTTGTAAAAAAATCATTAGTTACATTGAATTTTTATTGAGAATTTAGAGAGATTTTAAAATACAAATGTTAGAAGAAGAGTGAATTGGAAAAGTGCATTGGCTTTAGGAGGCTCTCTAAACTAATTTATTGTTTTTTTGTATTCATGCAAAAAGGTCCGTAAACTAATTTTGTACATGTACAAATGATTAACACTTTATATCTGAGCTTTTCTTGGGTGTAGGTTGTGTTTTGAGAAATAGAAAATTTACGTCATTCAAATGTTTGCGCACGAGCGTGTCTTAAGTAGAACAAGTAATTTATTCATCGCTGCAATGGTGCAGGCGGGCCGTTACCATCGACAACTAAATGATTGTAACGCCCCAAACAAGCCTTCCATTCTGATGCCTTGTTTTGATACCTTATAATGAACCTTGTTATCATGTGTGTGTTTGTGTGGGTGGATGTTTTTCTCTTACAAATGATTTAATTTTGCAGCAGGTTTACCTTGAAGAAAGGTATCAATTTTAACCAGCCCGATAAAATAAAAAGAAAACACGAAAAGTGCGTCATGGCGTTAGTCCTTTGCTTTGCTTTTATCTTTCAAAATTCATTTGCCCACCTTGCTTGTACCGCTGTCGCTCTCTTGCCCTACCTTCCAAACGGTCGCTGCCCTTGAGCCAAGTGGAGCATGATGGGCCCGAACAACGCCGGTCGTCGATAAACGTTATTGTTAGTTTTCGGCCGAGTGGCTCGCGGTTTTCGCTTCTCCTCCGCAAGGTAGGTAGGTACCTTTGCTGGAGGTGTTCCGCAAAGTGGATGCCCTCCGCGGTCAGCGGGTCGGTTGCCGAACGCACGAACCACGCAAAAGTGTCGAAAACCGCTCAATAATGATGCGTGTGTTGCGCAGTTATGAGTGCGAACGGAGTGCATAATTGGCCCCAAGAGGGATCGGGAGGAGCTGCAGCCGCATTAATGGGTTGCTTGTTCTTTGCCTTAGATGTGTATGTTTTTCGGGCGGTTTATTTTGTTTGTGTTTTCTCCTTCCCTCCGCAAGGCTCGCAGGTGCATTAGAGAGGAACCTCCGAGATGTGTTTGGCTTGGGCAACCTTTGTGAGGTTTGCGGTGGTCTGTTTAATGCCAATGGAGATGATTAATGGCTCTGGTGGGAATTTCCGTTGTCCATCCGTTGCCCGCTCAAAATCTAATTGGGCTTCATTTTTTGTCACGTGTGTCAGATTATGGTTTAACTTATAAGTTGGGTGTTTCCAATGATTTTCGGTGTCTTTTGTGCATTTTTTGTTCATGCGCGAAGTGTTAAAAATAAAATCTGAGACAAATGAAACAAGCAATGTTTGAATTGAATTGAATTGTTGCAACTAACCAACCATCGCAAACGTTACATAAAGCATCAATTCGCGACGTGGAAAGTCGCGATTCTCACAACAACGACAAAAAAGGGAGGAAAACGAGAGAAGCACAAAAATCCCAATCCGCCCCAGCTTTGTCTCGCCCTGCGTCGTAACGACGCCGCAAGTGGGAAAGAGAATGTTTGAACGGTTTTTACCATTTTATTGCTTGCACCAGCCAGCAGCGCCATTGTGGTTGATTTCCGTGGTTTGCTAAAAAGAAATAATAAAATAAAACTCTCACACAGTAAGGAAAGCTCCAAGCAGTTATGTACGTTATGCTTCACTTGGTGCTACTTTTTCGGTCGGGATGGGACGAATTGCTGGGAAGATGATGGGTGGTGATTCGTTCATTAAACTTGATGCCTTCCAGCAGTGGAGGAGCGGAGGAGGGTCACCTTCTGCCACTCCTTCTGCCCGCCCGCGACGCGTCGTCGTGCATTTGGTGCAAACGTGGGTCACAACACTTTTGTCACGCTTACGGCTGCGTTTCATGCTTTTACTGCGAGCTCTCTCCACTGGACGGAGAGTGAGATTATTGCATCCAGGGCACGGTTCGGGGGAGGGGGTGCAGATAATTTATTAATGGCCGTTAGTTTGTGATGCCAGCCGACGGCCTGCGACGACGACGACGACGATGACGATGAAGACGACCACAGTGACGGTGATGCAACAGAATGCAGAATGAGTTTTTCGCACCCTCAATGGAGTGCGCTAGACGTGCGGGCCATCTGCCGTCGTCTTGACTGTGTCTGCCGGCGTGGGCACGCTTCAAAAGTGTTTCATTTTCCTTTCGGAAATGGTTTCGGAAGGACTGACACAGACAGGACAGCACAGTAAGTTCCTTCACTCTGACGTTGAAGCTCGGTTCTTAGGTTGCCGTTCTGAGGTTCATAATCGACTCGTTAAATTTTGATGTCCTCTACCACCGACAGGAATGTACTTAGTCTCATGTGTGTGTTAGTGTGTGTGTATGTAGATCTGCCTTTTTGTTCCTTTTTTCACTCATGTTGCATGTATTTCGGATAGGTTTTATAACTTCCACCCACAACTTTTCGGTCCTTCGGGAAGCTGTTCAATGGGAAGCACCTCAGAGATACTGACTGATAGGCTACTTGTTTCCTCTTTCTCGTCTGGGTTGGTTCAGGTTTCCCTTTTTCCTTTCATTTTTGCTAATGTATTCATTCAGGGTACATCTTTAACATACATGGGTTCATTGGAAACATTTAAGATTTTCTTGATCAAAAGTATTTTTTTAAAGAGTCTTCAAGCTCAATACAATTACTTTATGTGTTAAAGAATGTTAACATCATCTACCGTTTTAAATAATCTGAAATAATTTCAGTAATAAAAACCAGATTGCCAACTTCACATTTTTATACTTGATTTAATCAATAATTTAATTTGTACGTTTCTGCAAGTTTTGGTCCGAACAGGATTTGATTTTTTTTATATTTTTCAGCAGAAAAATCATTACAGCAATTGCAACGTATGACAATGATTTTCGCACGTAGGATACTGGTTTCGTTACCCAAGTTGCTCTGTCTGCTTTAAAAAGATGACCGATCGCTTTGGCAAACAAATCGATGAATCGTTCTACTTTCCTTCCAAAGCGACCTCCTTTTTTGCGACGCTCAGCTGTTATGTTTAGCACTAATCAATAGAGTGTGCTGCTGCTGCTGCTCGCCCACCAGTGGCAATCCGCCCCCTTACGGTCGGAGATTTGGATTAGGGATGGCTTGGCTTGCTGAGGCGCAACGGCTGCTTTGCATTTTCAATGTCACCTCGACCGGATGGATAATCAAAAGGCAAAAGCAACCGGGGGAGTCCAGAAGCCGGTCAGTTTCATCTTCGGCCGAGGATGTGTGCTTGTGTGGATGGATCGATTCCCTGAGCGCCAACCGCCGGTCAGATGATGCTGGTTACCGGTGGGAATTAGAGGCGCGCAGCAGTGGACCGCGTTGATCATCGCTGATTGGAGGGTTTTCGGTGGCCTAGATAAGCCAGCACACGGCAAGCCCTGTCTTTCGACTGTCGGCTTGCGGTCAGCGCAGTTCTGCTGGTGCTCGATATCTCTCCATGGGTTTCTCTTTTCTATTCTACCCCGGTATCCAGCACCGATGGGGTGTCGCTTGGAGGATTGGGGAAAGAATTCCATTAAAGCCGCATTAGATACGGTTCCGCAATGATGCATTTGGGCAAAAAAAAACCCCCCAAATGAAGTTAGCTATCTGTCTCGTATGCTATGGTTTTTTATTCAATTTTTTAAAATCCTTGTTTTCTCTTTGTTTTTAGGTCAGTTCCCGTATGGAAGGTGATTTCCAGCCACAAGTTCAAAATCAACCACATTGCCCCACCAAACCGTTGGAGTGTGGAGTGTGTATTTTTGTCTATTTGGAGCGCAGCACGAAACCCGAACTCATGATTTCTTGGCCTCCAGCAAGATGCCGGACCCGACAGATGCGCACTGAGCTTGAAATGTTTATAATTATTTTAATGTTCCCGCCCAATCGCTCTCGGTAGCTAGCAACTGTGCTCACGGTTGCTTCTTCTATCGACCGTCCTAGGTTGAGTAATTCTAGCTTGAGGTATGGCTGTATTTCTTGTTTATGGAGGGAAATCTCTCTTTTCCAAACGTTGGGTCTCGCAAGACGATGTGTTTTATTTGTACGGCATGTGGGTGGAGTTTCAGAACCATCCGTGTCCTACACGCTAATAGGTAAATCGGGGCTGGTAGCGTATATGTTTCTACGAGACCTTGGGTCAATTTAATACCTCCTATTTTGTGTTTCCATGGAGGATATTACAAACTACTCGGGATTCATCATGTTTTAAGATTAATTTATTTTGCTTTTTCAATAATGTCAGGGAAGCAGAAAGTGGTACATCTAACATGCGGTCATATTTTTGGCTTGTGAAGTGTTTTCCAAATACAGATCAACTCAACTTCATTAAAACTCACGGCAAATGGTCGGTTCCCGGAAGCAAAGCTCCACAACAATAGAACATTCCGCACGTCCGCGCGTTTCCACGAGCTTCCGAGAAATATTACTCTCGTGGGAGTCCCGGCCAACACCGAGTATGGCAGCGACAGCGAGAATCCCCTTTTATCAGCTCCATCAGGGTTGCCCGGCTGGTCCGTACACACATGTGTATGTGCGAATGCCTGTGGAATTATGATTTTTTCTTTTATGTTTTGTCTTTTCAATTTATCTCGATTGCTCGGAAAATCACGCATTTACCTGTTAAACCCACGCCATTTCATTAATTTTTCATCACGAGCCACATTTCATTTCGTGGCCTTCCCCATGTGCGTCGATTGTGTTCGAGCATATGTAGATGACGAAGCGGTTGGGGCGCCTTCGTGCCAGGTTGCCGGACGTTTAATATGCCAGAGGGCTTTTGATAAGCAGCCGGCCGAGTGAATGAATTCTGTCGTGATGTTCCTATGATGTGGTTTGATCACGCAAAGGGAAATAAAGCAGAAGATGGGCTTCGAAAGAGAGACAAAGCTAGGGACGTAGTCGAGGAAAGGACAAAACTAAAGCGACTAGTAGAGTACGTAGTTGTATGACAATGAATCGAGCGGTCTGGCGCCTGTGTGGGCTGGTAAAGATTTTCACCCTGCTAGGTGGAAAACCTTCTGCGCTGCCCAATAAAGGGGCGTTGGCATGTCGAGCACGTGCTCCTCGGGTTGTCTCGTAACTTTTGACTTCGCTCCAACGTCACCGGCGTCCGACGCGGCTGTGAGCGTTTACGTGGGCGGCGATTTGCTTCTCGTCACAGCCCGTGGCCTTTTCCGCCCGTCCATTGCAAGTGGACGTGTGCGTTGGGATAGTCACAATTTGAAGCTAATTGAGGATAAGCCGCCCCAATAAAGTTTCCCTATTAAGTCGAAGCGAAGAGGGAAGTACAGCGAAACCTAATCAAACGATCGTTAAGTCCGTGGGTTATCGTTTGCCCAATGGTTGGCCCTTCGCTTCCAGGAATTGCGAGCGGGCTTGAGCGTCGTGGTTCCATGTCGGTTCAAGGTTAGGTGGCGTGTGATGCCATTGAGAGAAAATCCCCCCACGTTCGGTGAGGTTCGGTTCCAAGTCATAACGGGGGGAAACCCAAACCCCCCGACCTATGCCACATCTCGCTCTCGTCGGGGCTTTCCCGTGGGCGAACCGTTTTCCCGAAGGTAGACCACCTCCAACATTCGCGCATCCCGTTGTTGCGCTGTACAACCTCGTATGCCGTAGGTTTCCCGGTTTTCCGCAGTTTGGAGTTTTTTTTGTTATTGCCCTTGTTGCTGTCACAACACGCTCCCTGTTCGTGCGTATGCGTGTGTGTATTTCTTCTGCTCCTTCGACTCGGGACGACCCGTCCATGGCTTCATGGCGCATGTGCAAGACGCGAGACCTCATGCATTCGGGTTTTGATTGAGGAAATCCTTGCACCACGCCACACTTGCACCGTACTTGCACTTTTTCTCTCTCTCTCACACTCATTCTCTGCTTATCGCTCTCGCGCTTCCTCCAGGATGGGTTTCCGGGCAGAATGGACGGGATGGACGCCATGTCCTTCTCGCTCTCCCACTCGCGAAGGTAAGGTTCCTTGTGCGCTGGCGAAACGATGGAGGAAACTTTTTCAACTTCATTCAATACTCCACGATAGTCAGCCAGTCATTCAGTCAGTGTTCGCTGGTCGGCCTTCGAGGCGACAGTCGTGTTTTGCGATCATCATGCAAACCAGGTCCGTTGGTCATCGCGAATGGAACCAACCTTCGCTTCAGTGTTGTGTTGAGCACGGACTGACCGGGTGCTGTGTTTCGACCGCGCGTACGAAGGTGTTGCTTGTCTCTTCTACCAAGGCCAGACCAGGACGTAACTTGGCAGGCCTCGGATGTGGAGTGTTGTGTACCAGCGCTTCCTCGTACGGTTCCGCGTTTCTAGGGGAAGCCTAGTTTGCACCGCCCGAAACCGATAAGACAAGACCTTTGGGATCGGGCATGGAACGTACACCGTCGGCCGACTTTCGGCTTCGACGTTGCAGCCGGGGTGGTTTGTGTTACGTAAACTTCCTGCAACCTGCGCCGAAATGTTGACTGCTTCCTATTGCTCCGCGAACTGACATGGAACCCGTCGCGGGTGAGTTGCCACAAGGCCACCTTAAGGATTTGGTTGGGCCTTGCTGCTGAATGGGGAGGTGGGGTGAGTCCCCGTGGGTAAGGGCGAAGATGTGGTGATGCGAGCGAAAAATCCGATTATAGGAATCAGGAAAGTGACTTCATCCCTCCACCTGCGTTGCTGCTTCGCTTTCCAGTGGTGAAGAATGGATTTTAAAGTTTTCGAGTGTCGTCGGTAACCGTGTTTGTTCGTTGTGTGTGCAATGTCAGTCGCGGTTTGTGGAATAAAGTTTCCTTTGCGGTGGCCACGGATGCCGCTTGCTTGGAAGCATTACGAGGACCCATCAGAAATAACGTCCATTCCCTACCTGTTTCCTGTTTGCTTAACCCATTCCCTATCGAAGGTCAATTTCGACAGGTTTTACCACTCACTGTTTGGCTCTCTTTCTCTCTCTCTATCTCTCTTTCGGTGTCATACTTTTTCAACAACTAGGAAGTATAGGCCGGAAGAGGCTATTTTTCCATTTGTTTTTCGTGGTTAGCTGCGTGAAAAACGAATGTTTTCAACCAGCTGGCGGGTGATCATAATCGCGTGCCGCCACAAGCTGCTTGACGACCGATTGGTGCTGCCCCCGGCCCCCGTTGCCAACGGATGCGCGCACGGGAACGTATATAAATATCAACAGTGCAGCTGGAAGTACCGTTGCGATTTGTTTCGCCTGCCGGTCACCCGTTGCCGATTGCATGAATCGAATTTCCGTCCCGTTGAACTTTTGATATCCGCTTTTCTTCGATGCATTCGGCGTTTTGCCATGTGTTCCGTACGCTCAGGTGCACCGGAAATGTTTCGGCAACGTTGATATTTTGAGGGGTAAATATAGTAAAAGCAGAATTCAAGTAGTAAAGTGCATTTTATTTAATTAACGACACCGTGTCAAATATGTCGTCCTGAGATGTTGCACTGGCTATCTTCGAGAAAGAGAACAAAAAGTAGACTAACTTAGTCAAGCCTTGGCGCCAGAGCCTTGGGAATTCAAAAACAACATGCATGGGACCATTGATATCTGCGAAACAAAGTGAGGTAACATTTAGATCTATTTTTAGAACCATATTTCACGTTCCATGGCTTAGGGTGGCCGAAGATGTTGCCAAAACACTGGACGGAGCGCCTTCTCATACATGGGATGGCCATAGGGTTCGGACAAAAAGATTAGCATTCCAAAACGTTTGATATTTGATTGATGCATTTAATTTGAACTTTTCAACAAAAACAACAAAAATATCAAAATATCTGATACCTTTACTAGAATTATGTTAGTTTAAACTGTATCTGGGATGTATTGGTCATATGACAATTTATTTATTTGGCTAACAATTTTATGATTTTAACTTGGGTAACGATTTTATAGTTTTAGTTCGTGGTTCAATCATGTTGTGAGTAATGGCAGCGATTATTTATACGGTTTACAATTGGATGCAAGATTACTGCTAAAAACGTAGATTGAAAACATACTTTGAAATGGTTCCGCCAGAATTAACCAACAAACAACGGTGGCGTATCGATTGCTTATCGTTGAAATGCGTTAACATTTGTTTTCGCAACCCGCTTCTCTCTGACCCGAAGCTAGCGAATCTTGCTGTCGAATTTTCCCTTCAGGAAAGCACCTTTTTCACTTTTCATTATGCTCTTTTCTTCAGCTGGTACGTGGACTAGATTCTTTGCACGATGATGATCTTCTCCAGCATCATTATCATCGCGATCGGCGCGCCGTTTAAGCATGCAAACTGTTGGAAAGTAAATTTGATTTACCGCGCCACAATCTGCGCGGGGCTCGAAATCGTGCGCCGACCCACGGCAGGCGCTCAGACAATTGACCCAGAAAGAGAACAGTACCGTGAAGTAAATTGCGTGCGAGACGGTAACAATAATCGCCGATAAAGCAGCCAACCGGCAGCAGCAGCGCTGGATCGTTATCAGCTAAGTGCGCGGCCGGGCCAGCAAGTGATGGCCGCCCGACGAGTTTCGGAGAAAAGAACAGGAGAAAACAGAAAGGCCCCCGTGCTCCGGCCGGCCTCTTTAGAAGATAAGAAGCAATGGGGTTGGTGCGCGGGTTTTTCTTTCGGTAACTTCCCGCTATCTCCACATGACGAGGTCGGCACGGTCGCGGTTGGCGGAAGTTCAAGTGCAGCGTGTACGTGATTAGCACGAATACGATCGGCCCGCTTGCCCGTTTGTTGCTGCACGGTGAAGGCCGGCTGACCCCGTAAAGGATTTGAAAGGAAAATCCCCGCGGGGAAGGGATGGCCCTATGGGCGTCGGGAGATCTTTTTCATGTGGTGTGAGTTCCCTGCTTAAAAGGGGGGTTTCTTAGATGCTCCAAAACACCAAAGCTGATGATTTGATGCTATTGTCCGGCTCGTTGGATCTCGTTTTCAAACGGTTTCCGTGGTGTGTTAAAAGGATTTAAATAGCTATCCCTCTTGTTCGGACGTCTTCTACCTCTGTTATTGTTGGCCCTTTAAACAAAACAAAAAAAAAAGGTTTCTAATAATAATGGGGTTATCGAGAGAGAAAGCCAATACGTTCCCTCCAAATTCTCAAACAAAACCCCCTTCCGTTTGGATTTTTTTTACCAATTCGATGTTGGTGAATGGTGAAAATCCATCCCATTGATTACCGGCGTCCGGCAATGGTGTTGATTGGATTTGATTGTGAAACAAATCCGCTAGTTGAAGTCTGGCCCCCTGGAAACTCCCCGGGAGCCGCCGGGCCGAGAACTGGTTCATCGAAAAACAGGTGGTTCTCGGTTAGTAATTATTGGATCAAAATCTAGTCCACAATCAGTCCGCATAAGCGCTCGACCGATCGAATGGCGGACGGCTGATTGTTTTTGATGGCTCGCATCGAGACGGGCGGGGATACGTGCGGGGGGAAAAAATGTGGTTTTGCGCCATTAGGAGGCTTCGTTTGCGATTCGTTTGGCCCGGTGCACCGATGTGCTCTATATTTAATCGAATTTTAAATGCAATAAGCCAATAAAGTTGGCCTACAACTGTCTTCAACGAATCAGGAAATGGATGAAGGACGAGCCGTATTTCCCCGAGCCTTGTTGGAGGCGAGGGAGTTGTCCCATATCAGTTTATAAGAAGTTTGTTAAAATTAGTACTCATCAGCAAAGGAACAGTAATTGAAAATTGAATCTTATCACAAACGAATCACTGAGATTTCTGTCGTAGATTTACTACGATTTTCTTTATCGTGCAATGTGATGAGGTGTGTCCCGAGGGGATTTAAACTAACGATTTATGATTATTCTTGTGTGTGGTGTGAAATGTCTAAGCATCACGAATCAATTTTGAATGCATTATTTAAATGCTTACGATAAAAAAAAATTAATGCTTGATAACACAATTTAAGGAAAAATTATTGTCTCACACAATACGTACTTATTTACTCTTCAAACTACATAATTGTGAAACAAACTCTGTTTATTTGGTACAATAGGTGGCCATCAAACGGTTTGTAATTTATCTTTTTCCAAAACACCATCTCACCGGTTTAGATTATTTTCGGGTTTGAGAAATGGGTTGTTGATTTTAGAAATTCTAATTTCTTTTCGAGTGCTTGTCTATCACGACACAATACAGCACGTCGTCATTTGGTTGGGGGAAAAGCAATCCATCAAGCATTGTTCTATACGCCCGCACGAATATCGTTGCTCCCCGGAGTCGAATTCCACTCGACCCAAGCACCCATTATGGCACTAATCACCCTCGAATTTTCGCTCCATTCGCTCGATTGCTCTAGCAGCTTGAGAATATTTTGCCATACGGCGATGATAACCCTATCTACTTGCCATGCTTCTGAAGAGCGCGAAGAAAGGGCATGGCGTTTGTGCTTCGGTGGCACATCCGACTCAGAGGCGGCTCGAGAGTCCCGCTACAAGTGCATGACATACACGTACACACAGGCATACACTTCCTCAAGCGGACTCGCATTTAAGCGAGTGGCCCTTCGGTGGCTTACGGTTTCGGCAAACAGTGGAGCTGGCAAGTGCCGGCACTTCTGGGTCACCCGTTGTCTTGAAGATTTTCTCGACGAAAGAAAGAGATGGTCAACGGCATCGGGTCTGAAGTGTTTGCTTGAAATGCTCCCAAAGCCTACACGTGAATTTCATAGTTCACCGAGGGTCTAACTGTATTCCAGCCCGGGTGCCTTGGGTCCGATTCATCTGGGTGGCGCTTAGATGTTTGTGGAAGAAACGGAATCCAAGATCCAAGATAAGGGTGTTCGCTGGTCCGGTGGTTTGGTGCGCAGTTAGTTATCTGTCCTAAGCGCCCAACGGTCGCGCAGAAGAGGGTACGCGATTGTGGCGTTTTATGGCTGTCAAAAAAATAAAATAAAAATAAAATGAAAAAAATCTTTTTTTGTTCATCCCAGAAGCAGGAAATTCCAATCAAGTGCCTTTGGGAGAACGAAGAGGCACACGAAAGCACACATGTTTGTTTTGGCTGCCGCGCCCGTTAAAGGCCTCCGCCTGCGATGATTGATGGAGCGATAGATTTTTCCCGCCAGCGCTGCAACCGAACACGCCTTCGAATGAGGGCCCGAAATTCTCCCAGTTCGACCTTTCTACGGCGCAAGTGGCGCTTCTCTGCGTTTGGAAAGCATCATCCTCTCTACTGAGGCCGGGGACGAGGCACGAAAAGCCAAATAAAAACCGCAGAATCGAAGCCAAACCAAAATCATTCACTGCATGGAGGAGAGCGCCTACCCACAACGGCGGTGGTGCCATTAGAAATTTATGTTTGGATTGTTTTCGTTTGCTTGCTGTGAGGAGAGAAAGAGTAGCAAAGCAGAGAAGAGTGAACGAGACTCCACACTTCAGTCGCAATGGACCACGTGATGTACCCGTCTGGACAGTGTTTTTTTTTCATGGACCAATTCGTCTTGTCCGCTTCTCCTCGTGAGGGGTGTGTGCAGTTAGGCATTTTTGCCATTCGACTGCGCGAAGTTTTTCGCCATCCCCTCACGCCATCACCACGTCGGAGTGGTTGCGAAAAGAAAAGCCTCACCGCGCCGTAGTACATGCTGCAGACTTGGCTAATGATTATGTTTACGTGCCGCCGTCACAGTTATTGCAGGCCCGCTTCTGGGCGTCTGGTAACAGGTTGTTACTTCACTCGGCCGGCTGTGCAGGAGTCAGAAGCACCGGGCTGATGGAAACTTTTACGGTTTCCTATGGGATATTTTTACTCTCCTGCCCGTACGATCGAGTTTGATGTGCTTAGTATTTATAGAACAAAAGTTTTGTTTTATTTACAGCGATCTGGAAGAAAGTCGTAAAATGTGCAACATTTTCGGATGTTACTTTCGTTTAATTAAAAAAAAAGAAGATATTGTCAGTTTCACGTTGCGTAATAAGGATCGGGTTTTAGTTTGATTTATATTTGTGTCATGAATTATAAAAAGACACTTCATCCTATTAAAACCATCACCTGCTCCTTTCCAGTCGTCTATCGGACACGACTAAATTTATTAAACTTTATTGCCGATGATGAAATCGCAGAAATCACTCGAACGACGAGCGCCCACCGTGACGAACGCTTTGACTGATGCGGGATGGAAGGTTGCAAGTGCCGGTGCACTATAAAAATATCATTTTCAACGCGAGCGCTCCATTTGGCAGCCGGTCTGTCTTCGTTGCTCCGGCACGTCGTTTACATTCTATGTCAATTGATCCCCGTGAACCTCTCTGGCCTGGCCTCGGGACCGATTCGCACCAGCGCCAGTGAAACCGAACATCAATCGAACTCCGAATTTATGAGCCCATGAGTGATGATGATTTTGCAATTGGCTCCTTTGCACATCTCACAGGGAGGGAGCATGGGGCAAACCGTTGGAAGCGCTTTTCGCATTTAAAAAAAAAGTCTCCTTACGGAATGGAGCAGTTAAAGAACACGACCTAGACGGCGATCTGGTGCAGTTGGAATGCAAGGATTCGCTTGTATATGGACCAGAAGATGGTAGTCGAAAGAGATTGGAGTAATTGGATTGAAAGACTTGGGAAATGAAAAAAAAAATGGCCGATTGATTCGATCAAAAACAGAACATTTTTATATGCATTAAAAAAAAATATCTCTATGATAGATAAAATTGATTGCAGCTTTTATATCGATTCTTTCGTGAGATTCTAATGTGATGTATGTTACAAATGTACTGTCTACATCTTTTTTAATATGATTTAGCTTTCGTTCAAGCTATAGCTATAGCTATAGTTATAGTTGTTTTTTGTTTAAACTTATGTTTACAAACTTCGAAAAAGTCTAATTTATTACGCCTCTGGTTCGTTGAAGATGCATCCTTAATTGTTCTTTATCTGCGAATTGAGTTGCGAATTAACAACAAATATGTCAAGAAGTTATTTGCATTAAATATTCATGGAAAGAATCGTTTTGGGCGCTGGATTTTCGTCGCTATTACTCCCCGAGGGCTCGTCCACAACGAAAAACAGACGTGATGATTCAAGGCAGCCAGCAGTATCCTCCCATTCCCGATGTTTAGGAGCATTTTCTTGGTATATTGCCTTGCCTTGTGCCCACAAGAGGACGTGGGAGGCGGCAAACACCACGTGCAGAAGTGATTTGGGGCGCCCCTTCGATGGCCAAAAACTTCGTCGACCGTCTTCGCCGGATTCGATGAGCTTTTATTTAAGCGTTAACAAGACGCCTCGAGACGGTGGTGAGAGTTCTTTTGAACCAACTGTGCCCCTCCGGGCTGTTGTGACATTCGCCGTGGTTCGTGCCTAAAATGGGGCCGAAAGTTTTCGATCTTCTTTTCCGCTCCTTGACGTTTGCGTAGCGACTTTGTTGCTTGTTATGCTACCCGTGGCGGTAAAACGTGACGCTCCGGCGTTCTAAGCCCGACTTGCGTACAGCTGGAGGAAGTGTGTCTTCCCTTTTAACGCACGTAAACGCGCACACACTCCAACCTAGCCCCCTTCCTGCCATGTTGGTGTCATTTGCTGCCCGCTACGCCTCGGTTGAGTCAATTTTCTCACGCATGGCACGATTTAGTGCTGAAGGCGTCGTGTAGTACAACAACATCGTGAAGGAAAATGTTTACCCCCGTTGGAACACGTAATTACCTAGACCTAGACTAACGAGTTCCTGCTTGATGGGATTTTCTTCGGCATTCCGAAAAGGTTCAAACCCAAAGCACTCATCGCACCTCGGTAGACAAAGCATCGCAAACGGGACGATCTTGTTTGGAACAAGAACCAACGGCCGTTTGGCCGTGCCCTTGATTGGAATGGGAAATGAAAGCAACACCAGTAGCTGAAAGTGAGAAAAGAAATGGAATTGCCATCGATCTGCTCCGTGCAACCGTTTTGCGTTAAATAGCGCCAATGGTCGTTGGAGGAGGAGTGAGAAACAATTAATCACCCCCGCCAGGGGAGGTATTTTCAAGGATGATTCTGGTTTCCGGACGTGCAAAGGGAACGTACCCCCCAGCTGAGTAAAGTCTTCCACAGCAGGGAATCAGAATAAACAAAACATGCTACCTTGATTCGATAACTTGCGTTCATTGGACGCTATGAATTCTCCTTTCGGGAGGTTCTTTAATTAAAAATGAGTTAAAATCAAGCTAGAATATTCTGTTCAATGCAAACTTCATTCATTTCTTCCTTCTGTAAACCGTAAATTGTTTGGTCTCCTATCTTCTGAATTGGTTAAACTATCAACATTTACGTGCGGATTTTCGGTAGCTGATAAGATCGTGGACCAGGAAATGCGTTTTATTCGCTCCAATTGGTACCACCACAATTGCCCCGGTCATATCGTCGATTGTGCAGCTTAAGTGCGATGCACCGAGAACCATTTCCTAATATTATCGACAGCCATCGCCGTGGGACGTCCAGTGCTATGCCCTGACCGACAGTTTGGACAAGATAAGCGAACAAATGTGTGTTCCCGTCGGGCCATTTTTCTTCCGTGAGTCGTAAATTTGCTGCTTTCCCATCACCATCGGTCCAAACGTCGGTGAAGCGTTCGAGGAAGACGAAAAAAAAAAAGCAAATGGAAGGTGTGAGTGGTTTGGTTGGTTTAATTACCGATTATGGGCGCTGATAGAAGGTGTCCTCGGTGGAATGTCACTGTCAGAGTGGGGTAGAGTCCACACCCAGACGGAGGGGAGGGTTCACTATCTGGTGGAAGTGGCGATGCCGACGTACCTAACGCGCTCGTCGTTATCTGTGGAGCCCGTTGGGTTGACTGACGTAGGCACGTAATGATAATGTGACACCGCGCATACCCAGCACATAGCACACACTTCCCTTCGCTGGCGAGTCCAAGGAACCGCCGAACGAACGCAAACCCGGCCCAGTGGAAGCTTCAGTCCCTTTGGGGCCAACGAAAGCGGCTTTGCGTGGGGACATTAGTATAATTATCGGTACCATACGGCTGGCCGTTTTCCCACTAGAAACGGTGTTTGGTGTTTATTTAGTTTGTGTGCTTTACAGTTTCGGTCTTATTAGTTTCGCCAAATATTTGGTGTAGCTTAGATGTTAGAAAATTATAACATCATTTTTGCATACTATAGTCACATTAAACGTTTAAAGTGAGTTCACGTTAGAGCATGTTAGTAAATGACAACAAACCAAGAAATCCCCCCAATGGGAACGTACTGATCCATCGCGAACTGTGCCCTTTTGCTCCCTAGTGAAGCAATTTGGACGATGTTGTGAGACGCTCGACGCGCGATGTGTGGATAATTGGAGTGTTTTCGGCTGGCGTTTCAACTCCCGAACGAATCGCGTGCCGAACTTCGCCGTGTCGAGAGTCAGAGTTCAATTCCCATAATCCCAGACACTGTTGGAAGAATGTGTAATGGTACGTCGTATTTAACCACATTTTCCATAAATTTCTCTTCGGATGGCTGATCCACTCAACGATTTAGTTTGTCATTGCTTTTTAATCCACACATATTTTTAGTGATAAATATCTTATTTATTAAATGGAGTTCGTTTATAAACACATTTTTTTCAAAATATTTGTAATAAAAATATCAGCTTTCGATGGATAAAGCGTTAAAATAAAGTATTTAATAAATAATTTATGTAAGCATGACCCAAGGAAAACGAATAAATAACTTAAAGGTTTTATTTCGATGTTTGACAAATGCGAAATATTGAAAAAACTACGATATTGAAAGCAAAAAAATATAATATTTAGCTGGAGGGTATATAGATAACGAATCTTCACAAAGTTGCAAAATGAAAATGAGATATTTTTGAAATGTTGAAAAGTGGTATTGAAATCATGCATTTCTTCTTTCGAACGATTTTCGTTTATTTTGTAAAAGTTATTCCCGTCCATTTTAAACAAATTTTTATATGTTGATAAATTATTGTTCAGTTATCCTCTGGATTTACACCGTACTAATGGTTTTAATGTAATGAATTCATCGTTGTCTATTTCGCAAGACAATTCTATACTTTCTGTCTCCAGTGTATCGGTCGGCCCAGGCATCCATTGCGTGTGTAGATGTTACGTGCGCGGACCATTGTTGGAAATCGGCGTTAAATGGAGCAGCAGACTGTCGCGGTCCGTAAACATTGACCGATCTCGGCCGCGGACCACGGGTAACGCAAACCTTTGTTACGCCACGCCGTTGGACGCAACCGAACGTCGGCGTCGACGCTGTTCCAGAACGACTCCCATTTGTATCCCTCGGGGTTTTCCAGCTGTTCTATTAATGTTCGGCTCACGTTCCATGCCTAGCCTGGAAGAAGTGACCTATTTGAGGTATCTGTTAATTCGTTTTTTGTCCGAGTACGGTTAGATATATCTTTCCTATTCCATTTCCGCGCCGGTCATCACGTTTGGTAGAATACGAAGATTTACGAAATAAATCGAATCGTGCGAGGCTCAATTTTGTAGAACATTATTTCCATTCTTATTCCAGCAGTGTGCTGAACATCTCGTATATCTGCTGTATTCTTTCCTCCTCCATACTTCCAACGAAGACGGTTTATCCACTCAGCAGCTCGCTTGGCATTTTTATTTCTGCGAGCCGCTCGTGACCTTAATGCTTGTTCAATCTTGCTCTTGATCTGATTTCCGTATTGCGGCACAGTTTTGCATTTTTTTTTGTTCACACCACAATCCCACGCTGTTTCCGGCCGTGGTATTTGCATGGCATTAATGACTACAGCAACAAGTCTCCATGCGTGGTCGGAGTGGTGGAAGTGTGCGGGAATGTCACTTGCCGGGATGATTTATTCCGTGTCGCATACACATTACGCAAGCGGCATAGCGATAGCCGAACTTCGCAAAACCCCAATGAGCGGGGTGGAGGCTAACGAAAAAAAAAAACCAACGAAAAATTTAAACGATTTTGTATCACGCCATATACCCGGCCCGCCTGCACACGACGAGAATTGACGAAGAGGAAGAAGTCATCATCGTCCTCATCCAGGAATGGTAATTTAGAATACATTCGGTTGTCCATATTGCACCCGCCCCGCCCCTGCTCGCTGTGGGAAGGCGCTGGCGGATAAAAGTGTCGCCGGGCGTTCGTTTATGTCCCACGGGCGTGCTCTAATGGTCGTTGGGCACACACATTTTTCGAGCCATTTTTCAATTTACCATATGGTGGAGCAATTTTCGCATACCGCGGGCATTAGAGCGCTCGGCGTTCTTGCGAAAGAGCATTTATTTTAATTGAATGCAGATTGTGCCTATGAAGTGACCACCGGGGAACGGGGAACGGCCAACCGTTGGTGTGGAACCGTCGTCTTCCGTGAAGGTACGATGAAGGATTTCGGATCGTTAAACAACCCACGTAACAGGTCGTTTCGGGTGTATTTGGTTTAAATCCCATCGTTCGTGTTATGCCCGGTCACGTGGGATATTTATATTCTTCCCTAATTTTGTTGCACTAAAAAAGAAAGAAAAAAGAAAGGAAGCTCTCGAAGCTACTGGAACGGACCACGACGCGCTTGCACCAGCTTCACCATCGCCGCGTGTTCGGTATACTTAAAATTGATCGAATCTACCAGAAAGCAGAGGCTGCAGCGATTCACAAACGTGTACACCTTTGCACTTAACGCTGGCGCTCTTCTTTTCTTGCCCCAACTCCAACTACACGGGCAGGGAAGTCTTATCGCGGAATGATGTGACGGCGAGCAATTTACGACAACATGATAACAAGATGTTGATAAAATCGAAATCGTGCATATTTCTTCCTAATTACCTCGCGGACGCATGATTCAGCTCTGATGCTGTTGATACGATTTGTTTGGTTTGTTTACGGTGAAATTACGGTGAAATACAGAGACGCTAAATGTATGGAATAAATAGGACGAAACGCAACCTTAACTAACTAAACCTTTTACTAAACCTTTTAAAGCAAAATTTTATTAAGTAAAAAGTCAGTGAATATCATTCCTGTATTAAACGAAGTGTCACAGACATGATCTAATAAACCAAAATGTAAAAATTTCAAACAGATTTTTTTTTATTGGTAATAAATTCTACAGTAACAAGCAATTTTCGTTTTTTGTTTTTGGCTTTCCAATATGCAAGAGAACAAATCAAAGAGCCATAAATATAGCTCAATGCGGGCACAATGATAGAAATGGTTCTTTTAAGTACCACGTTTAACTAGAATTTTCTCACTTCATTCATAATTTCGGTTTGTTACGCTGGGGATCTTGGGATTAATTTAATTAACTTTTTTCAACGTAAAACGATTTTGCAATCTGTTTTTTCCCTCGTTAGAATGATAATGAAACAAATCGCAGAGTTCATTACAAAACAATCGCATTCCTCGACCAACCAACACTCGATTTTTGGGAGAAAAGGGCACTCTAGGGGTTGCCCAAATAAGGGCCCATGTGCGATTGTTTTTTTTTTTCAATAGGGTTCGGTATATTTATTCCGCTTAAAATTCTAATGTTATCACAGTCATACAGATAAACATGCCTACTCCCTACCCTAGCCCTTTTTTGTGCCACACACGGCATGCACCTACACGGTAGAGCCATGTGAGGCGGGCATCTGCCTATCAAGGCTTCTCGCTGTTGCTGATAATTATAATTGTAATTTTTTAGCTTTGTACTCAATGAGCGCGGCCACGTCGAGCGCCCGCGCCTGCGTCGCGGCCCCGTAGGGCTCGCGTGCCTTGTCTTCGCCCACGTTGGGCTCCTGAATCTCTATCTCGTCCGCGTTGTGCTAGCGCACCTGTGCCTCGTCCATGCTGGGCGTGGCCTACTGTTCCTCTTTGCTGACGGTACGCCCGTTGGCGTGTATTCCGTTGCTCTCGCCGAGCAACCACGAGCCGTCGTTCCGCTTCCTCCAGCTCTGCTTGGGCAGCTTCACGGTTTTCCGGTTCGGCATCGTGACGATTCAACCGCGCCCGGTTGCGCGCCATCTCCGCGGCGAACACTTCAGGCGGCACCCGATGCTGCCGTCCCTGCAGATGGCGGATGTTGACCATCATCTGCCTGGCGTTTCGCTGGAACAGCCGCCGCGTCTCCCCGTCCATGGCGCGGATCCTGGCGCGAAGCGTTGGATTGCGCCCGAACCGGCCGTTCCTCCGTCTTTCAGCTGCCGCTTCACGCTCTGACGCTCGCCGTCTGCCAGCGCTAAGGTCCTCCTCCGCTTCCCTGCCACGCTCTGCAATCCAGGAACGCTGCAGCTCCCGGGTTATGGTCGTTGCGGCCTCAGCAACCCTATCCCACGACTCCGGGCTGTGCAGCATGTAGTCGAGGAGAATATCCGGTGTCACTGGCTGGAGTCCATGGCCGGTGAGGAGTCGTCCTCGCACCTCCGCGAACCGGGGACACTCGAACATCACGTGCTCCGCTGACTCCTCGACGTCCGGGCAGGCTGGGCAGTCCGGGGATCGAGTGAACTTCTTCAATTGCAAGTACTGACGGAAGAAGCCGTGGCCAGTAAGCAACTGTGAAAGATGGAAGTCCACTCGTCCATGCTTCCGGTTTACCCAGCGCCCGACATCCGGAATGACGCGGTGACTCCAACGAACGAACCGACTGGAGCGGTTGCGGTCCTGTACTAGTTCATCCCAGCTGTCCTGCCAGATGCGCAAAGTCTCCGCTCGTTCCTCCTTCCGGATCGTTAACGGGGCGTCGCCGGTCGTGCGCCGCCTATCGTGGCAGCGGTGATCTTCCCGGATCAGTTCGACGATGGGCGGCAGACCGCTACTAGGGTGGCGACGTCATACCTTACAGTACGGAAGGTACGGGCCACCATCTTCGCCGACCTGTTGTGGACCCTGTTGAGTCTCAGACGGTTACATTGCAGCTCCGTCGCCTTCCACCACACCGGAGCTGCGTACCGCATGATGGAGGTCGCGACGCTAGCCAGGGTGCGGCGTCTGACGCTGGACGGACCGCCGTGGTTTCTTAGCAGGAATCCAAGTGCCCGGTTGATCTTTGTCGCCTTTTCCGTTACCGCTCGGACGTGGAAGTTCCACGAGAGGTGGTCTTCCAGCTGAACGCCCAGGTACCGGATGTGACGCCTCGACCGCAGTGCCGCTCCCCCAACACGAACCGGAGCCTCCGGGTGACCAATCCTCATGCTGCTGACCATCACCATCTCGGTCTTCTGCAGCGCCAAGGACAGCTGGTGGTCTGCCATCCAGCGCTGCACTGCGAGTACCGACTGCGTGGCCAGCCGCGATGCCTCGCGTGGTGTCCTGCCGGGAACGGTGAGTACCAGGTCGTCGGCAAATCCCACGGTTTCCACTCCTGGAGGCAGCCGAAGTGAGAGTACTCCATCGTACATGGCGTTCCACAGGGTGGGCCCCAAGATGGAGCCCTGTGGAACTCCTGCGGTGATGGGTCTCGAAACCGTGCCTGATCTCGTCGAGTATTGTAGAACTCGGCCGCGGAAGTAACTGCCAATGATGTTTAGGAGCGGACCAGGTACTCCTTTGGCCTCAAGAGCTTCTCCGATGTGGGTCCAGCTTGCGGAGTTAAAAGCGTTCCGGACGTCCAACGCTACGACCATGCAGCATCGTCGATCGCGCTTGTTCGTCCGCTTAAACGACATGGCCCGCTGACCCGCCTTCACCACCTCCTGGATCGCCTCCACCGTCGACCTCCCCTTACGGAAACCGTATTGGCGGGGAGAGAGGCGGGGACTATCTGGCTGTGGGGACTCCAGATGGTCGTTCAGGCGATCCAGTACTATGCGCTCAAACACTTTACCGACAGTGTCGAGCATGCATATGGGCCGGAAGGATGAAGCCTGGCCCGGTGGTTTCCCCGGCTTGGGCAGCAGCACGAGGCGCTGCGTCTTCCATTGCTCGGGGAATTCTCCGCTGTCCAACAGCCGCTGGAAGATTCGTCGGAATGTTCCTGGGGACTCGCGGATGGCTGCGGTGACCGCTCTGTTCGGTACGCCGTCAGGACCAGAGGCCTTCCTCGGGTTGAGCCGCGCCGCGATGATGAGCAGCTCCTCCTCTGTGATGGCCCGTACTGCATCCTCGCTGGACTCCGCTGATTCCGGCCATTGCATGGGTTGGTGAGTTGGAAACAGCTCCTCGACGATATTTCCCAGGACTTCAGGGTCTCGCTCCTGCGGCATCCGAGCACCCTTCACCCACTTGGTGACGATCTTGTACGCGTCTCCCCAAGGGTTATCCTCTATGCTATCCGCTAGTTCCTCGTTGCGACGACGCTTGCTGGCGTTGATAGCTTTCCGGAGGCTCTTTCGCAGGCCTTGGAAGGTGCCGGCGCGCAGGGATCGCAGCGTTGGGTCCCTGGTGCGACGGAGCACCGCTTGGGCGCGCTTGCATGACGTGCGCAGCCCCGCGATCTCCTCCGTCCACCAGTATACGTGCGTTACATTTCTGGAACCGGTCAACCTCGGCATCGTTTCGTCGCAAGCTCGTCGCAGGGTCGTCACCAGCGAAGCAGCATCAATAGCGACCTCCTCGAACCTAAGCAATCGCAGAGCCTCGGTGAACAGCTCCGCTGAGAAACAGGTGATGTCCCACCGCCGGCTTGGCGATGGCGGCCGGCCTGCAGCATTCGGCGCCTGCTGCGGCGTCCTTCGCGCACTCACCTTGTACAGCAGCGGTTGGTGATCGCTTCCCGTGTGGTCATCCAAAACAGCCCAGTCCGCTGCGCCAGCTATGCATGGGCTCGCAAACGTCACGTCGTTGATGGTCGAAGAAGCGACTGCGTTGCCCCTGAAGGTTGGTGTGCTGCCGCGGTTCACCACGCAGATGTTCAGCAGCTCCGCCGTCGCTAGCAGCTCGTGTCCTCTTGCGTTCGTTGTTCGGCAGCCCCACTCGACCGCTGCCGCGTTGAAATCTCCTCCCAGCAGGATGCGCTGTCGCCCATGTGCCGCTGAGATTATGGCTTCCATGAGCCTCTTGAAGCGGGGGGGGTCCCAGGAAGGCGGCGCATAGCAGCTTATAACGGTGGTGCCGTCCACCTCCACTGCCACCATTCCTTCCATGACGTTGACTACT
This sequence comes from Anopheles atroparvus, assembly GCA_914969975.1. Classification (NCBI taxonomy): domain Eukaryota; kingdom Metazoa; phylum Arthropoda; class Insecta; order Diptera; family Culicidae; genus Anopheles; species Anopheles atroparvus. The sequence continues at coordinate 35,533,640 of CAJZCY010000003.1, forward strand.
CGCTGAATGGGGAACCTTCCCACCGCTACGACGGCTGATCTCGTAACAGGATCGAACACCCAGTTGCTGTTGTTGCCTGGCACTCGGTAGTAGTCGGAGAGAACCAGGATGTCCGCTCGTTTCTCCCGAGCCAGCTGAGCGTTCAGGTCCTGCGCCGTCGTGTGCCTCCGTAGGTTCTGTTGTATCACAGTGAAGAGGAGGCTGATGGGCGTCCACACTGTGCGACGGCATGTGGTCCGTCACACGCCAGGCACCTCGGCTTCCCGGAACACTCACGGGCTATGTGCCCGGCCAACCCGCACTTTCGGCATAGTGCGGATCGGTCTGGACCGTTGCAGGAGCGCGCCATATGCCCCTTAAGTTGGCATCGAATGCAGCGCACGCGGTCCATTGGAATTTCCGGCGCCAGCTCGACGCGGCAGCTGCTGTATCCAAACTTCAGCCGGGTTCCAACGAGGGCATTTGCAATCCTGCGGGGGACGCGTACAAACGCCCGCTGATCCCCTTGGAGGTACCGCTGGAGGACCACGCTCTCCACTGGAACGACTTCACCTACTTTGCCGCCTACCGCTGCAGCAACATCCTCCTTCTCGGCCAGCATATCGACGCCTCTTAGCTGGATTCTGACGCTATCCACGCGGAGAAAGATGGTGCTTCCCTCCGGGGCGACCTCCTCCACCTGCCGAAGAACCTCCCTGGAATCCGCCGAGCGCCTCAACATTATCACGGCCGTGTTCCTGGCCGTCCTAGATCCCTTCTTGATCTTCTCCGCGATCTCCTTCACGGCGCGGACCTTCCGGAACACCTCCGTGAAAGGGACCCCCTCCGGTGGCGTCACTGTGATGACTTCTGGCCTGCCCTTCACGTTCGGCCTCGGCAAGCGTTGCCCATTCTGCTGGCTGCCGCTTGTCGATGGAGGTGGTTGGATGGCCGCAACCCTCGCGAATGACGTTCCGGTTCCGGTTGAAGCCTTCGACTGCGGCTGGGTGGCTGGCGCTTCCTTTCCGAGGGGGGCGGGCTTTGGCCGCTCCTGCTGAGGCTCCGTGGCGGGGCGGCCCAACTTTCCGACCAGGGTCCAAGGCTGGTCCTCGGCCTGCTGATGGTGCTGCTCCAGGTGCTGCATCGGCTGCTCCGGTTGCTTCGGCTGCTCCGGCTGCTTCGGTTGCTCCGGCTGCTTCGGCTTGCCGCCCTTCTTCTTATTTCTCTTTCGCTTCGTGGGTTGCGACTGCTGCGGCGCATCCAGCTGCTGTTGCGGGTCTTGCGGCTGCTTTGTTGTATGTTGCTGCTGCTGCTGCTGATGATGATTTTGCTGCACCTGCCGCTGCTGCCACAGTTGGCGTTGCTGAAGTTGCTCTACCTGAGCTTGGGCCGCTGGTAGATGGTGTTCGCCCATCAGCCTCTTCAGCTCTTCAAACGCAGCTGTCAGCAATGCACTGTTTTCCTCGCGCTCAGCCGAAAGCTGATCCTGCAGTTCCTTCCTGAGCAGACGCTCTTCTTGGAGCTCGCTTACCAGGCAAGCCACTTGCTCCTTTAAGGTCCGTAGCTGTCCCAGCGTGTCAGTCATGACAACCTTCGAGGCGGGTGCTGCCACGGAGTCTTCCTTCACTGCTCCTGTAGCCATTGCTGTTTCTTTCAGAACCACCGGAGCCAACTCGACAATCGTCACGTCGAGGTCACTCTCGCCGTCGGACACCACTGGCTCTGCTTCTGGCAACTCCTCCTCATCCACGGCTTCAGTCACCTCAGTTGGCGCCTCAGTGTCACGGACATCCACGGATTCTGACATCAAATCCGCTGGTGGGACAGTCTCCTCGATACTGCCATTATCGGTGCCAGGCTCCCCCACCACATTGTATGGTACGCGCTCTTCCAACTTGCTGGTGCCGGGGATCGGCGTGGCCAGTTGAGTGGAGAGTTTGGTGGCGGATTTAGTGCCTAGTGAGGTGGTGGGGGGTCGCTCCGCGTCCACCTCAGTTTCCGGCGCTTGGGACACTAACCGGGGCGATGTCCTTCTCTGCGTTAGTGCCTTAGTCTTCTCCTTTCCGGCCATGACGCTATTTCTACCCGAAGTACGCAGCTTTCTCCATGTGCGATTGTTGTTATCATCTAATGTAACACCGATTAGTCCACTGTAATCCTCAGCACTGCCTGCCAAATCCTTCTCCGATGGATCTTTCCTGGCAATGCTGGAAAATCTGAGGTAGGCGTGTGTTACGGAGTGTCTTCTTTATCTGCTCCCCTGGGACATCTTATCATAAAGCAAAAAAAAAAAATCCTGTTTCCTGTTTGCGAAACACTGTTTTGTGTTGCTTATTGCCGGGGAGTCCCATAACGGCCGGTGATAAGCGGATACTTATCGGGAGCGGAAATCATTTACTGCCACATTTGCTAAACTTGCCAGTCCCATTTTCACGTTCCGAATCCGGTTTGGGATACGGGAGGAGGGGTTCCACGCATTCCTTTCTTTTTATGTTCCGGTTGGAGTAAAGATTTCCCCAACACGCACTTCTTACCCTTCGTTTTTTTTTCTTTTTTGGTATTGATAAGCAAACAGACCCGGTCTTGTTCTAGTACATGCAGGGGAAGGATGGCGTTGGATTATCATCACCATGGTAATCATGATATTGCGATAAGAGTGCGATCCACAAGGAAGGTTTGACGATTCTGTTCAGTCGAAATAGTACCTCCTTGCCTATCAGACCCCCTAAACATACCGAATCATCTTTGCCCGTGCCTTATGTTCATGTAATTTACATTGTTTTATATATTGAAAAATCCACTAATTTTTGTTTCACCTTTTTTATCTTTACAGGATTAACAAATTCCGTCGAGCGACTCTAGAGGTGCTCTGTTGAAACGGGCCAGAACACCAACCGTCAAAGGAAGAAATTGCGATACAAACGACAGCTGGGCTCTTCGTTTTCGCATAAATCGGTGAATTAGAAAAGTGTACTTGGGATGTCCTTTAAGTTCCGATTTTAATCGCGGTGCTGATTATCGTTATCGAAACAGGAAATAAGTAGTATCATTCAATAATCCTGGAACGAAAAGAAATGTCGCCGCGTCGTTGTGTCCTGGTGTGAACGTGAAATTAAGCGGCTTATAGCTGTGCTGGTGCGTATAAGATCCGGGGCAATCCTCAATTTTTTTTGATAGAAGCGTTAAAAGTGTTGTCGAAAAAAGTGTTTATACCGGGTACAAAAGTGAAATACGTAAAGTCTAATATTTTTCGTTGCGTAGGTTGATTGCCGTCGGTCTAAGTTTAAGAAAACGTGCGCTTTCGTGGAGAAACCACACCAGCAAGCAATCTGTCAGCTTAGAAGGAAAGAAAAAAAAATCAAATAAAGAAGCAGCATACAATTCAAGGGGGGTTCTCCCACCCTGTATTCCCTGTCGGCACTAAGTAGCAATACCATACCGTGGTGAATGACACTGATAGGGCCGGGCGCCCCAGGAATGGCATTTATGATGAAGAAGAAAAAGTACAAGTTCTCGGTGGAGCTGCGCCTGGAGGAGCTGGTGGAGGTGCCGTTCCTCAACGCGGTACTGTTCGCCAAGATTCGCCTGCTGGACGGCGGATCCTTCCAGGAGCACAGCAATAGGTAAGTTTCTCCCCACATTTGCGCCTTCGTTGTTCGTCCTAGCAATCCCAGGAGATACCTTACCGTTCTAGGGAAGAAGGGCGCATGTAACAGTGGAAGCGAGTCAGAAATTCTCTTAACAATATCAGACACACCAACAGCCAGTGGCCAGGGCAGTGAGACTTCTTTTTGTGACACATTTCCTACGGCGATCATTATTCTCGTTGACGTGACGATGAAGATGATGCTCGTCTTGTTAAGCAACTAAAGCGGCATGTCTGGTACGTTGCGCACAACTTATCCATTTCCACTTCGGAAGGGTAACAGCACGCTGGGTTGGTCAACTGTTTTACTTCCCTACGCCGCACGTGCCCGGTTGAAGGACAAAACATGCCCCACGTCCTATCATTCGTGACGGAAGAACTGTCACAACTGATGGCAGCTCATAATATGTTCATGAATGTTGGGTGCCTTCATAACATGGACTAACGAATGCAATTTTGTATTTATTCTAGATGTGTCCTATTTTCTTCATAATACGATTATGGAATTTTGACATAAGCATTCATCTAAACAGTAAATACATGTTTTGGATAAAGTATGAACAGATAATGACATAGGTTTTATGTATTTCAAAATTATTGTTATCAAACAGGTTATTACTAGCGTCCCCAATGTTAAATTTTAGACTAAAGAAGGCGCAAATTAACTTTTTAATTAGCGTGTGATTGATAATTCTGTAGTTGGTTTGGGTTGGGTGGCCCAGGTTTTGTCTGGCGGTTTTTATGGTTCTATGGCCGCTCTTGGCTCGAAATGGTGGAACTAGCGAATCCGAAACCGAAACACGAATCCAATGAATATAATCGCCCTGTTTTTGTTGGACGCTTACCGTTATTTTGCTATAAAGTAGCAAGCAATAATTTAAATACAGGAAGACTATTTTTTCTTCCTTTCGTCCTTGAAAAAATGGCAGCGTTATGTAATTTCAAAATTATCTCCTTCAATGGTTCTGGAGCCGAAAATTTTGGAGGAGTGACAAAAAAAAATCCAGCTTACATATCCCAGGTTGCCTATGAAACCAAAAGGGTAAATGTTGTGACAAAATTTCGGTTTTTCCTGAACTTGCCAACAAATGGCCGGGGATTCACTAAAATCCAAGCATTATAAAAAATTTGTAGCCTTTCTCAGTTCACCGTGTGCCAACGTAACCGCTCGGAAATTAATGCCGCAAAAAAGACGGAGGGCGCCTAGTTAAAATTGCTCCAAATGGTACCGGTATCCATCCATCAACGGCCGTGCCACCATTCTCTTTTTTTTGTTCCTTCATGATAGTGTTAGACATCGACCTTCGGGGACGTATGGCTCGCGTAGCATGGCATAGTGGAAGTAGTGCAAAAGGTCGTGCAAAATTAAGGCTGTTCTGGTGGCTGCTCGAAGTTGGTCCGATGCAAAACCCACTGAAACTCTTCCTCTCCCTCCTCGGTACAGAACAGCTCGAATGGAACGTAGCAAATCGCTTTAAGTTCCACCGCACCACAAGGGCCAAAGTGTGTGAAAGAGCGAGAGAGTCTCGAGTACGTCACGAGACCCAGCCACGGGCAGAAAGCTACGCAAACCACGGGCAAAGGGGTGGAGGTGCGCGACCGCCAACCTTGAAACGGTCAACCTTGCGTCATTCCCCCTTCCTTGCCTCTCTCGAGTGATGCCTTTCATCGTTTCTCTTCACTGTGTAGTGGTGTGGTGTCGAGGATCCACTTCTGGTTTTTATGCGCCAACTTTTTCGTACATGCTTGGGTGCGTTCCAAAATCGGGGAACCGCAACAAAAATCCGATACGTGTATCCTTATCGATAGCTTGAAAGTGGGCTCGAAGGGAGGGAAGGAGGGAGGTGAACGTTGGCCAAATTGCCACGTTACGAGTTTTTGGCGAGGGAGATCGAACGCGCCTGCTTCGCTAGCAACGGACAGATCGCGTTACTAGACGAGCGCTCGCAGCTGTCAGTCTGCCTTTCGTCGCCTGGTGCTTCGCCTTGTGCACGCTTCAGCTTTTCGCCGTTCGGCAAAACAATTTGCAGCAACACCGACAGGTTGCTTGTTTTTCGAAACGAGTGCTACGTGATACAAAGCGGCATTAGCAGTAGAAGCAGTCTCCATGTTTCTTGTCTGCCAGACTTAAGGTCTGATACACAGCACGGCACGCTTATCATGTGATGGTTATAAACACACCAAATGCACCCATACGATATCATGCAGTTGCATTATGGCGAACATACCCACATACACCTTGAAGAGAGTAGATGATTGAGTAAGCGAGTGCTGCTGTTTGTCCGCCATTCGCTGGTCGGACATTTTTTGCGGCAACCTTCACATATCGAGCGCGAACCGTGGACGCGGTTGTCGGAACGCCAATGGTCATCGACACGTCGCCCTGTGCGACGCGAGAATACACACACACACTTACACACACACATGCACCAGGGCGATGAAGCGACGATCACACCAGCGAGACAGCGGCGGACGCTATAGTGTTTGTTCGATGCTGGCCTTACTGGCACTGGCAGCATCATTTCTTTCAACGTCGCTGACCAGCGCTGGCCGAAATGGGGAGGTTTTTGTTTTTCTGGCTTTGCGGGTGTAATTAGAAAGTCCGAACCATAGAACGATGAGATTCACTACGCCACTGGTTGCCCGAAAGAGCCATGTTTATCTCCATTTCGAGTAGAATTGTGTTTCTTAGTTCCTGTAAGGGTACGTTGACGCTTAAAACTGCTGGCGATGATCAGTGTTGTGAACTCCTTCTTTAGAAAATTATTATTCACTGGCTCGAGCTTTGTGCAGCTGAACGACAAGCGAGTGGAGGCGGCGTACTAGTTAGAGTACAGAAGTCTATTCTAACGACGAGTACTAATCAGTGATTCCGTTAAGTACTTCCATAGCCCTGAGACACATGCCAAGGACGGCCACTATCGTTGTTTTGACACAACGGCGCGGTAATCCATATTTTGTAGGTCGGCACTTCGTCAAGTTGAGCTGTAAACTGTTAATGCACCGTTTGGCCACCGGATACAGTTAGTGCGCGTAAGGTCGATAAGGACCATATCTGGTTACCGATTCCATGTGCTATATTATTAAGTGAATGAAGGTTCAGGTTTTGTAGTACGAAGGCACAAAATAGAGTCCTACGTGTCCTTCGCTTTGTTGCCCCTCTTGAACAATGCTTTTTGCAAAGTTGCATGGGCATGACTCGTTCGGCAAAGTTGTTTTAATCATGCGTACTACCGTAAACCGATCAGCTTTGATCACATGCGATCTGATCAGACGACCACAAATTAATGTAAATACACAGCGTACCCGCGGGAAGGTCGCGTATGATAGTGTTTTACCTCAGCACAAGCCACCAAAGGGTCGGACAGCAGCAACTACCGCTTTCCTTCACGCCATTCACCCCGCAATGCTCCACGCTGCGTGATTATTACATGCCTCTCGGGAAAAAGAAGGGGTCAGGAGGCGCACGTGTCAATGAACCGTGACGGTCGACTGGTTGGCCGCGGGTTAGTTGGTCGCTATGCGAACGCACGATCCTCACCGCTCCCCCCTCCGGTCCGGCTCATTTGCATATCGATGCATACACCCTCCCTGGCTCCCAGTTTCGCTCGGGAGCGTCCGTCGAGTCGTCAGATACGATAAAAAATAGCGCCTGCAATCAAGGTGCCCCCCCCTGCCGAGAAGGGGCTGCTACACGGATGAGGCGGAGGAAGTGAGCAAACGGATCCGTTCTTTTTTATTGCTTTCCATTTTGCATGTGAACAGCGTCACTAACACCACCAGTGCGAGCGCACGGACGCGTGTTCGTATGGAGTCGGTTCTAAGTTAAGCCGGATGTTCGACATCAGACGTCTTTGCGCCCTCCCTACGCCCCTAGCTTCCCCAAAAATGTTGGGTGTTTTTTTCTACTTCTCTCTACCACAACAAACCTAAGCTGGTCTGGCTCTTGAGTTGAAAGTTCCGGTACAGACATTTGCGCCAAGCGTTGCAACGGACGACACAATGCTGCAGAAGGCCATCACCGCTCATAAAATTCCGGTGTGCCGTGGGTTGATGCAAACATATGTGCAGAGGAAATAAATGGCCAACACGGTGGGTAGAACGCACCCAGTCGATTTAAGCGCGTGCCCCAGTGGAAGTAGCCGGACATCGTTTCGCCATTTGAATCTGTCCGTAAATGACCAAATGACCCACTTTGGTCGAGGGGACCGTCGACCGACTTCACGACCAAGGCTTAAGCAATACAGGAGGAGAGGCGAGGGCTTGAGGACTTCAATGAATTCATTCATCAATGAAACACAATCGCCACGTACTGGGTATTCTAAGAATGCATTGAAGTGTAGTCATGTAGTTCGAATGAGAATTTTACTTTTTAGAAGGTTTTATACATATAATAACACATAGTGTTACAACGTATTACCACATAGAAAACAAACAACAACGAAAGCACAGTAATTATTGTAATGACGTATAATTTTTGGAGCTTGTTCTCAATCCTCTGTTCGGATGATCGGTACATCGCATTCGCACCATAAAAGAGAACCTTCCTAGGATTTACTGTAGTCCGTTGGTTTTTTCGTCACATTCCGAATATCCATATTTCATCACGAATCGGCTCGAAGTGTCAGACCTTGAGCTATTTTTAGCATTTCAAGTTTCTGAAGCCGACCCGGCGAAGTTACGCATCGGAATTTCACTCGGTGGTGGCCTGATCGTGGTTTTGGTGCGTGCGAATCAGATTACACGAGTTTTTGGACACGAGTTTCGACTTCCGCAATCCACCGGCTTCGTCGATTCCACCTTTTATTTGGTGCTTGTATGCGACGGTTTCGAAGCTGTGGTATGAATCGGTTGTCCTGTGGCAAACTTCTCCACGATTGGTGTCTAAGGGCCAGTAAAAAGTATAAAAAGTGGAATAGTTGTAAAAAAAGCGACACACTCCGATTTATCGTAACAGTAGACAGGGAATTCAACGAATGTGTTTTCTTTGTCGATGTGTAATATCTTAGGTGGAAGAAGATTGTTCAATGCATATATGTTTCAGTCCACCGGAACAACACCCTCGGGTGTTATCCGTACGATACAGTGAAGTGTACCACACAGAGCGCTATTTGAAAATTTCAAAACAAACATCCGCCAGTCTGGCGACCAGGACAAAAAAAAAAAACCGACATCCATTGAAATCAATCCGGTTTCTAACGATCCGCCGCACGTATGTTACCTATTTGACACTGAAAATGCTGAGACCACAGACTGCGCAGGCGGGGGAAGCCCCAGGAGGAAGGTGAAAGCGGGAGCAAAAATCGACGCTGGTCTATTTTTATGGTTCCTGTCGTGTTCTGCCCTGTCTCCATCCGTTCCTTCATGGGGACTTCGGCCAACAAGTGCGAAGACTATTCTTGTCTTTTCGATTTCCGATCCATGATCGTTGGCGTCGTTCTTTTTTGGAAAATTTATGTTCAAGTGTCGCGCGCTTGAAACAGGAGAAGCGGGGCTCACACACGCAGGATGTTGTGGCCGACGGGGAAGGAAAACTGACAGCGTTTTTCGAATAGTTTCGCCAGAGGGGCGGGAGTTTTCTACCGTACAACATCATCTATTTTAGGGCCACTGTCGATGATGCCACCGTGGAAGTATCTTGAGAAGCTCGTCCACGGGCGTAAGACCGCACATTCACAATCGGTCATTTACCAGGGACCGACCGACGGGCGGCTGTCGACGCACTGATGAACCTTAGCTGGAACATTACCACCAGGTCTAACGAAAAACACCTTCGATTTGCCGCAGATGCACGTGCGTCGTTGCTAAGCCGCTCCGATGGTGGAGTGCGATGGTTTTTCCGATGAATCCGAGTGGCCTTGGATCATCACGCTACTCGGATGGCTGTTGAGTCCATTCGAGGCATTCGACAGGTTGGCAAAGCAAAGCGCCAGTAACCCGATACTCGGCAACCCCGCAAACCACGCTATGTGGTAACACATCTGTGGCGGACTGGTTACTGCAGATGTATTTTGAACGTGATTTACCCTCTGCACCATCAAATGAAGCCACCGTCAAGTTCCTATGTGTATGGGGCTCCACCTTAAGCACCGACCTTCCATCTCTTCTTTTTATAATATCCCACAAGAGCTTTTATCGTCGCTGCTCGGTGTCTGCTCCCGATTTGTATCGGATGTCGTTCTGAGGTTGTGAAATTATGATCTTAAAATATCCTTTACCTGTGCTGCGATGCTGTGCCTTGTGGAAAACCCTATCCCTTTGATGATGGGTTATGTTTCGGTTTATGGATCCTTCTGCTGTTTTTATGTTTCAGTAGATATCTAAACCACATTGCAAGGTTTAATAGTATTGCGGTTGGCTTCGCATTTGCCTGTTGTCGATATTAAATTTGTGAAACAGTGTTTCCCTTGTCAGATGAAGAGATTTGTGGGATATATTTCAATGCGATATTCTGTTGGTTGGAGGTGATTACAAATTAAATGTAGAAATATCTGTGAATAAATAAGTATGTTATCCTATTAAATTTTACATAAAACAGATTCTAATCGTTTTTGTGCTGCTAAAAAAAAAAAATTGATTGTTTGCAAGTCTAGAACGTGTTTGATATTTCCTTTTATGGGGTATGGAAGTAGAGCGGATCCTCTACGTTCGCTCTCTAAGGATGGAAAAAATCTGTATGCATCGTTGCCAAGCAAACCCGTCATTCACGTGTGCCGTATAAGGATTATTAAACACTTTCCGCCTTGCCTCGTTCTCCTTTTGCATTGCAAATGCAAATAGAAAATACTGTTTAGTTACTGAGACAGCCCGGATGGATCGACCTTGGGCTGTTTTCTCCAACATGCAACGCTGTTGTGGCACTATTGACACAAATTGTGATCGTTAAAAAAGGGGGAGGGCGCAACGAATCGAGAAAACAAATGTCACAGCTTTCAACCAAAGATAAAAACTCCTTCATCGGCTACCTTAACGAAGCGATTACGATAAACGCCGCTGCACTCGGCGCAGTGGGAAGGAGACACACTCTTGCTTCGAAGAAAGAAAAAAGGTTGTTAAATCTGTTTATTTTTTCCTATCATGGCGCTTGACGGCAAGCTCGTGTGAAGCCGTTGTTAGATGGGATGGTATCGATAAAAAAATAATAAACAGCTCCGGCAAAGAAAGGCACGTGACATTTTGCCGCTTTTACGTTCGGGTATAATTGCCGTATGCTTGTTTTCAATTTGCTATAGCTTCTCCAACCTTGCTCACTGTCTTTCACCGGTGTTTAAATTGCATGTTTACGGAGTTTACCTTTTCCACTCATGCTTATCCGCGACCGTTTGGAAGGACGAGTTTTGTCTTGCTGCTTGCGCCAGAAGATACTTAGAAAAAAAAACCCCATCTTGACCTGATTTTTCAAGGTGAACTCAATCGTTAGATTTTGTGATGCACCTGTGAAAATACTTTTTTTTCTTTCTCCCCAAAATCGAGTCGTTTTTGTCAATAATGTCGATTTGAGGATATTTTTGGCTCGGCGATATTCGAACAATGCATCCATCGCATTGGGTTTTCTTTTTCTGTTTTGAAACATTTTTTATGTCATCAAGTTTGTTCGTTTTCCTTTCCTGTATACCTTTTGCAAGCAGCGCTCCAAAGTCGGAATCACGCTGCCAAATGCATTTCGCTCCATTGGTTCACAACCTTTGCACCAGACATGGTACCGAAGCTGAAACAATTGTCGAAACGGGAACGGCGGAAAATGGAAGAGAACGGCAAGTGTACGTCATCAGTGCTGGTTGCTGACGTAATGCTGCGACAGGAACATTTTGGTGGAACACATCGGGGTGGTGCAAGGGTGAACATCGTTTATTCCAGGAAAACTCGGAATGTAATGCCTTACGTAATTCATTCTCCAGTCGACCGTTCATCTGTTTTCGTGTGCCACCAATTTTACGAAATAAAATTATTCCTTTAAACAAAAAATAATATACCGAACAAAATGTGTCACTGAACTTTAAAATAAAGTAAAATTTCCATTAACTTCTTCAATTTGTTCAAGTTACTTTTAGACGTAAGATATGGGGACGTTCGAAAAAAATGGTCTCTTTTCGTTGCCCCAGTTTAAGTAAAATGATGGAGTGATTTGATTCAATCCACTGTTACTAGCTTTCGATTGAACAAAAAAAAAAAAAAAAAAAAAAAGAGGAAAAAAGATGCAATTACTTTACGGTCGCTTGGCTGCGTGGGAGAAAGATTACGATTGTTCAGTTACTTTGCTTGCTAGCTTCAGGCTGTTTAAAAATAACGATTACCACTCATTCATTCATTCATTCCCTCACTTACACCGAGGTAAGCACTTTCAACGCTGCAAACGGCGAGAAAAATCAATCGTGGTCTGCTTTACATTTTTATTGCTCACGCAATGGAGCAACTGCGGGCCGCGTGCGTCTGAGAAGCTAATTAATGTGTGAATGCCACCTTCGGTAGTTTTCCCTTCATCCGATTAACCCCCCCACCCCGTAGCCTTTTCGCTCTCATTTCGCTGTGCAGGAGGAAAATCGTGTGCATTTCATACCGTATTTTCCGGCGAAGCATTACAAACTTACGATCGGCTCGCGTCACCTTCCCTTCAGTAAACCGTACTGCACAATGGATATGCAGCGAGAGGGAGGGCGAAGAAAAAAGTTGTATCAAACAAACACAATTAGTAAACGAAAAACTCACCGATCGAATTTGTTTACCTCCGCGACTTCCTACCACCAAACAGTGAATGATGAGGAGGAGGGGTTGGGCGTGAAATTTTTTGTAGCGCGCCGTCTCACGTGGTCACGTTGTAAGCGGCGATTTTGCAAACGTTTCCCTTTTCCTTTGCACTTTTGCCCGACTGCAAGGGGAAGCAGTGTCTCGTTTCTTCTTCCTTCTAGAAAGCTCGTGCAGGTTACATAACGCTTCCAGCCCGTTGTGTCTATTTCGTGCAGTTTTGTGTAGATTTCATGTAAGGAACAATATCTTTCTTTTAATTCAGCTAAAAATTGTCTAAATTTTAAAAGAAACGATTAAACAGTTTAAAGCTTTGTTTGTGACTAACGATTCATTTTCGATTAGCCACAGAGGGAACGTTGAAGATTCAAATTAGTTGAATAACTGAGGAATTTCCTGGAAAGCGATAAAGTAAAGATAGCGTTAAATAGAACGTAATCGAAAAGTGAAACGATTATCCCACAGCATCCAATGAAAATGCTCAGCGAACCGTTGCATCTTATCCACGAGCTTGAACTATCATTAAAAATGGCCTTTCGTGGGCCGTGCGCGAGGCAGGTGACCGTTTAATGGCTCAGAGGGACGGGGTACACGTTCATCACTGCCCCTCATTCCCTGCCTGCACGTGGGGATGGATGCACTTAGATGCCGGTTTCATCTAAGTTCTCCCCATGATATGAGCGAGTGATGAAATGTGTTGTACGCTTAACGCCGCGTGTAACGTGTGCCGTTTTATGGCACGTCCGGCGTTGGACGGCTGCGGCTCACGTGTACCGCCCAGTGGACAGCCCTAATCTGGACTGCCCCATAAAGTGGCTGCGTTTGGGGAGATCCGGCATTTCGATTTAGGGATTTAGAGCGTAATAACTCAAGCTTTTGGACTTACTGAAAGCCTTCCGATTGGTGCCGGATGTTAACCTAAGTAGTTTGGCTCTGGTTGACTTATAAAGATTTGTCGTTTATCCTACTTTCTTTCTTTCTTATCCTACTTACATGGATAACGAGTATCGACTACGCACACTCGTTTCGTCAACCTGGTTGCTCGCAGATGCATCCACGAACAACTGGACGATCTGGCTACCACTCGTTGGCAGCAAACCACTACCTCCGTGCAACTCCTGGCAGTATTTCTGTCCACTCCGTGTACAACTGTTTCCACAAGTTCGCGACCGGATATGGCTCCACCTCTGCGACGTCTGTAGAGCATCCGCGATAAACGGCCTGGACAAACATCATCGCACACGTTTGATTGAGAAGGGTGGCGTTCCCCATCCCATCCAGGCCTGGTGATGACCATTCTTGATAACTTTCTCGTCGCGTTGCCCTGAATGGCGATTGTTCATCGACAACACAAGCGGTTGCAGTTGCAGTTGGCCAAACTCGAATGTCCGGGTTCGTGTTTCACTTTTTTGTTTACTGACTGGACTCGCCAGAGTTTGAGCCGAGGATTGCGTCCCGTTGGGTTGGCGGATGGATGGTTTTTTTTAAATTGATAAACCCATCGCAAACAGGGGTGCCTGAGTTTGAGCACTGGCCTGTCCATTGAACAAGTGCGCGCGCTAGTGGAGCAGATAGCCAGAAATGCAGGCACACGTTTTGCTGCCTGATTGCACTCACTCCGGTCGCGTTGCGTTGCACGTTGCGTGCGTGCGTGCATGCCGATTGGCAACGGTGGCTTCGACCGGGTGGAGGAGGGGTGCAATCAAGTCAGTGAAATCAAGAGTCGGTCTACTTACGGACTGCGCGAAGATGGCCTATCGCGGTGAGGATTTCACGCGGTATTCGATGCGGCCCAGCGTTGGCTTGTGCGTGTCTGTACGCTGGAACTCGATTGGAACTAAAATGCACCGACTTTCTGGCTTGAAGGTGCCGATTATGATGGTGGTGATGAGTGGTCTCGTCTGCTAAATGGGATGTGCTTTCGTAAGTGGATCAAAAGTGGATCGAATGGGAGAGCAACTCCATCGCTAGTCTAGTGAAAGGAACGCTCCTTTTGAATCTGCTGGCAGCCTTTTAGTAGCACTCGTTGAGAAAGGCGAACTAACTAGGTTTTAAAAGGTGCACAACCATTTTGTTCCGTGATTTTCTTGGATCGCATGGTTTACTTTTTAATTCAAAACAATGTGTAGCATCCCTGTTAAATTATTATAGCAAACGTATCGTACAATTTTAAAAGTTATAATTTTTTGATTATTCAGATTGATGTTTCATATAAAAATAGATTTTGTCATCGTCGACAGAATTTTATGTGTATCTTAACAAAGATTTAAATGTTTCACTTCATGTTTCACTTCTTCGTCTTATTTTTGAACTCCTTAAAAAATTGCTTTTGTCAAATTAGAATTTGTTGGATTTTAAAATATTTCTCAAATATTTGAATAAATGTTTGTACTCTATGAAAACCCATTACAAAATAGGTTTTCAGATCGCGACAGCAATTTGTTTATATTGCTATTTATTTATGATTGAATTTTATTTTTTCATTTCTTGTTTTGGATAGATGCTTACAATGTTGAACGGTTATTTATGATTTTGATTGTTTATATCTACAAAAACAAATACATTGGCCTTTTTGATATTGTTAAATTTCAAATTATGTAACTTCCTCTGAGACAAAACTTATCAGAGAAGCAGCATTTCTCATCGTTGAAATGAGTGTCTTAACAGTGTGAACCAAAAATGCTAGCAGCTCATCCGTTGTGCGTCGTGCAGGATGTAGGTCAGTAGTGTAACATATTGTGATATTCTTGGCAGCCTCTTAGCGGAGAAAAGGGTTATGGTTTTTTTGCCTCCCGTTTCCTTCCTCTTTCTTTGTAGCTAGTGTCCCCTTCCAGCCCGGGATGTGTTTTCTATCGTCATTCGCCTGAAAATGGGTTAGTTAAATATTTATCATCCGGCACATACGGCTGGTGGAACCTACCACACCAGCTGCTGGTACAGCGTTCTGATGTGCGCGTTGGCATTCCTCTGCCGAAAGTGAAACATCGCGGGAATAGCCGGCTCTAGCAAATGAGACGAATGGAATGCTCTGCCTCCATGCAGACAATGCTGCCCCTGGTGGTTGTTGTTATGTTGAAGATATTCCTATATTATTAATAGCTTTGCGGAGATGAGAGGCTGTAAAGCATTTGATGTTGATTATCGTAATTCCTAGAAATAACCGCTGTGAAATTGTGGGAAATGGTCGAACCGATAAATAACGGACGGCACATAACGCCCATCCAAAAAACGTGCTAATGGCGTACCACTTGGGGGTTTGTTCGCTGATTGCATGCCACCTTTTGGTACGAAGCCGTTAGCACACGCTCCAAGAAGTCGCATCAGGATGATACATCATGCCGACCCCTTGGGCACCCGACTCCCAAATTTGATTTGCCCTTACAGGACCTAAAGGAAAAACACTTCCATTCCATGTATTGGTAGCCCGCGGCGTTCGATCCGTTTTCCATCATTTTGTCGAGAGTCGCCACGATCGACTGCCCTCTCCGGTGTTACGTTCATCGGTTAATGAAGTTGCGTCACCATCGCTAAGCAAGTGTGATTTAACGTCACACAGTGGCAGTGTCTTAACGTGTGATTGAGTGTTTATGGCGTCTTGGGTTTCCGCATCATCGAAGATGGAAGGTTTTTTTTTCCACGCGTATGCCGCTTGCGGTGGTTGTGGATTTTTTTTTCCGGCAACTGATGGGATAAATGAAAGGCGATCATTGGACTAGATAGTAAGGCAATGTTATGTATCTTTTATCTGTAATCGGTAGCTCACGTTCGTAAAACAAGGAACGTAAAATATTAAACTTCATGAAGTTATGAAGAACTTCGAGCCACCTAGATCAATTAATAATGAATTTGTCTGCTTATATGCTAGCTCACAATCTTTCGAAAATCTGCGTCATTTATGTTTCCAAGAATTAGGCCTCTGACCCCCACAACTCTTCCACATCGTCAAGCTGGTTACCAAATTGTTTGCTGCTTGTGTGCAAACACCAATCCGACTCCTTCTCAGAAGTCCAAAGATAGAAAATCTTTTGCAGATGTTGTTCATCGATGTCGATATACATTCGTTTTTGCTTCGGCCTCGAAATGGTTTATTTTATCGTTGTCACTGACAAACACCACCCGTTACCGTAAATCATCTTAGTTTTTATTGCGTCGCCAGCAGCAAAATTTCTCACCACCAGAAACATGTCTTTGTGAGTTGGCATTTTTGTATGGTTTAGGATTTCATTTGGCGGTGGTCGACGAAAATCCCCTTTGCCGGCAGTTTGGCTATCGGAACGCAGGCCATCTTATCGCTTGATATTATAAGATAAGACTCTCGACATGGTTTAATGCAGCGAAACATTTTGTACTGTATGTTATGTGGTAAGTTATAGCATGTATATTTTTACTATATACAGTTTTTTTTCGAACATTATCTATAAAAAGTAATACACAAATGATGCCTTGACTTCGGGGGAGACTTCGCTTTCGAGCACATATTTCAGTTCTATAAAACCTCGTTTTCTATTTCACTAAATACCCATCATATATCTGAGAAAGCCCTCATCATCCCGCTCATCACCGCGTGTCATTCACTGGCTACAACTCGAAGTGCTTCCGGAGAGGGGGAATTAGTTGAGCCACCTTCACGGGCCACAAAGTCAAAACGTGCATTGTGCAACATATTTTCCGAACCAACCTTCGTTCTGCGATTGCACCGGTGTGATAAATTGCAATCAACCGTGGGATCACACCACGGTGGAGGTGCATTTGCCTTGCCGTGTTGCCATAGCGAGACCTACGGCCAACCATGACATCGCTCAACTTCTTCCGCTAAACGCAACGCGAATCGTTTCCCCCGAAAGAGTTTTGCTTTGAAACTTCGGTTTCTTATTGGCGAATGGAAATAGACATGCGTGACATGAATCCTTTATTAGGCCCATGGTGTGAATTGGTTTTAAATTCCTACAGTTTTGACATTCAATCCAATGTCAATGCTGTGCACACATTTTTCGGCAAAGAATGCACTTAACTAACATTGACCCTTTAAAGTACGGTAAATCATAATGTTTCTATCTCTGATTGTTCATTACACGGTGACTGCGACTTGTGTTGTTCTTCAAATCCATACCAACTTAGTTAGGCCAAGAGACAATTCGCTTGATTTTGACCCTCAAGTTTGACCACGCTCCACCTTAAATTTCGTCTTGCTCGTGTCCTTCGTTCCGTTGGCTTGCGATTGCCGCGCACGAATTGAGCTTCCAGCCAAGGCTGCTGGTTCCGGTTCCAGCGATAGAAATAATACGCAGCCTTTGCCGTTTTGCATCACTAACGAATGGCAGTGCCGAGGTGTATCCCAGTCTTCCATCCGTCTTCCATCCCCTGCCAGCACTGGCCCCATGTAAGATTGTTGATTGGTAAATCATGTGTAGGCAAGCGAAGAATTCACATCCAGCAAGTTTGTGCAGGCCTTAGTCGCCAGCCTTCAGCAGCAGCTGGCAACCATGAAGGTGTGCAAACTTTGGAAGAGACGCGGGAGACACCCCGAAAGGTCAGCATCGCGGATGTCGGGTGAACGAATTTACATTCGCCTTTTCAAGTTCAATGCTGTCCGTCTTACTTCTGGTAGATGCAACTCGTGGCAGGAGTGGAGGTGTTAAATAAATATGCAAATATGATGCCATGCACCACGGACGGTTGACCGCGTGTGAGCCGGTGACCGACGATGATGAGCGCATACCACGATCTTTGTTTGTGTGCCGGATCTCGCTGGGAATTTGCCGATGGTTGGCAAGCCCCATGTTGTGACTAATTGGTATGCAAAAGGTAGAGAACTTTGGCTTGATTTAGTTTTAAATAATTTTTTTTTTATTTGGCCATCTAACGATAGGGGAAAGATATTTTTTGAATTGTTTTTTTTTTCTTAATTTATTTGACAGTTTTGCAAAGTCATAACAAACTTATCTTGTGTCGTTAAATTGAACTAAGGTAAGCAAAGAAGCAAAATTGACCATTTCCAACTTTACGTTCCGATTGTCAAATCGTGAGTTAAATTGCGTGTAAGGGGGGGGGGGGGGGGGGGGGGGGTTCGTTTAATCGCCTTCGAGTACGAATGCACTCGGTTCTGCGCCCAGTTGACTATTTTTATTTGATTTGTCAGCCATCAAGGAATATACGGTAAACAAAAAGGTGCTGGCATTCCTTCCTCTACTAACGTGCCGGTCGATGGACGAGTAGGATGTAATCTAATCACATCTCTTCCGTACTGTGGGCAGAGGCGCACCTCACTAACCCGATCGAACGATCTTTCTACATTTGATCCGATGACTCACACACAACCGGGGTCGGTGTGTTGTGGGATTCACTGTCGGATCTGGGATGGTGGCGTAAGCCTCTGTTCTTGTGCTGATGACAACGCTGCCTCTATTTGTGCACGTCGATGCGGTTGAGGGAGTCCGTTCCCTTTACCAACGAGGAAGGTAGAGAATTAATCGGGTATGAGATGACACCAGTCGCTGAAGGGTGTCGGACCGAATTTTACAATCCAAACATTATTACGTATGATATTTAAAGCAATTAATTGTTATGCAAAATTAAAATCATTTAAACTTCTACAAAAATGCTTACGACGAAGGATTATTGCCATAATTATTTTCCATAGTAGTTTTTCAAAGGGTTCTACTTTCAGAGCAATACTTGTGTGCTTTAAACACTAAACTAAACGCTGTATTAATAATAGTCTGGAATTCTGGTAAAAAATTGTTTGTGTTTATCCTTCTTCTTGATTGGCTTTACGCGTTACAAAATGTCGATTAGTGTCGTTTCTCATTATGAAACTTTTTGCGGTCGATGACGGGCCATTGAGAATGCTCCAGAAGGAACACCAGCTAATTTAGGCTCGTACTAGGTGTGGCGCCCCCGCATTTGGTTCTTTTTTTCGCCCAGCCGCTTCCGTTACTGGAAGGGTGTGGTAACTTTTCTCATTAATTAGAAGGAATTGCTATATTCAGAATGCATATCAGCATAATGGGTTTATCGTGAGGACGTGTAAGATGAATTTATTTCCTCGTTCAATTTAACTTCCTCTGGTGATGTTATGCGAAAAAAGTGATGTTTGTAGAGTTTTATCACTACCGAAAGTGATGTTAAATTTCATTATTCTACAAGAAATTTTCTTTTGCCTTAAGATCTCAAAAGGTGAGAAGAAGTAATGATTAAAAAGTCCAACATTCTTGTATGTTTTTGGCACCTGTACCATCCACAAGGCCACAAGGTCAAAAATTGTACGGTGGATACACATAAAATTGTAAAAGGGGAAAATTTTTCTTAATTTTTTGTTTATTTTAAGAACAATGAAAACAGATTTTAAATGATCCTTTTATGGAAAAGAGTAGGTCACAATTAATATTTATTGGTGTAAATAATGAAAATTTGATAAAACGACGAAAACAAATTGACGTAACCGCCCGTCGTCAATCTTCTTTAATGCATATTTAAACCCCGTTTGTGTTTGAACAAATTATCGGCCTTCTTGAGCTTGGCGTACCTTGTGGTACCTGCTACCCCTTTTTCATGCCCTAGTTCGTCCAATAATTTTCCCGACAATGATTAATGGCCCCGGCGGAGACAGCGATCGAACGATGGCCGACCCCCAGTCGAGTCCCTTTGCAGAAGCCACGACTGTCAAACACCTTCCAAACGAAATGTCAAACAACAATGATTCGACAAATTCACACACTGTGAGAAGAAAAAGGAGGGGAGGGGGAGCTGAATTGGACCTGCGTCAGCGCCTTCTTCATACTCCCTCGTACATAAATTATGCTCACTGGCACGATCGTGCGTGTCACCCGAAAGTCACTGACCGTAACCGACGGCGACGATGGTGAAGCTCGTGCGTCTGCCAGCCCTGGGCAAGTCCTTTATCGGTGTTTGTTTGCCCTGTTATGTTGGGCCCTATCGCCCTCTCTCGAACGAAACCCACCACGACGCGACCCTCCAAAATCTTCATGGTTCGTCCGTTCTCGGATCACCGGTTGGTTGGATGTTGTTGTTGACTGAAATTTATTCGATTTTCATATCACTTCTTGCGGCCAATTATGTTCGGAATGACACGCTTGTCCCTCCCTGCTTTTCTTCACCACTTTTGGCTGGTTGTGTGAAGGAAAAACGCGTGGATGCGCGATTTATGGTTTTCCCCACCATTGCTGCCTACGGACTTCGATTTCGCTGGCGAAGGATTTGTTTTCTTTTTTGAGCTGTTTGTGTCAAAAAAGTGCGCAAGAACGGAGCGCAAGGCTATTAGATTTACTCGACACCAATTCCAGGTCAACATCGAGGTTGTGAAAATATAAATCACAAACCGAGTAAAGAAAAAAAGCGAAAAAAAAAAAAAGAAAACGAATCGCGCGTTGTCTGCCAGTAAGTATTTCTCGAATGTCTCGAATGAAAAGGTCACAGCGTTTACCTTTGGATTGTTGCACCCACCGAAAGGGAAGGTGTGCGGTAGGGGTTCGCCCTCGGGCAAGGGAAGCGCGGTGTTTGATGTTGCTTGAACCCCATTGAGTGCTCGCGCGGGAAGCGGACAATCGAATCGGAAGTGACAAATTGAGGCAAACGAAACGAACGAACGCACGTGCCCTCGCACAATAATTAATGCATACCGGTTATGACATAGCACCGACCATATTTTCCTGCCCTTGTTGGCCACTGCAGGGCCGGGCGCCCCGTTGTTGTTATTCCACGGAGCAGCTTGGTGGTGATCGTGGCTTACATTGGTTTCCATTTCATGAACCACACGCGTGCTTTTCAAGCTAACGCTTGGCAACCAGTGGGTAACGGTAAAAGGTTGTGCGCGGGAGGGAATATAATATTCGCTGCTTGCTGTCCATCGAATGGGAGGCAACATGTTTGCCATGTGGATGGAAACCGACAAACTGGAAACCGTTTTTCCGGTACACCACATTTGATAGTGAACCGAAGAGGAAGCGGGCAGTGAAAGACACTGGAAGTAAAAGAATCCGCAATAGAGGATGCACCCAGCGTTCGCCACACCGTAGTGCGTGTCACGTTCGTGCACGAATGAGCGGGCGATGATGCGCGCACAATGACTGAAATGCGTTCACGTACCGAAGCCATATGGTTCGTATGCGCGAATTTCACTTTCACAAACTTGTTCAGCGCTGGTTCTTCACCTAACTGACTTACCGTGTAGGTTTCAGATAAGGAAAGTGTACGTCATGTGTTCCGGAACTACAAAGTTGGATGAAATGATTTTTTCTATTTTAAATTTCTTTTATATCGTTTTATTAAATCCGTATTTTACCAACGTCGTCATCTGGTTGGTCGGATGGAGCTCAGCGGTTGTTGCGCCACATAAGAAGAAGAAGAAGTCAGGTTAATTTACCATCGTGTTTTAACTTAAGATTTTGCGAAATTGATTTTTTTCATACCTCTAGTACTAAAGTAAAGAGTCCGTACGTTTCAAACTAGATATTTGGAAAAATGACATTTGCTAATTTCATTGATTTAAAAGAAAATGGTAGGATTTCCATTTAGACTTCTAACTGAAGTAAATTTTTATGGCTGGTTTTTCACGGCTGGAAACGGAGAAATTTGTATGGGATTTTCTCATGTGTTTGTTTCAAAGTAATTGTTCATCCACGAATGCAAGTAAACTGCCCTAAATCAGAGCAATGCGTTGAAACTTGACGTATTTTTTTTTTTTCCTGACGCCAAACGTGAGCCCTTCAGTAACGCTTTTATTGCATCTTGAAAAGCACCATGTGTAATGAAACTAATGCCGCAATCAAACCAAAGTGCATATATTTCTTCCGACAACATAATCACCACGATGAGCTGCTTTACAGCACTGCATCTATGTACGATCAATTTCCCATCGGTCGACTTACCAAACCGGGGGCAGTGATTTGTTTTTATTAGCTGGTCGTTCGGTCGTTTCCTCGGAGCGCTCGACCAGAAACTCTTCAATGGACGATACCCAGAATGACAACGACGAGAAGGGGGAGAGCATAGGGAGCGGGAAAAAAGGTTTTTGTTTGGCTTCCATGGCGTGGCACAAACGCGATGTCACACACTAATTGCATTCCGCGCCGTCGAGACGCGCCGAGTGGGTTAGTTGGTTGGATTTTGGTGGGGTTGTGTGTGAGGTAGGCCTTTTGAATTCATTTCCTTCCCGCCGCGGGCATGCTGTCCCACGACTCTGTGTCTGCGTCCTACGTAATTGTGTGTGGCGTATTCGCTGAAAATTCAATCCGATCAATGGAGTGGAGGGAGTTATTCGTAGATTTATTTCGGAAAGAAGAAAAAAATTTAAAAAAAGTACATGAACAGAACGTTTCTATAGATTGTGAGATTTGATTCAGTAATACACCGGTTCGACCGGAACACCTGCCGGCCCTGTTGTGCAGCCTTTGCCCGTGAACTTCCTTCCAATGCATTGTGTGTCGCGATCGATAATGGCCTACCCGAGGACGGCAGTGACCACCACCGGGAGTGACCTCCGCTCAAGGTGAACCCTCGTGAGTGATTTCCTGCAACATGCATGCAATCCAACGAATATAATGCACCCGCCCAGGACACGGTCGTAGCGTTAAAAATTGAACTTAAAACGTCCACCGTACCGCCGTGTGACGCTGTCCGATGTAATGTTAACGTCACTTCTCTCTGGCGGGCGGAGTTCCGGCCACCTTATCGGACGAAATGGTGTGCTTATTCTGCACCACAGCGTGCTTGTGTCTTCACCACCAACTAGTGAGCACATTTTTGTTATCACGGGAAGATTTTTGTTTTTGTTTTTGTCCTTACGAACTATAGGCACCATCACACGTTGTGGCAGAATGATAAAGAAAAGGTCACTTTTTACCGTGGCGTGACAGTAACGTCAACCTTGTTTCCGTTGGCCATTCGCGCACCAACTGGTCTCGTTTTATCGTTGATCTTTGTGTACGAGGGACCACGACTCCGAGCAACTGGCCACAGATACTAGTATTCGCTCTTTGTGTTACGTTATTCATATCCAGCCACAACGTTTCAAATGTTACATTGTTGCAACATGGGGCTTTATTTGTATGGATCTCGTTTCGTTTTTGATAATTCTGCCATTCATTTAAAGTTTATTGTATTGTAAAAATAACAGTTTTTTAAATAAAAAGTTATTGTATAAATAAAAATACAATAAAAAGTTAAGTATTGTTTTTGAAATAATTTCACTTTCAAGTTATCCTACTTTATTATTTTTATCTCTACTATTTAATTTGATTCTTATTCTTCCTTCTCTATTAGACTGTTTGTATTTTTCTCGTTTTGTGTTTCAAGCACTTTAAAGGTTTTTAAAAGCTGAAATCATCCTAAGAAATGCGTCACTGTAGAATCAGAAAAAGCCAGATAATCATTGAATATCAGTGAACCGTACAAAGAAAGAATGAAGATAAATTGAGCCAATCAAATTTCGATGATAAACCTTACTAATGAGCTTCTTCCGCTTGGTTGTTATCTTTCGCAGGGAGGAGGTGCGGAACCACACCGTCAAATGGGGCCAAAAGTTTGAGTTTCCCTGCAAGATGACGTCGAACGCCTCGACGGGTGTGCTTGATCCCTGCACCGTGCGGATATCGGTGCGGAAGGAGATTAAGGGTGGCAGGAGTTACCAGGTAAGTCATGTCCTTCCTTCAGCTGTGTCTCATTGCAAGGAAAATAAAGGTCAAACGGTTGCTTTATCAATGATACTTTTCCTTTTTCTTTTTTTACCCTCCATGGCGAAACAGAAACTAGGCTTTACCGATCTTAACCTGGCAGAGTTCGCCGGCTCGGGCCTAACGTCCAGGAAGTGTCTCCTCGAGGGGTACGATGCGCGGCACCGGCAGGACAATTCGATGTTGAACGTCTCGCTGCGCATGCACATGATCCAGGGTGATATTTTGTTCAAAGTGTAAGTTGTCCATCTCTGGCCGAACTCGACAACGAAAGAGCATGTATTAATTTATTTTACTTCAAAACTTTTGCAGTCCTTCTCCGAGTCCGAAGTCGAAAACGGCGCTGCCGCAAGACAATATGGCGCTCGGGCTGCAGCCCGCCGACCCAGCGATGTCGGTCGGCCCCGTCGTTACGCCCGTCGTAGCGCGCGTTACTACCAAAGACGATCCAGCTGTGGCTTCCGTCGCACCCGGGTTCGACTCACTCACGAAGAAGAAGCCGACCCAGGTCCTCCCGGCAACGTTGGGTACGTGGTTTATGGCACGCGCCAAACGCGCTTTCCGGAAGCTTCGTAACCCGATGTTTTTCTTCGCCATTCGCAGATCACCAGATATCGATGGAAATGGATCCGCAGTCGCTCATCATTACCGACTCCGGTATCTCCGAATCTTCCGATCCGCCATTGTCCCTGCTGGAACTCCAGTCGGCACTGCCCATCGTGGCGGCGCTTCCCACTGTGCCGCCGGTGGGCAGTTTACCCGCTGGTCAGGTCGTTGCTACCGGCACCGGAACGGTAGTGGGGTCGGTGGAGATGGGTCATTCCCGTAACTCGAGCAATACTAGTCAAGTAAGTGGAACGAGAAGAAATCTCTAGCGATACTTGATTTTTAAAGTCCATCTTGACGCGAAGCTAAACCCCTCCTCCTGTAATGCTTATTACATAACAATGTTTCCTCACAGATGTCCAAAGGTTCCGGTTACAGCAGTTTCTCCCACAGTCAACACTCGAGGCAAAGCTCCGAGGGAGATTCCGGCCACCAGAGGTAAGTACGACCTCCGAAGGTGTGCCTATTTTACTCCCGTACTTTCCCCACTAGATGTACCCGTAGTTCACCTATGCGTTTGAGAGGTGTGAAACTATTCCCCAGGTGTTGTTTTATTTGGTTTTAGTTTAGCCAACCCCCCTTCTTTCCCTGGATGGATAAATGTAAATCCATTTTTCTTTTCCTTTACCGGTGAATTTTCTTAAGACCGTTTTCTTTCTGTACCACGGTTTCAACAAGCACTGAATGGATAGAAGTATATTTCACTAGTTCCAGGACCAATGTTTATCGAGGGTGTGAGATTGGAATTGAGTCCTGGAAATTTATAATTTAGTTTTATATTTTGCAACTCTAAAAATGTCATAAAGTTGCAATTTTTGTCTATACATTTTTCTGGTTGAAATATTTGTTTAAATGATTTACTTAAAATAATATTTTCGAGACAAAGGGGTTTAAAAAAAAAACCTCACTGTGATCGGAAAGACATTTTGCTTGTGGATTCTTCCTCTAAGGAAGTTTTCTATTAACTGTTCGTTGATATGAAATAGAGTTTGGAACTTTTCTGTTTAACTCGCAAAGACTTTGTTGCCATTGGCCATCCTGTTTGATCCGTTAGTCGTATTCTCTTCTATGTCGCTTCTGCCTATCCGAATGAAATAGGTTGTCCTTTCTATCTCCTCCGTTTATAACCCATTTACGAATTTACTCTACACCGTAAAGACTATCATTCAGTGACATACATTATTAATAGCTCATTCGTATACTAATCATCGATCACTTCCCATGAATTAACGGAATGATCTAACTTTCTCTAGATATCATGTACAATTATCGCATTTGGTAGCACGTTTCAGTGGATAAGGTAGCTTCGGAAGCGGAACAAAAAGAACGCTAACAAATTTGATAACAAACATCCGAACTTGGCTGGTTTGAAGCTGCTAAATGGTGCTAAGTTGTGACTAACCCCCCTTCGCAACATTTTGAAAGAGGTGTTACCATCCCGTTAATTGTTTTATTCAAAGTGTTGAACATGATTGCAATCTTCAGCAAAAAAATATTCGATAGAGGATCTAAAAATGATGCAATGTGTGATGGTAGCTTATCAATGTTGAAGCATTTCACATAAACAAAGTAAAAATACAAATTCAAATAAATACCAGATAAAAGAATTAAGCTATAATGTTTACGCTTTGGTAGTTATAAAAAATCTTCTATTCTCGGTTTAGTACATTAGAGCGTGGTTTTCTTGGTCGTAATATCATAAATTGATAAAGTCAATAACATTTCATGAAAGAAAAACCTGTGTTCAAAGAAATGTATTACGACCATTTTCCGTAAACCCCAAAAAATTTCTTCTTAGAAGACAGGCAACTCTGCCAAACTTAACCGGTACTGGTCGACGTTCTTTCCCGTGCTTGCTCCTCCGAAACTCGTTGTAGGAAACAAGTTATTCGTCTGTAGAAAACAATTTATGAAATATATTTTTATCATGGGCAAGTTCGGAGAGCATGGGTTCATCCGCTTTCCTTTCGTTTGAATCAGAATTTCCTTTTAAACATGTTCCAATGGCTGTCGAGGAGGGAAGGAATAATTTCTATACATTTTCTGGGTTAGAGTAACATGGAACTAATTCACATGTTTAGAATGTTTTTATCAATATTAATATATTTTGATAAGTGGAACTGCAAAAAGCCAAACTTGGTTGGTGGGATTAAACTTTTTTGATCAAAAGCTTTAAATGATAGCTTTAAATAAATTCAAATAATTTATCGAAAAAATGCGTAAATATTGTTTCGAGGAAGTTGATTAATAATAAGGTGGATGCAACGCTTTAGAATGAATGCATAGTCTTGTTGCAATTAATTTTACAGCACGCATTAAATTGCTTGACAGCGCGACGAACAAGGTCGACCATGCGATTGTATGAAAGTTCAGCGACTTCTCTTATCATCATCCGAACTGAACTCATCTTTCTTCGGTGAATATCGCGACCAACGAAAAACTTCTCAACAATTTTCCATGTTGTCTTACTCATTTACTATGCCAATGATTCACGCCGTGGTAAACTGGATCGTACCCGATATGCTAAGGGCGTTTGCGATCGGCGACGGAGTTCCGGGGTGCCGTAAATCATTGTCCCGATTAGCTCCACCGTACTCCGCGATGCCCGACCCCTGAAATCCCAGGCACAGCGTAAAAGCTTTTATGCGTTCTATTAATTGCTTCTACAGAGTGTATGTGTGTGGTTTCGTACAATGAAATGCTTACTAAATTTGACGAAAATGATTAGTTCCAAGCAACGAAACATACATATTGCCCAAGCGTCGACAAGTCGACATTTTGTTCCACTTGACGACACTTCGTGGGTTGCTTGTCTTGTGGTCATTTAGAAGTGATCAAAAATAGATGGCCAAAATAAACAAAACATAAGAAAGGCTTTGTTATAAAGGTGCGCAGTGAAATGAGTAAAGGCTTTTTTTTAATTTGATGTTAATAACCCAGTTCTTTTTTCATGCAAGTTTAAAAGAGTCATATTGTGTGAAATGTTTGCATGTGAATGAAAAACATGAGCACAATGTTGAAACAACTTTCTGTTTTAAGTCATCCATGTGAAATAGGAAATACTGTTCATCGAATGCTCATTTTAATCTCGTTGGAAAAACGGTTTGAAACGTTCAAAATGATTGATGTCGCCAGCTTACCAAAATAGTTTGGATGGCGATTGCGAACTGTTGCGTGTTTCATTAGATCCATAACCTTATTGCTATATTTTTATGTTTCATAACACGCTTTTGATCTTTTTGGATTTAATCCTATGTGTTTGCGGTCCGCTCTCGAAGGAGATTTATTTCTCGTAACCGAAAGGTGCTTGCTCGAATATTCAAGCTTTAGTTTTTCTGTCTCTTTGGTAATGTTTGCGCACTCCACATATATAGTCGCCAAATTAGTCGCCTCAACACCTGTGCTCTTCGTATACTTCAAACGCTCTCAATAGTTTAGATATCCCAGGTCCTAGAACTTTAAAAAATCGGCAGATGTCATTGACAACAGCGCCGTATCGTAGAATAGCGAATAGATCCATCCCGTTTTTTCGTTAATTTCGCTATGTTCCCGTTTTTTATTACTTTTTCTTTTTTTATTTCTTCCCCTTTCCTACCATCCCTTTAACTTGCCATTTAAACTTTTTTGTTGCCACCGAATGCGATGAAATGGAAACACGTTGAATGTGTTTTACGTTGGTCGACTGTTCAAACTCGATTGAACGATCGATCTTTTCTTATTCCACCTTTCGCAACTAATGTGCGATGTGCGAATATATTATTTAAAAAAATTAAACAATCAAATCCAATCTCACAAACAACCACACGAATGGAAAATGAAGGTTCCGCTCGGCGACGGCATTCCATGGCAAACCAATCACGGTGCTGACGGTGCCGCCGTGCGTGGTGATTACCTCCGGCAAGCACATCACCGCATCGTCTAGTGTTAATAGTACCGCCTCCAAAACCTCCACCACCACCTCGACCACCATCGCACAGTCTTTAGTAAACGGAGGCTCGGGCCGTTTCGTTCCGATCGCTAATATGAAACTTCTCACCAGCGGTGGCATCAGCAGCAGCAGCAGCAACACCAGCAGCATCGGCGGGAGCGCCTTCGGTGGCAGCGGGGCGCTCAAGACGGTCACCGCGAACCGGTTGCTGATGAAGTTGCGCATGCCGCAGAGCCCCAACTCCGACTCGGGCGACGAGCTGTTCGTGACGCCGGACGTGACGGTGCTGTCGGATGAGGAGACGGGTGACGAGCGGACCGAGTCCGGTGTGGAGGAGTTCGGGACACCAACGGCGGACATCCCTCTCGCGAAGCTGGTCAAGATCAAGAGCATGAACAACCTGGCCGTGCCGAAGGGCAGCATGTTCCCGGACGAGCTGGATGGGCTCCATTTCGGTCTGGCCGCCGGGGAGCCATCGTTCGACGGGGGCATGAGCGTGGACGATCACACGCCACACCCGGCCACACCCCAGGGCCTGCTGAACCTGAGCCGCATGAAATCGCTCGGCAATCTGTCGGCGTACGAGCGCGAGTTCGGCGACACGCCTGTCGACTTGCTCAAGCTGAAGAAAGAGTTCGAGACGCGGCGGTTCAGCTTCGCCAAAATGAAGTCGCTCACCGATCTCACGATCGACGACGAGAAGGACGACGTGCTGGTGCGCCGCCGGCGGCAACTCGAGGCGGCCGAGTCCGAGCGCAGCTCGTCGGACGAGTCGACCAAGCCGTCGCAGCTTTCTCCGCCCTCCAGCATATCCGGCGCGAGCGAGCTGGCCAATCGACTGCTGCCGTTCCAGATGCGCAACTCCTTCCACAACGGTTTGTACCGGAAGCGGCACGGCATCGGGTACACCCGGTACATTGGGATCGATGACGATGCGGCGGCTAGTACGTGCCCCAGCATATACGGCGGCGGAAGCAATCTGACGAAGATCAACTCGCTCGGAACGATCCCGACGGTGGGGCTGGGTGAGCGCGTCGACCACGTGCCGTTCCTCACGCCCAACATTGGTCGGAAGCGGTTCGCGTCCACGTCGACGACCAACAAGACGAGCGCAACCAGCAGCCCGGAAGAGAACGAGCAGCAGCTGAGGCCGAAATCAGCGGCGGCGGCGATGAGTTCCGCCGGCACCAACGGAAATCAGAGCACAATCACGGCCCCGAAAGTGATCGCCCGGAGTTCGGCGCGAAGCGGGGGCAATCCGTTTGAGCGCAACTTCCGCAAGAGCGCCCCCATTGGATCGGTAGCTCTCGAGGGCGCCACCGGGGTACCTGGGGACCGGCTTTCCAGCTTGTTGGACGCTTCCAACTCGTCGACATCCGTCCAACAGTTACCGGTGGGCGGATTCTTCCGCCAGTCGGACAGCAACATCGTGCGCAACTACCCGATCGGGAAGTCGTCGTCCGCCAACCTGGAGTCGCTGAAGCACCGCTCGTCGTACAACAATTTCCCGCTCAGCCTGATGAAGGCCCAGCCGCCGCAACCGAGGGGCGTTGTCGTGATGAAGGGCGTTGATGCGGTGAAGAGTGTCGTCGTGCCGGTAACGGGCGTCGTTGGGTCGGTGGGTGGGCCCAAAGTCGGTGCGCTAACGGCTGTGGCCCAACCGGCCGTTGCTGGCAATCGTGTCTACCATAGGTAATACAATCCACCATCGTTCTTCCAGGACGCCCCGGCCACGAGGCGTCCGCCGTACTGTGTGCGTGTCCCTCTGTTTCATCATCTAGCACCTTTATCTCTGTCTCTCTTTTTCCCACCTTTGGGAAATTATCAAATGACGATCGCGACAATCGCGGGTGCGAGAAAAAAAAACCCTTTAAGACTTTATTTTCTCATTCGCCATAATGCATTCCTCCATTTCCTTCCGCATCACTGCGTTCCTGTTGTGATGTGTGGTCTGTGCTACCTTGTACATTATACAGACATTGCCGGGTTAGGGAGTGCAAGAAGGTGTACCTGTGTATAGTGCAGATTTGTGAGAGACATTAAAAAAAACTTCTTCCACATTAAATGTATGTTAGGGTACTTACAGCTGCACAATATTGCTAGCTCACGTTCGAGGCATTGCATTTCCTTGCATTGACCAATTATTTTGGTGTAATTTCAATTCAATTGTCAACAACTTGTGAATTATCATTTCACATCAATGGAGGCGCCTGGTACTTCATGGCGAATACGCCACCATGCGTCTCCATTAACTTACTGTTTCGTGAGTGATTTTAGAATATACAGAACTTAGGGCAGAAAAGAGGGTCCACTAGATGTAACACTTATAAAGAAACGAGAGATCTACTAGCTTGTCGAAAATAGAAAGAGATCAATCACACCACTTTTGGCGCATCGGCATCGACATTCAAGACTGTCTTTACCTGGGTAAAATAAATGTAAATCATTTTTAACTGTAAATCGTAACGATTTCGTGGTAGCAAAGGCACAATTTTTCATTTGATTTCAAATGGATTTGATCGATCGATCGATCGATACGCACTCCATTCACTTAAAGAATTCACATTAAAACGAACTTTCTTCCAATTAACAATTGTGCACTTCGTTCAATTAACTACTTAAGTTTTGAATGGTGCTCCGTTAAAAAATGGAAGAAATAAGTTAACCCGCTCATTTGTTGTGGAGTTGTGAACAGCTATCAACCATTTTCATCGCATTTCCATTTTTTAAATTTTATAATCGTTTCTTGACGCTTCTGTTATTACAACGTGGGTGCGTGTTTGTTTACCTAATTTTCATTAAATTTGCTGTGTTTTTTTTTTAATCTTGTTTTGTATGTTTTCTGTGTTGATTTGTTCCTATTTTTCATGTTTAGTTTTATTGGTTGTTTGTTGTTCTGTTTGTGATTAGCTGATCCCGGAACACCAAGCGTTTGCTGGTTCTTTGCTGGTGTTCCTTCATCCCGTACAGTTGATCGCAAGAGATAAAATTAACGTAAAGATTTAAAATAATTTTTTAACATCCTAAATTGAATTACATTTCACAGTCAACGTTCGCATTGGATAAATGTGACGTAAAGAAAAACCTCCATGAATTGGTAATTTTTTTATTTCCATCCATTTTTCTCTATTGTGTTTTCTTTCTTTTTTCGCTTTCTCTCTCCCTCTCTCTCTCTCTCTCTCTTTCTCTCTCTTCTCAACATCTCGTCGTCTAGATTCCGCTCGGTAGTGCGGGTGGTTCTTAAGTTTATCATAAAGGGGCATACGAACCAATCGACAAACGATTGCCATAAGTCTACCACGACCAATAATGCTACTGTAGCCACTAGTTCTACTACAACCACTACTACCGCAAATACTACTACTTCTTCTACCTCTACTTCCACTTCTACTTCTACCACCACCTCAACCAGTGCGACGGTGCTAAAGTAAGGATTAGTAATCGGGGGCTAGCACGTGTTGTGGAAAACAAGTTATCGAAAAGTGGATAACACGAACGTTTACTCACCACCACCACCACCACCACCACCACTAAGATATCAGACGCACGGACACACACACGCACAGAAACTTACACACCAGCACCCCGAGTTGGAGGTTTTGTTTGCTGTCGTTCGTGTTGTCGTTAATGGTTTCTTTGTGTTTTCTCTTTTTTCCTTTGGCAAAACCGTGTGTTCTTTTCTAATTACTTGCTTCTAATTTCTCGCTCACGCTCGTGCGGTGGGGGAGTAGGTTGTTAAACGCCTTTTCGATTATGCTGCACCTAGGAAAAGACGCGTAGCCATTGCAAGCAAATTGAATCGAGCAGTTGCAATAAAAAAACGACACACAATTTTACTACAAGCGGCAGAATCACTTGTAGAAGAAGGCGCAATCTTGTAGCTGTGTAGAAATTGCTTAGTTTACGAGTTTGGTAAGACCTAATTTTGAGCGTTTAACGTAGAAGGTAGACAACAAAGCTCGTGAACCAGTTTTGTATTGATTGTTTTAATTGCAATTGTTAAGAGGGACAAAATAACATTTTTGTGAGATGGGAAGAATTTTTGGATTCCATCCTTTCCCGACCCTCTGTTTCGGCACTTTTCATAGTTTTCTGCTAAAGTATTGCAACTTTTAGGGGGCAGTAGAAAAAATCTATTTATTATATCCGTCGCAAACCACATTTTGTCAGCAAATGTATATTTTAATAACAACAAAAGTTATGTGCACTGCGATTTAACAAAACATTTTAGCAAATGTTTCACTTTGTGCCTCTTGAAACTGTATTTTGTTTTTAATTGTAAAAAACATGCAGGTCCAACTAAACAAAACAGTTGTATATTGTTCAGTATACCGTTGATTTTTAACTCATGTGGATTGTACAGTAATTTGCACTTAATTTTTTTTACCCAACTTTATAGAATTTTGTGTAAAATCAAACTTGTCAATTAGCATTGTTTTTAGTATGGGAGATATTAACGTAGTACAACGCCTTGTTCGACCTTAAAGAAAAAGAAGGGCGCAAAGGTCAAAATACTACCGACATCGTATGCTAGAATCTTAACCAAAAAACGAAACATAGCAAGTTTTCTTGACCCTTCAAATGATCGATGTTATTATTGTTTCTCTGGTGTGTTTTTTTTCTCCTTTTTTCTCTCCTTCCCTTGCCCCTAAGCTTCCTGCCCTTCTTGATGGATAGATTTATGTACTACTTTCGTTGATTTTCCCTTTTCGTGCCCTGGTTGTTGTTCGTCCTCTTTAATTACCGTTTATCGACTACTTCCTCTCTAGGAACATTTGTGGTTTACACCGGCGATTGCTGGACGGTAGTACCCGTCAGCTAACCTCACTAACGCTAGCGACACCGACCGCGACATCCGGTGCGGCCGCCTGCGCCTCCGCCAGTGGCACGTCCTCGTCCGGCTCGGGCGCCATCAGTCCCTCCTCGACTGGCACGTCCGTAGGGCCGAGTGGGAGCATCCTTCCGCCCGTCGGTCCAGGAGGAGCAACCGGACCTGGCACGTCGATGGTCGACTGTACCGACATGATGATGATGGCATCGTTGGGCAGCGATCGATCTACGCCGGGCCACGGGCCGACCGTCGGGCTGTTTCCTCCTCCGGTGGGCGGCGGGGCTGGCGGCGGGATGCCGGGGGCGTCCGCTGGGTCGGCGGTGGGGGCGGTGTCGGCGACGGGGCCGGTGGGCGCGATGGCCACGGGACAGTGCACCGTGACGACGCCGCTGTGCGTAGTAGCTTCATCATCCTCATCATCGGGCTGCGAGTCGATGCTCAACAATGGCACTAACAACTCATCATCCCTCAATCTACCATCTTCGCTTGGGCTCCGACGTCCAAGTGCTAACATGTTTGTGTTTACTTCTTCCTATACCGCTATTCTACGCTCTTCTATCGTTTGCCAATACGTACTACCATACCAATTTGGTCGTGTTGTACCTTTGCCAATGTTTCTCTTGCCTCTAACGTTTGTTTGTTGTTCCCGGATTGTATTGTGTGTCTCTTATACTCTCGTTGCCTTTTTGTTGTGTTTCTAAGTATTTTTCCTCAGCTGTCTGTATGTTTCTTAATTGATATATTATTTTCTTCAAAAGTGGTATCTACAAAACGATTCAACTCATTGGACATTGATAAAAATTAACCGGAAAAAATGAAAATGAAAATTTTATTGATGTAAAGTACCAAGCGGAAGCTTTTTTGTAGAGAATAACAGCTTTCACCCGGCACACCAAAATGCCATAAGAAACCAATACATTTCATCTTTCGTTAGTGTAACTCATTGTATTTGGTTTGGGTTGCTTTAGCATGTTTCCTGCACGGCACGCACCTTATTTTATTTAATGTTGGTTTTGTAGAAGGGTGCTTCTAGTATGGAACTGCAATATTGCTGTTATGCTTGTTTTATGTTTGCTGTTAAAATTCCATATAAGATGGTTCAAAATGTGTGTGTCACTTTCCTTGTGCTTTGGGGTTTAATTTTTCCCTTCAAGAGAATGTGTTGCTGTGAAAATAGTTTTTATCCACCTATGAATTATTTATGAACTTTTAAAACGTTGTTCGAATGTTACTCACATTCCAAACGGAAGTAGTGCCCGGTTGTAAATCCATTCCCTAGTGCATCCGTGTTCAAGCCATTCGATTGGATTCCATCCTGAAATGCATCAAACGTGGAATGCACACTTGGTTTGCGTTGCGTCATTGGAGTACATTTTAATTGTTGTGCTTGTTCAGTACAGTTGGCGTTTGTTGTTTTTATGAAACATAAAAAAAACATTTTTTCATTTTAAAAAAAAACATTACTAATAGGAATTTTTCCTGTTTCTTTTCGTTTCCTTCTCTCTTGTTTCAATGTTGTTCCTTTTTGCATTCATTCTTTCGAACGCACACGCCTATTGCTAACTCGGAACGTTTTTGGTACGCAATCGACGACGCTCGCTGTGGCCGTGTGTTAAGAAATCCCAGTTCTAGTTCGATACCAATGAGCGAAACCGGTTCCCTCGACCGGATGAAGTCGGCGGCGGAGCGGAGGAAAAAAGGAGAAGACAGCGGCATGGCGGCGACGCTATCCGGGCGTGTCGAGGACACGCGGGTCAACACCGGTTTAATCATTGACGAACTGCTGAAAAACACCAAACTAGACCATCTAGAAGATGCGGAAAGTAAGTCACGAACCTGACAAAAATCTAACGAATAAAGCGGCGTTCCGTTCAGTAATGTACTGTATTTCCATTGTAGATCCCACCGGACTAGCACTGTACATCAGTAGCGATGGTACGACGATGGTTGGCAGCCACGAGGTCCGCTCGCGGATGCCGGCCGGAGCGTTCAAGCAGGTGGTGATGGAAAACCCGAGATAGTAGCAACAGTAGCACCGGACGCACCGTCGTCGACGAGCCGTGATCGAGCCCCTTGCCCGATGGGCCGGTAACGAAAAAGCGCATTTCCGGTGGCTTCCGATCGCTGGCGCTCTCGGGAAGGACGAATGCCGGCGGCGTTTCGCCCTGCTTTCCGTATGCTGTATGGGTCCGTTTCCTATACGAACACGAACTGGTGACGAGCCGGTTGTATCATCCTGCCGACGATATCGTCTGGCGGTCATCCATTACTGACGCAGGTCATTCGATGTGTATTTGCCATACCGTGTGCGTAGAGTTTCGGTTACTGCACCGAATTACAATGTGTGATTATCGGTTTTAGAGGAGCGCGCGCATGCGAGACAGTGGCAGCGCGTAACTCATAAGGGTAGTAGACACAAGTATTTGCGTTTGGCGGCAGCGTTTGGAAAAAGAGAGAGAGGGAGAGACAAAAGAACAGTATGATTGTGTACACGAAGCGTTATGTGGCGTTTGTTTCTGTGTAAGAGGATGTATTCGGGTTCGGCGTTTGTTTCGTTTGTGATTGTTTGTGACAATTTTCCCAGGGAGTCGTTCGAGAAAACTCCCGGCGCAAGATGTACCTCTCCCAGAAAGATAAAATCATTCGTATTGTGAGCCTAGCCATCGAGTTGTAAGACTATGGGAAGGACGTATGGAAATTGTATAATCTAATTCACATCCACCAGATAAGCACTTCCGACCTTCCGAATGGTTTTAACTTTGGATCCATTTGCTTCCACGTTTCGTTAACATCACCACAGCCAGCAGCAGCACCAAACAAGGCGAAAGAGAGATAGAAGCGAAGGAAAAGCCGAATGAACGAGAATGCCATACGCCATTATGTTGTGATAAACTTTAACGGGTTACAGATTTTATTTCGGTTCGCCTACTTCCACCCTGCGGAGGAACTACTACTGCTACTACTACTGCTTGGTGGTATTTTTGTTTGTTATTGTATATGTGTGTGTGTGTGTATATGGATTTTTATAGTTAGGGGGTTTTGTTGTGTAAAAATACGTCTGGGCGCTGGTGCCGTTACTGGGCTGTTGAAAGGAATTAACGAACAATGAAATTGCTACACCACGCCACGGAGCACTGTAGTGCTTGTTCGGAATTATTACGGAAGGCTTTACTGTAGTAACATTTTCGAACGAACGCATAATGTATCCATT
The DNA here is from genome assembly GCA_914969975.1 of Anopheles atroparvus. Taxonomy (NCBI): domain Eukaryota; kingdom Metazoa; phylum Arthropoda; class Insecta; order Diptera; family Culicidae; genus Anopheles; species Anopheles atroparvus. Next base: position 35,570,273 of record CAJZCY010000003.1, read on the forward strand.
TTTCGTACAGGAAAAGAAAAACAAACGTAACGTATTCAACAGTTAGATCAAACAGGAGAAAAGAGACACAGGAACAAGCTAGAACCGTTGATACAAAGTACGATGTGAATCAAAAACAAATAATAACGAAACACAAATTTCGATAGATGGAAGCAATAACAAACGAAACGTAAGCGCTGACGAAGGTGTATGCAAATCAAGAGAACAAACAAACAAACAAACAAGCAAACAAACAAACAAACAAACAAACAAACAAACAAACAAACAAACAACTAAGCATACAAAAAACAGACAAACAAACAGACAAACAAACAAATTAACCACTGTCCAGGAAAAAACCAATTGATAGACGGACAGAATCAAAGTCGAAATGTCCTGACGGAAGTGATATAGCCAGCGGTAACAGGCACGCTTGGCTTGGGCAACATAGAGATTGTGTGCGATTATGTGAGAGGACGAAAGAAGTGTGTTAATGCGCGTGTGAATAGTTGAGGTATTATTATGATTATTATTATTAATGTTATTTTTTATTTTATATATCCGTTCCATTTAACGTAAAATTCGAAGAAAGCAAATTAAATTTGTTTACGTTTATTTTAAATAAGTTTCCATTCGTTCGGTTTCTGAGTCGATTCCTTGCTGTAGCGATTATTAATTGTGTATTTTGTAGGGTTTATTTCTTCATCCATCTACTATTCGGCCCGAATTTTTGTTATCCTTTCCTACGCTCCCTCCTGCTACTTAAAACTGGTGTTCATTCTTTATCCCTTTTTCGATTCTACCAAACGTAAGTTGTGCTTGTGCCCCAACTGTGTTTCGACAGTATTCTTTTAATTTCACCGTACCATGAACTTGTTTTATTGTCTCTTACACTCTGTCTCCCTGTTCGCTTTAGTAAAGCGCTATTGTTTAACAATATTATGTGTACATAAGGTGGCAAGAAGGTTACTGGCAGGGTAACAGTTTATGGCAAGCGAAAGGGTGAAACTTTGCACATCTCACAACCTTGGGAATCGGATACTGGTGCATGGGAATATAACGGCAGGAAAGATATGGGAATCGGAAAGGCACGAACGGGCCATGTAAAATTGTAAAGATGCACCTTAATACAGCGGCAAAGAACACGCGAAAGCCGTGCAGTTTGAAACGACCTGTCGCTATCCGTTTGTAATATACATGTAAGGCAAAAAGCGTATTGTGTAAGAAAGCGGGGTAGCGAACAACATGGGGTACTGCTAACGCGCTAATTGTTTGTGATTTAGGAAGCTAAAAACGAAAAAGATAGGGCCTGAAAGCCAGAAACCAAGAGCAAGCAAATGCGCAAATAGAACGATGTTCGGTGACAATTGTCGGCAAGTGTAGAAGAGAGAGAGGGAGAGAAAGAGCAAATTCTAAGAAAGTATAATATTTTTAGCATTTTTTTTAGAGCAACCACTACAAGAACTACTATCGAAGGAACATTTTAGGTAGCAGAAAAAATTAGCGAAGAGGTGGCATTTCTAAATCCGTAGCGAGGCGAACGTCGCTCTGCAGCGAACAAAGGATAAGCGCATAACGAACCATTGCGTTGGACATTTCGTTGGTCACCTCCCCTTCTTCTCCATAACGTTTTTGATAGCTACAACAATCTTGAAGCGCAAATCCATAATCAACCGATCGTGTCCCATCTTTGTCCGAAGTTTTTGCAATTTTCCTGTAGTTTGTTCAGAGCTAGGTGTATTCGAGCAATAGTCGAGCAGAGAGGCGGCAGAACCAACGCGGTACACGGGTTGGCGGACGCTTCGGCACACGCTCGCATGGTAAAAGCAAACGAGAAGGAAGAACCCCACTCGGGGACAGTATTGGACCGTAGGTAATTTGTTGAGCATTCATAGCGCGTTGCGATGCACTCTGGGCAAACGAGTCGAAAGTGAAAACACAGACGAAAAAAAAAAGGAAAGGTGAGCACGTTGGTGGTTTAGCAAAACCCACGGTGTGAGTATGCGTGTGTTTGCGTGTGCGTGTGTGTGTGTGCTTGAGTACGCACGAATCGTGAAGTATAACACAATATACAAAACAACAAATCTGAACTCTGAGGCTCAATGATAGATACAAAGCATAACAATATTCAAAAAACAACCATGCGGTTTATGCGTCTCATTAAGTACGATTGCGTTGAAGATGTTTCCGAATGCCATGTTGCCTCTTGCTTGCTTGGTAATTATTTCGTCATGCCACCGTAGTCTGGTGTGTTGTAACAACAATCCCATTGCAAATGATTTTGATTGTTTCTACCGAGAATTTGACCGATTGCTCCTGAACTGCTTGAAATGATTTCCGATAGATGGCGGTGTAAGCGCTTTCATGAAATATTTCCTTCCAGATTACATGAAACATTTCAGATTTAAAAATCCTTTTTCGTTTGTTTCCATCCCTATTTGTCACAATTTATACATTAAGGGCACGGGACACGAAGAGTAATCGCCTCTGTAATCTTGAAATATTTCAATTTACCGTGTATCATCAATTTTTACACGTACTCACCGCTTGGTTTGTTTACCTTTTATTGACCGGCTCTTTCCGATCTGTCAAAAAACATTACGCGCCCAGAGCCCAGATTACACCGATAGAGAGCCAATAATCTTTTTGGCAGATTGTGTGAAATGTTTCAAGATTACAGAGGCGATTACTCTTCGTGTCCCGTGCCCTTTATTTCTGGAAGTTTAAGTAACAGAAATTGTTGCAGAAATTCTGTTTTTTTTTTCAGTTGCCCCTACGTTCCGCTTTTTCAAATATCCCTGTTGCAATATAAAAATGTATTTTGAAAGAAAAACAGAGCTTTATTTACGGAATGCATTCAATCTAATTATGTCAGATTGTTATCATCTGATTAGAAGAATTGAATTTATTGACTATTAAATTCATCCATTAAATCATTTACTTGCACGATAAACATAAATTTGTAAACTGTGTTTTATGACTTTCTATTCACTTAGATTTTATTTATCAACAACAAACGATCTTTGGCAGTTTACAGCTGGGCTCACTGGGGTGCACTCGGATACAGGGAAATCTTGTTTCCTGTCTCTGATACGCGCGCGTGTGTGTGTGTGTGTGCTTCTTGATGCCTTCGTTTAAACAATCGTCGCCCTCCATCCACATTTGGCTTCTATTTACAACTAAGAAAAGCTAACAACAATAACGATGTTCGATTTGCGTATGTCGTTCGATTCCTCTCCTGACTAATGATGTACTCAGTCCAATGGTATTCGTACGCTCTGCTCTGCTCCTTATTGTAAGTGTGTAGTTTCTATCGTTACGGTGTTAATTTTATTAATCATACTAGTTTATTCCTCTTCGGTTTTCCGCGCGCAATCTCGACTGTGTGTGTGTGTTTTTTTTTTTCGTATACTAAACTTAACTCTAGATTCCCTTAGCTAGTATGCATATACAATGGTAACCGTTACGGTGCTTACATCATGTACGTTTTCGTTCGTTTTTCCTCTTTCTTTGCTTGAGTTTGTGCATATGATTTTTTCCCCTCTTTTTCTCGCAGTTGTCTATCACTTGAAGCAAACCGGCCCAACCTGGAAACCGAAAGCTTGCTGCGGTAGCCCGTAGTCGACCGGGTAGAAATCGATGATGGGTAGATACAGCAGCTTCGGCGTACGAATCTCGAACACCGTCTCACTCTTGCTGCGGCCCGTCTTGCACCCGTCCACCAGGATGGTCGGTTTGATCTTGGAGTGCTCGTATCCGATGTCGATCTCATTTTCGCCCAGAAACCGGAGAGCATTGTCGAAGCTTTCGTCCTGCGTGCTATACCAGGCGACGCTGTTCATGCAGGCGTACGTGAAGTTCTGGTACGCCTCCTGGGAGAGAAGCCTCAGGAAGGTCATCTGAACCGTGCCGATGGTTTCGTACGATATCTGCGATGGAGGACAATGTGTTTATGTTTATCAGCTTGCAAACTTTTCTTATCATCACAACAACAGCGATTCCGTTCGGTAAAAGGCTATGGAATCTTTCTTTCGTTTCGGTTAAACGGGGAAAGGCATTACTGGGGTGTTTTCGGTGTAGCAAAAGAACTCACCCTAAAGCCCCCACGTAGGTTCGAGTACCAGTCGGTCTTGTCGTTTTCCTTGCGCCACGGGATGGTCGGCATCTGCGAGCTGTGAATGTCCGGGTAGACGCACGTCTCACCGGCGGCCGTCATGTTGCAGAACACGTACACCGCGTCGTCGCCCATGCCGAGGTTCGGATCGATCCAGTACCAACCTGGGGGGAGTAAGCGGTACAAGTCAGGAGGAGCAACAGCCAAGCGGGCGCTCCTGGCCAGCCTTATCTCACTTACCGTCCTTGAACTGCGGGTGGCCGTGGTGAAGGTCGCGACATGTGCGCGCCGGATTCTCCCGCGTACCTACCGGTTTCCGGATGCGGTCCAGCTCCTGGCGCATCGAGTAGATCGAGCTGTACATGTCAAGGAACTTCGGACCGAGGTCCGACGGTTTCGACTTTGCCTTCTTCTTCTTGGTCTTCTTACGAGGCTCCACGCGCAGGATTTCCTCGTCGAATTCATCCTCGAGCAGCAGCTCGTCGTCTGGCATGGCGTCCCCAGTGTCTCGCTTCTGCCGGTCCTCGCCCTTGGTCAGGGTGAACTCGTTCATGCGGAAGAGCAGCTCGGGTGGGATGAGTGGCGCATCGGCTGGTGGCCCAGGAGGTCCGGGCGGTCCCGGTGGTCCTGGCTCGCCTCGAAGACCCGCAATGCCTTCCGTGCCTTTCGGTCCGAGTGGTCCATCGTTTCCGGTCGCTCCCTGAGGTCCATCGTTACCCTTCGGACCCATCGGCCCCAGTGGACCCGTTTCACCCTTGGGACCCTCGGGACCCGGTGTGCCTCGGATGCCCTTGTCGCCCTTCTCACCCGCATCGCCCTTTAGACCGACCAATCCCAGTTCACCACGGTGTCCCTTGAGACCTCGGCGACCACGCTCCCCTTTCGGTCCTTTCGCTCCAACTTCTCCCGGTTTTCCCGGTTGGCCCGATTCTCCCGGTTTACCAACCGGTCCGATCTCTCCCGATGGTCCGGGCGATCCGCGTAGACCCGGAGATCCCTGTGAACCGGGCATACCCTGTGGACCGGTGAGTCCCTGGTTTCCGGGAGGGCCCGCTAGTCCTCGGTCGCCCTTCTCGCCCGGCGGCCCCGTGGTGCCCTGTGGTCCGGCTGGCCCTTCCGGGCCGATCTTTCCCGGCGGACCGTGCTCACCCGGCGCTCCCGGGGGACCCTGTTCGCCCGGTTGGCCCGCTTCACCCTGCTTTCCATCCTCTCCATCCTTGCCGATGTCTCCCTTCGGTCCGAGCAGTCCCGGCTCGCCAGGATTTCCGGGGAAGCCGGGCGGTCCTGCGACTCCCTTCGGGCCCTCGAGGCCCGGCTGGCCACGTTTACCCGGAGATCCCGGTGGTCCCGATTTACCTTCCTCTCCCTTTGGTCCCATCGCGCCCTTTTCACCTTCTTTGCCCTCGGGTCCAATAGGTCCTGGGGGTCCCTGCATACCTGGTTCGCCTGCAATGCCTTGCGGTCCTGTTGAGCCTGGAGCTCCCGGGCCACCTTCTGCACCTCGTGGTCCCCGTCGTCCCGGTTCACCTGGAGGCCCAGCAGGTCCCACCGATCCCGGCGGTCCATCGTCACCACGGCCACCTTTCATACCCGGAGGACCCGGCATTCCCTGTGCTCCGGCCGGCCCTGGTGAACCCGGAAGCCCCGTAGGACCATCTTCGCCTTTCGGACCGGTACGTCCCATTTCTCCCGGGGGTCCCTTTTCACCGGCGGGTCCAACGGCACCGGGTTCGCCGCGACTTCCCTGCAAGCCTGGCGATCCCACGGGTCCCTGGAATCACACACATATACACACAATTTTAAGGTAAGCTCTTCCCCCTAAGAATATTCCTCCTGGACTTTAGTCCCGTATAGAATTCGACTTACCGCTTCACCTTGGGCACCCTTGAAACCCTTCTCGCCCGGTGGTCCACTGTCTCCCTTATCGCCGTCCTCTCCCGGGGGTCCAACGGGTCCAGCAGGCCCAGTGAGTCCACGTTGTCCAGGCAGCCCGTCTCGTCCAACCGGTCCAATGAGTCCCTGCTCACCTCGCTCTCCCTTCGCACCGAATGGTCCGGGAGGGCCGGGTGGTCCGGGGCGTCCTTCGGGCCCCGGAGGTCCCTCCTTACCTGGCTCACCAGGTTGTCCTTTGTCACCGACCGGACCCATCATACCTGGCAGTCCCAACTCCCCTTTCAGGCCAGGTAGCCCGGGCATGCCCATCATACCCCGCTCGCCAGGGAATCCGGGCAGACCCTGCCCTCCCTGGGGCCCATTCTTCCCTGGGGGACCCGGAGGTCCAGGTTGTCCTTCCTTGCCCGTGTCACCCGGAACTCCCGGTTCGCCGGGCAATCCCGGAAGACCGGGAATACCCGGTTCTCCCACCGGGCCTGGTTCTCCCGTCGGTCCTTGGGGGCCCACTACACCGGGGGCTCCAATCGGTCCAGGATTTCCATTTTCACCCTACAAAATGACACGTTACAGCAATCGTTTTTGCGGTGATATTAATTATTCCATTTTCTTACCGGTGGTCCGCGTTCACCTGATGCTCCGGGCGGACCGTCCTTGCCGTTGTTGCCCGGTGGTCCAGGCATTCCGATAAAGCCACGCGGTCCCTCCGGTCCTTGCATGCCAATTTCTCCATGAGCACCAGGTGGACCGGGCTGCCCGGTATCTCCCTTCGGGCCAGCAGTTCCATCAGCTCCTCGTCGTCCTCGAGGTCCTCGGAATCCCTGGAAGTGTAGTTAAAAGAGCTGTGGATTAATTCAGTACACCAAAAGGAGCTCTGCGGAAGACTATGTTGTTCCGTAAATGTTGTTTCTACGTGTCTGCCGCTTCATTTCATTTCAAGTATGATTAAATACATACGACAAATATGTTTTTCAGCATAATCTTTATCTCTCAAACCAATTCGTTTCAAGAAATTATCACGAGAATTACCGTACTTAGCAATTAATATACACAAACATGAAATTATCCGCTTGGTGTGATTTATACAAGCGTTCAATTCGATAAACCTAATCGTGGAAGCATCCAAGAAGCCTTTGGAAGCTTTTTTCCTCCGAGAAATGTCAAAGTGACAGAAACAACTGCTCTTACCTTTGGTCCTACTTCACCACGCTCCCCTTGTAGGCCGGTATTTCCCTGTGAAAAAAAAAAAGATAAGTATTAAATCATGCCACAAAGGTGATCCGTTTACGTGCACTCACCCGTTCGCCTTTTTCGCCCGGCCGTCCGCCCATTCCGACGGAGCCTTTGTCGCCCTTGTCACCCGGCGGGCCAGGATACCCGGGGAAACCTTGCACACCCTGCTTGCCCTTGTCGCCGGTTAGTCCCATCATTCCCGTTTCTCCGCGGGGTCCTTCGAAACCTTTCGGACCTTCCGGCCCCTCGGAACCCGCCACTCCTGTTGCTCCCTGGTGGCCTCGTTCACCCGGTGGGCCCATATCACCCTTATCTCCATCGTGTCCTTGCTCGCCTTTCTCGCCCTTATCTCCAGCGGCACCACGCTCGCCGTCGTCTCCCTTCGGACCCCGGTTACCCGGAAAACCGATAGGACCCTGCACGCCCTGCGGTCCCTGGTCGCCTTTGTGACCGGCGATACCCTGGTTCCCGTCACGACCCGGAGGTCCATCCGCTCCGGGGAGTCCAGGGAGGCCCGGTTTCCCGTGTGGTCCTGGTATTCCCGGTGGCCCAAGGTTGCCCTGCGGACCCGGTGGCCCAACCGGGCCAGTCGAACCGGTTTGTCCCGGCGCTCCCGGCTGTCCCTGTGGTCCCGGATTGCCCTTCGAGCCCGGTATACCCTCCGATCCGGGCAGTCCCGGATTTCCCGATGGCCCAGGGAAACCGCGTGGTCCCGGGAATCCGCGGGGTCCCAGCTCACCCGTCAGCCCAGGAAGACCGGGAGGACCATCCTCGCCCTGCGCTCCATCGTGTCCCTGGCTGCCCTTCTCGCCCGCCACTCCCTGACGGCCTCGTTCACCTTTCTCGCCCGGGAAGCCTGGCAGCCCGATGGGACCCTGTTCGCCTTTGACACCCTGCAGACCGGTTGCACCGCGCTCACCGTCCCTTCCGGAGCGTCCACGGCGTCCCTCACGTCCTTTCGCACCGACTGCACCACGTGGTCCAAGTGGTCCCTGGAAGTAACATCGTTCGCTGAATGGACTCAAACGACGACAAAGGCTCTTATGCTTACCGGTTCACCGACTTCACCCGGTTCACCCTTTGCACCCTCCGATCCAGGAGGTCCGACCGCACCCGGGACGCCAGTCAAACCCATCGGCCCATCAGCGCCCCGCATGGCCGTCATGTGCTGGGACAGCATCTGCCGCAGGGCTTCCGCTTGCGTGTCCGGACCTTTCTCGTTACCGGCCGACGTCAGTGGCATCATGAACACGTGCCCCGGTGGTCCCGGTGGCCCCGACTGACCACCTAGTCCATCGCGACCGGGGTCTCCCTTGGGGCCCGGTTCTCCCGGAGGTCCCCGAGGGCCACGAATCGTCTTCACGCCACCGACGATCATTACCGTGGACTGGGACGGAAATCCTACCGCACGATCCTGGAATTTAAAAAAAGGAAGCAGTTGTAGGTCAGGTAGAGACTCGGATGGACGCTATGACCACTCGTACCTCTTCCTCTTCAAACTCGGGACCATACCCGTTGGATGGTTCCGTTTGTGTTCGGTTCGTTGTGTCTCCCCGTGGGCGCGTAGTAGGGCCACGTGCTGGTGGTCTTCGTTCTCCACCGGCGGAAGCGTCATACTCCGGATCTGGCAATGGCAGCACACCGGGTCGCAGTTGATCGTAGCTCCCAGGAAGCACCGGAACGGTACGATTCAGTCCGCGGTCCGTCTCCTCCGGGGTCACTTCCGTTGCACTTCCCCGGCTGATGTCCCCACCGAACTCCAGATTGTTGTAGTATTCCTCGTCGTCCCCTATCACCTCCAGCCCTTCACCGTCTCCGTACAGATCGACAAAGTCTCGTCCAGCCCCGCCAGTTCCCGAGGCCGAAGACGCCGACGACGATGATGCCGTTCCAGAGGCAGACGATGATGTTTGTCTTCCGCGCGCACCTCCAGCGCTACCACCGCTGATGGCAACTGACTCTCGAAGCACCTGGTCGCGAATGCTGGCACCAGCTGCCTGCGCTCCTCGGCCACCGATGGTCGAGCTGGAGGTAGTTTGGGTGCGTGTGACCGTTCCGGTGGTTCCGTTGATCGTCGTTCGCGTGGTGTGTACCGAAACGGTGCGGAACGAGCCCTCCGATCCTCCCGGGCAGTCGGGGGCATACTTGGTGCAGATGTTGTACGCTTCGTCCGGCGTGTTGGCGATCATAAACAGTTGTAAATCACCCTGGCAAAAGAGAGGTGAATGATACGGTCAGATTACTTAAAATTTATCAAACAGACCAATAAAGCTCCATTAAATCCTCAGTCATTTATTAATTTTATACCATTTCATTGAACAGTTTCCTACCTAGGAAAATGTTGCAAGCCGATGAAGATGATGAAAATTGACGATCTTCATGTGCAATAACTGATGTTTAACGGATGAAAACAAGATATGGATAGACAAACTACTAAATAACTATCATTTGAGGCATTTCTGTAGCCACACATCTACTTTATTATTTTCTAAAACCTATTCCATATTTGTTTTTAAATTAGTGGTCATTTCGAGAACCACCATGCTTTTCAACCACTATCTTAAAAATAAGGTAGGGTGAATTGCCAAACCCCAATGGTACAGTAGAATAGAAAAAGTAATCGAAAAAGAAGTGCTCTATTTCCTAAATTACCGTAAAGAATCCATTCTCCTCGTTCAGCTGCAAACCGGTCAGAATCAACCCGTCGGTCACCAGCTGCGCCCCGGGCCGCCGATTCAGGGGTCGCGTGATCTGCGTCACGCAGTCCACGATCAGCGTGACCGAGTTGCCCTTGACGCTCAGGCCAAGCCGGTGCCACCGCTCGTCGTCGATGCCGACGCCGAAGCTGATCATGTTCTGGTACTGGTCCTGCTCGTCGTCCTCCGGGTTGCCGTCGTAGTAGTACAGCGCCACATCGCGACCCACCATCAGCATCAGTATCTCGTCCGAGTCGGACGAGTAGATCGCGAACAGGGGCGCCCGCTCGAGGCCCGGACTGGCGCGGAGTGCCACCAGCAGCGAGAAGTCGACCGGAAAGCCGGCCGGGAAGCTCGTCGCCGTCGGGATGCTGAGCACCGTGTCCTGGTTGAGGTTGTAAGCCGGCTCCGGGTGTGTCTGGTACGGGCTGAGCGTGCCGTTGCACATCCCAACCGTGGGTGAAATTCCCGAGGGTAGTCCCGGCATGCCAAACTGCTCGATCATGTCCACGAGACCTTCTGGATGAGCAAGAAAAATAAGGGGAAACATATGTTTGAACCATATTACTAAAATGTCCATTGCATGCATTAGGTAGTTGGGCAAACTTCACTGTCTTTTTTTGTAAAGGTTTGTTTTTAAGTAGATAGAACATTATATAAGAGATCTCAAAAATCAAACTTTTAATTTTAAAATGTCATTACAAGTTACAATGAAAATTCCAGAACCTTGGCAAAGATACTTTAAAACTAATCTAACTTTTCAAACGTTGTTCAATGTAAGAGGAGCTCTTTTCGTGCCATGTTTTATTTTCACGTTATTCCACATCGTGTTTGCTTCAGAATGTTCAGAATACATTTGGAACCATGCAATCGTAAAGTTTTTTTTTTTTATTTTTTTTTATTAGACGGCCTGGCCGTATTGCACACATTCTCCTTCGTGTACTTTTCTGCCCCTTTACAATATTTGTCTTTGGTCTAGTGTCAGTAGGAGTTTAATTTTAATCTATGGGTTAGTATTCATGGCCGTATTTTGGCCGTCTGTGGTTGGATTTGGTTGCAGTTGGAACCTGGACGACATCGGGTGCGACCTTGGATGAAGAGCTGCATCCGTGGACCGGATATCCTGGCGAATCATTTGTGCCCAGGCCATGTCAGCCCGACGTGCTCAACAGTGGGCGGGCCAGGAACGAAGAGAAAGTCCCGGCACCAGCTATACCAGCACACTCCAGATCATCTGGGGTGCCGGGCCTCTGCCTCCAACTGTGCTTCTATGTCAGCTGCTGCTAGTCCTTAGCCGGGTCTATGGCTTATTGCCTATATACATTGAAACGCTTACTATCAGTCACATCGACAAAGATCTAACGTGGGGTTGGAGGATGGGAGTCAAGGGAATAGTTTTTGTTTTCAGAATAAAATAAAATCCAATACATCCAAGAGAAATAAGTTTTGCTAATAAAGAAAAACGCTTCCATTTAATCTGCTGGATCTAGGACAACTAATGCTTTGATTTATTTGGTTCTAACTAGAAACTCCCGTTTATCCAACTGCGAACATAAATGCAAAGATGAGAATGCAAATAGATAAGATTATATTGTTGTTTTACGCATGGAATAATGCCTTCGAGCTGGTGAGCTGTTACATAAATCCTTTATGTTCGTACCGATTTCGCCTGGACCAGTTTTGTAGCATCGATGAGGCTTATAAACGAAAAGAATTACAGCAGATCATTTTCATTGATCAATCGGTTTGAGCAGGTTGCGGTTGAGTCTGTCCAGAAGCGAGGCCCAGCGAGAGCTCGTGGGTGTGTAAAAATCGGTTTAATAAAGCTTTTGATGCCGATGACTCCATGCGCCATTTTTATCTTCACCCCACGTTAATATGACCCTCACATACTGAACGATAACAACATGTAACATTGTTGCTGTAGTGGGCAAATTCTCACTTCTCACCGCCCAGCATCCGTCAGTGTGAAAACGAGGGGAATTCGATGGGCGATGGCGCTGATGATGATTTAAAACCCATAAATTTCCATAAGCCTTCGTTGACCGCCAACCGAACGTCGGCGTCAATGCGTGAACAGAACGTGACATCGGACTCCGATGGAGCGAGCCTGTTCTTCTCCGTCGCCGATGTGGCAGCGTGTTTACGCAGATTAACCGAATGCATTGTGCAGCTGCACTTTCCGTGGCAGAATCGCAGGAAAGGATTGATGTTAATATGTGACACACATGATTATCATTATTATTACAACGATTACATCGTCCGTACCGAATCGTGCTGCTTGCTCGCTTGTTCAGAATCGCATCGGGTTGTAATCACACACGATTACTAGCTTAACTTGGAATGGGGTTGATTATTTAGTCCCAATTTCCATGGAGGTTGTAATCATGCACCACGTTTGAGGGAAGCAATTTTCACCTTATTAGGTGAATTCGTGCACATTCGTAATATAATGTAGAGATCAACTGTATAAAATAAGTGAGCCAAAGTCAAAGGTGTCTGATTTAATATCCTATCGCAGAAAATTGCAATTTGAAAAATTGATCAAACTATTAGTCGACGAACAAACTATGCATGTTGTAATGGATTTGTTCTGAATTCTGTTGGATTCAATTATTTTTAATATAACACTAATCTTTTTGCTCTATTTTTTCACCCTGATGGATACTTTTCAGCATTAGTACAAAAAATAACTATTTCTTTTGCCAGAGCGATTAATGGATTACATCATCGGAAAATGGACCCACTGGAAACGGATCTAATTGACTTACCCATCGGAGGCGTCGTACTGCCGGGTTCGGCAGTCACAAATGTGCACACCATCAGGCCGCCCAGGACGGCCACAATCACAATCGTTGCTTCACTTAACCTACTGAACACCGCATGGCGCAGCAGCACCATCGACGGATCACTCCGTGACCGGGACGCCATCGGGACGCTGGCCGCGCGCCACTTCCTGCGTCCCCGAGGGCGATTGTGGGGCAGACGTGACGGATGCATCTGAATCCACTCCTGGCGCATAAACGCTACCGTGTGCGTATGCGCCCTCACCCTCCACTGACGCCGACTATCAGCCGCACTCCACTATAACTAACGCTCTAATTCCCGTTTTCTTTCTTTTCTCTTCTTTCCAAGCACACTAAGATGAAGAAATGGCACACACTTTACTTCACATCCCGGTCGCTTCCGGTGTCGGATGATTTCACTACGAAACGAGATGAAAAAAAGAAATTAAGACGCATGAAATCCAAGCAGCGATAAAAGATCGAAGAGAAATTGTAATGCATTAAAAAAATTAAAACAAAAACTATTAAAAGGAACAACCGTATGTTCACTAGAAAATAATCTAGAAGACTCGGGGAAGAGTTGAACATCACATCGCTCCGATTGAACTAGATTCAGGCCGTGTTCGTGGCATATATACGTTTCATGCTTTTTCGCCCTATTCTTGTTTGTCGGTCAACTTGTATTCTATGTTTTATCAAATACACTTTCAGCCCAACTCGTGGCAATGCTGCCGACAGCATTAGAACAACGGGATTCGTGCGAGCGGGCTTATCAGCACGTCGGTGGCATAAATAGCACTTAATTTGGGATGCCAGCCTAAATTCGACCGCACGGCACGCGGAAACTGCTTGATAAACCCGTATGTAAGCACTTCAGACACGACACGACACAGCGATAGAAGCAACACTACGCAGGAACCGGGCTGTTTGGCGCCTAACATATGCAGCTGCAGCAACTTTATTCTAGTTTAGATCGTTTTTGCGGCTTAGTTTGCGACACTGCATGTTTAAATCCAAAATTCACTCGACATCAAACCGGGTAAACCGAGTGGTCCCACCCTATGGCCGTTGGATCCCCTCCGGGACTTACTTTTCACGGCTTTGGTCCTCCGATCGTCACGCCACGAACAACGATCACCGACTGATCGGTGCCCGGGCCGTGCAGCGGCTTTTTTCTACTGCCTGCTGGTCCGTTTATGTCACATTGTGCGTGGTCGTCCGCTGGCTCTAGTTTTCTTTGGCTGCGGCTGGAGAAGCGATTACTGCGGTCGCACTTTTTTTTTAACGACATGGACAAACTGCTGTCCGGTATGCCTGGATGGTAGGAAGAAAAAAAAGAGGCGGTTAGATGATGACACAGAAAACCAAGCCATGTTGCTCGACCAGCAGAGGGATTGGGTCTATAATGGAGCAAATGGTGTAGAGGAGCGCAACTACACATTCTTCTTAGTGTATGAGAATGATATTACAAATTACGAACAAATAAGTAACGATAGCAACAATTGTAGGATTATGTTTTTGCTTTGTACTTGCTTAATAGAAAGGAAATAAAAGAACCAAAACTAGTAGAATAACTGCCTCTATACAGCAAGACTATTCAAGCTTTAAAGCCGCGCAATTGCGAGAGGTAAAGAAGAAGCCAATATTAGATTTGCATGTTTTCAATTAAATGTATTCGAAGGAAAACTGATCTTAAAATATCCAATTCATTGTCCATTGGTAAATTTTTGTCCAATCTTGTTTAATTTTCTTCTATGTTTAGAGTTAAAGAAAAGCTGAAAATGAAACACATAGATTAAAAATAACATTAAGTGGGTGACAAAATTACATTTAATCAATAGTTTTATTAACCTTCTATGTTAATCTTCTGTTCTATATTAATGTTTCAGCAGGGAACATACATTCATCAACTGCATGGAAGATCGTAGCTGGCAGCGAGGCAAATTAATCTAGAATACAATAGTTGCTAAGACGTCGGGCTTTCGACTGATCTTTGCGATGGTATTGGTACATCTTAGAACCATGCAAACCCACACACACATATAAGTGCGAAGATTAAAGTTGTCTGAAGTTTGGCCGGAGCGTGTTGGAAAATCTATTAACATACTCCGGCAAGATGCTCGAACCGAGCACCCGGTACGACTTGGGCGATCGACCCAGCAGTCTTTGAACGCGGTCACCAGAAGCCAGCACGTGTTCTAAAGTAATCTGACTGATGGCGTTTAATTAGCTTAACAGATGAGCGGGAGGTGGTTGGATCGACTGTTGAAACAGCCATACGAACTGTTGAAATCGGTAAAATTCCATTCGGTAATTTTGGCAGGAAAATCAAATTTCTCCAACAAATCAAAATTGCCACCCGTTTCGTCACAGGGCAAATATTAATCCCTCGCTTCATTCGTGCCCTTAGGAAAGGCTTTGCGCCTTTGTATCTCTCGTCGTCGGGCACTTCGGGCCCTCTGTACGAGCAGTGCTGTCGTTGGCCATAATCCGGAAAGCGGTTCCCGTATTTGCTTTAGTGAAACATCACGCGTGCAGGATTTAGTGCGACTTTAGGGCAATTTCGTTAAAATCGACACATTTACATTCGCCCACAGCTCCGAAGCGTCCACTTAGCCAGTATTACAGCTTCTTTTTCTCCAGCATGAAACGGGTTTCGTCCACTCTCTGTGCTATTCTTTCTCTTAAGGGAAAGGTGTCCAAAAACTGTCCCACAGTTTGCATCCTTTTTGTTGTTCCTAACATTGGGTGGCTTTTACCGTCAAATTTTGGCATGTTTCAAGTGTCGTTCACTTTCGCGTCAACGCCAACCGAACTGATGGGGTCACAATGCCACACACCCATCCATGACGATGGATGTTTCTTTCTTTCGTTCGACAAAACTGTGATCGGGTTGGAGCAAATGTTGGACGCACATCCATCCTCCCACATCCCGCCAAGCTGCCTTTGGGTCGTTATGTTCCCGTTCCCCGTGAGAGTGATGGCCCTAATCTGGGAAAGCAATTTCTTTTCTTCACCGCCTGCTCCGCATTCGATCGTGGAAACGTCTCGCACGCACTTGGATATTTTGTGGCGAAATATGAATGATTTTTTTTTTCGCTTCGCCCCCGCCGCTGAAAGAGAACGATGGGCGAAGTGATAAGGAAAGGAGTGACAAACGGGGCCCACGAAGGCGAAACCGGCAGACGAAATGTGTGGCAAATGTGTAATCGAGCTTAAGAATCATCCAACGTTTTGCCACCGGAGTGAGACCGCGAGACCCGAAACGGTTGCGCGAGAAATAGCAGATGACAATTCCATTAGCGTGAACCCGTACTGTCCTCCGCCGCCAGCCAGCCGCCGTCCATCTTGCCGCTCCGACGACCGGTCGCACCCACCAGAAGTGGCTGGTTTCCTATTCATCCATTTTGAATATTCATCGAGTGTGATTTCGCTTGTGTCCCGGCATCGTCGTCGTCGTGCCACCGCGTTTCTTCGGCACCAGGGTTGTTTCTCCCTCGATCATATCACCCCTCTCCCGCTTTTCAATCTCCCTCACTAGATGCTGCAAGTGTCCTTTTGAGCCTTCGACAACAACCGCCACCGAACAGCTTTGTCACTAGCGCGGCCACAGAACGTTTCACGGGAAAGTGGAAAAGGTACCCGGCAGCCCGGTGGGAAATCCTTTTCCGGTGTTTTTTTTTTCTTCTCCTTCCAACACCTCCGCACTCAAATGTCCCCTGTTCGACGGTGGAAGCCTCCCGGCTGGCTGGCTGGCTCTCGCGGTTCGGCATCATCAATATCTTTGCCGTGTACGCCCGAATCCGGAATGAACCGCCGTGAACGTGACAAATTGTTTACCTTTGATGTTGCTGTGGGTGCTATGAGCCCTGGCCCGTCGTCATTAGTTGTAGCATTGGAAGGGATGCCGTCCACGGCCCACAAATGGCACCGTGCTAAGGATCCGATTGCGGTATTTTTTTATTTCCATTTATTTCATTTGATTGTCTCGTGGGCAAGAATCGGTCTGGAATCCTAAATACAGAGAAAAGTATTGAGATTTGGATCAAACTGCTTGTTCCATGCTAGGGAAAAACATGAATATTTAATAACTTCGTATTTTGGCACCTTCAATTTCGTCTACATAATTTTGCTGTACGAGAATTTATCGGTACTGCATAATATAGCTTTATCGTTTTAATCGATACTTAAATCCCATGATTTTTGTATTTGGTATTAAACTATCTAATTTTTATACAAGCTTAAACGAAATCTAAGTTTACCAATCATTCCAAGGTGTGATGAAAGTAAATTATACACAAATCATAAAAATATTAAATTGGATTCACACAATCAATAAAATAAAATTAAAAATTTCTTTTCATACTTCTTTTAGTTTTATTTTATGGATTATATTAAAACATTGTTATCATGCTTCCAATAAATTTTAGTATCAATTCACTAATTCGAAGTTACTCTTTAGCCTTTCTTTGCCTTTCTTTTTGGAAATTGGGATTTCGAACGTCCTGTGAAAACGAACAAATTATAAAAACTTTGTAGATTGGGATTTTTTTCGTCAGGTATTTCTTGCCAAATTTTTACATGAACAAAAATTAAATGATTTAAAAAAATTAAATGAAAATATTTAAAATTCCACAAATCACAAGCAGAAAGCTCTAGGAGGATTCGAAACGATGTTCTTTCGCCGCGTACCGTCATGCTCTTCGCGTGACACATTTCGAACGTAACACTTTCAGTGGCTCACCTTCGATAGCTGTGTGGGCCACTGGCCAAATGCGATGGGGAAAAGTGGAACCTGGTGCCAGTAATGACATTGGCAGAAAATCCTCGAAAATCCAGTCCGACGAAAGCGGCGGCGGTTATGGTGGTGGAGATTGATTGTCCGTGGCAAGTCGATAGTGCGCTCAGATTGAAAGATGATGCTGAAAGCAGAGAGCGCTCCCAATTTCCCGATTGAAATATTGATGTAAAGTAAATAATCCGATATGTAATAGATGTTGTTCTGGTGGGCCGCGCGGAAACCCTTAGAGTTTTAATAGAGTCCGCAACGGCGTGTTCCGGAGATTGATTATAGAAAATTGCTTACTCATCGGTATGGAATGAGTGAAATTTCCCGACCTCTCGAGGTTTAAGCGGCTGAATCAGTGCTAGGGCTGCTAATTAGGTGAGATATCGATAGGATACAAAAACGATACGAATTCTCACGCCATCTGTGCTTCTATTAGATCCTTTTTTTAATATTTTTATTTTGCGGAATGAAATATTAATTTCAAATTCTCTTTACTTGAGAATTCCAATGTTTTAGATGTGATCTTTGTGATAATAACAAACCTTATTGACTATACTATTTCGTTTCACATTTTCCTCCATTCCAGTAGTGCTAATTCAATGAAAAAAGATAAGTTAATGATTTCCTTTTGTTTAACGGCTACAAAAACATCTGTTATTCTGAGAAACGAAGTTCTTATCCTATAATATCCTGAAAAATAGCCTAACTCGAATTCGGTGCCTCCTCTAAAACATTTAATGTTTATGTCAGCTTAGGGCGGATTAATTTTCCTCAATCGTTTCCTCGTTACGGTCGCACATTTTTTCGTAGATATTCACCAGCCACGGGATAGATCGTTAGGGAAGCATCGAAACTCCTCCGCCAGAGCCAACAAAATAATGGTTGCCTCCGCCTGGCAGAGCCAGCCAGGGCCAGCGTTATTGACTGTCCGCTCGCCAAAATCTCTCATCAGCTTCCCGCCGCTTAGTATTGTTCGGCACGAAAGCCATCCGGCCCCGTCGTTGGCGAGTTGTTTCACGGTTGAAATAGTCATGGCTCCCAACCGCCAACCTTCCCCCGCCCCGGGATACGGCACCGAGCACCCGAAACCCGCCAAACACAAACCAACCAACGGTGAAGCACCCCGGGATCGCTCCAGGTTGAGGCGTGCCAGTTGCTGGCGTTCTCACAATAATAATAATGTTTTACAAGTATCAGCGCCATCATCATCAGCTGCGGTACCACACCAACCTACAGCCTCACCCACACCACGAGCGCCATTGGTAACGGGCGTATCCGGCCGGCGATGCCTTTGCCTTTGGATGATCCTTTTGTCTTGCCCGAAAGCAGGGTCGAAAAGCGACCGGCCGTGTACTGGCGAAATTGCTTCCGCCCAGCGGGAAGGCGCATCTTCCGGGGAACGTCATAAAGTGGAAATGTTGTTGCTTTCCCGAAGGCAACTGTCCGCGTCCGCCGTTCGAGTCGGAGTAGCACACGGACACGTAGCAGATGAGCTCATCTTGGTGCTCCTGTCGTACCGTGAGTCTCATACTAATCCCAGCTGCCGGGTGGAACGTTGAACAATAGGCGAGGAAACAGGGGACATTTTTTCTATAAATTAAATCATCCAATTATTATTGAAGTAAGGTAAAGTATGTAAAGTAAATTAAAGTAATGTATTACATTTATAAATGGTGAAAACAGAAACTTATAAGTATCCACCCATCAATGTTTCCAAAGAATAACTTTCCCAAAATTTGAGTATCGTTTACTTAGCCATACTCATAAAAGGACCACATCGGTACGTGAACTAGGGACTATCATCGACAGTAGCCATAGATTCAGTAACATCACATAAGCATCATTGGGAGCACGAATAGAATGCGCGTGACGTTAACTACCCCATCTGCTTGAAGACGTTAAATTTGTCGTTAGTTCTTTCAAATAAAGGCATAGTTTAACGATAGTTTAACGTGAAGTTCATATTTCTAACAGTGATTTCACAGTCTTGGACGAACCAAAACAATATTAATGCGTTCGAGCTATTCGATTTATGTACAAAATTGTGTGTACTGAGTGATATTATTCTGAACGGTTTCCTTCCAGTGAAACTAAAAAGGTGCGCGAGGGACATCAAGCACGTTTGAATTGTGTAAGTCAATTTGTCAATACAGCATACGATATATCCATACCGCGACAAATATAAGCTCCGATGCTTTGGGGTAAGCCATCACTCAACATGGTTTGAAAACACGTTGGAGTTTATTTAATATACTTTAAGAGCTCAATCAGACCATGTGGTCCGTTGAGTAAAAAAAGTTAAATAAATAATTAAAATAAATGGAATGAAAATTATGTTTCTGCATCATGTTAATTCCAATATTCGTTCTATTCAAAAAACTCCAAGCTCTTACTACATATTAAGAAAAAGAACACATTGTTTTTATCCATTCTAAATAAACATAGTTGATTAAATTATCTTCATGAATTAAAAGATGAATCTACTTCTTTTATTTTTGATGAATTTTTAAAACTCAGAAGCCTACCTCTAGACATACTTTTATCTTTTTTTATCTTTTTTTAAATTTTTTTTCATAAATCACACATTATATAGTAATTATTTTTAACCATAGTGTTGATGTTGCGGTAAGCTGAACGGAATCTTATCCCTTCGTGTCCATTGTCCGTTTCATTTTCACCTTTACTTTACGCTGGTGCTTCTCGTTGAGGTGAAAAACTGTGTCCAGAATTAATCCACCTTTCACTCTAGCCTGGAGAAAACAAGAATCTCGCCATTCCTTGCATCCGAGTACGCCATCTAGAAATGCTCCACTCACGTAAGGCAAGGGCTGTCGCTATATCGGTGTGAAAAGAAGATCTTGCACGCCAGCATGCCCTCGTTCACCTCACCGTCACTGCCAGCCTAGCTCCTTGGCCGCAGATTAGAAAATTTCCGAAAGTTATAATGTTTGTTTGTTTCACCGGGCGAAAGGTGAAAATGATTAATGGCAAACATCTGGATCAGTTCCGACCGTAGCAAGAGTTGTGGTTGTGCTCTTCCCGGAGAACTTCCGTGACCCTTGTGCTTATGGTGGCTCATCACGCCATACAAACACGCCACAGGGCGGTGTTGTCCTGATCCCGGCTCAGCTTAGCTTACGACTTCCGGCCGACGAAACATCGACCCCGTGCGCCCATCCGGTCGGTAGTTGGCTGAGTGGCAAAATCAGGGAGTGGCTCTTAATGAGGAAACTTTTTGCCAAAAAAGCCCTACCTCACACCGTCACTCCCACCCCAACCAGACCCCGAGGACTTATGAATTGTTAAACATCCTTTCAGCCGTCATGCTCATTCCTTCCGAGGACGAATGGCCGTAGAATGGGGTTTGCGGTGGCCAAGGTTTGCTGGTTTTGTACAACTGTCCGTCCGTCCGTCCTTCCTTTCGACAGAAAACCGTCCGCGCCGGCTCCGCCATCGCAGGGAAGGTGGGAAAATGGATGCGCCACGGGAATAGGATTCGTACGAATTAATTAGCCTCGTTTGTGGTGCGCCATTTTTTGTCAGCCTGCCTCTCATCGCTACTTGCCCCGGGTTCGGGGTTAGAATTAAGTTTTTTGCGATATGTATATTTTTTTGTAGGGCGTTACTTGTTCTGTTGTCTTCCGACGGTTTCATTTCACGCCGGAGTGAAATTCAATTAGGCGAGAATTGATGTTTTTTCGGTACGATTAGAATCTCATTACCGGAAAAGGTGCCGTTTGTTCACGTTGTTCATTTTCGTTTTTTTTTTATGTCGCTACCAACCGCTAAAAGATCATGATCTACTTTTGTTTGCGCAACCATCAAACGCTGCTGGCATGAACCATCCACCGTATCACCCAGGCACCCAGGTGTAGAAAGACATCTAGCCTCACAACATTTCTCATCACGACTGAGCTTGGGACATGAGGGGACGGAAACAACAATAAACAGCACAAACGATGGGCTGCCAAAAAACGGTTCCAAATCCTGGAATCATAATTAGCATAAACAAATCAAATCAAATTCAATTAGGCAAATCCGACAATCCCAAATTGAGAAGGGCATGGTAATGGGTGAGATTCAAGTGTCTCTTTATTTAGCCGAATGATTTTTTTAAACATTTTTTATTTCAAATGAATGATGAATCATGTCAAAGTGATGTAAGCAAATTCATATTTTTATTTAATTTGGATATAAATACCACAGACAAAAATCACGTTTATGCTTACATCATAAGCTGATGTTTTTGCACAATGAAAATTATTACAAGTAATAACTAATAACTCATATCAATTTAATAATTGTAGGATTTTTCTCGAATACCTTATCGAATTAATTGAATTGATTCTAATTCCCTTTTCGAAATCGAGCAATAAATTCATTTCACATCGATATCAATCAATCATCTTCAGTCGCATTGGTTTGGTGGTCTTAAGGTTCGGAGAAACGGACGGAAGAGAGAAAGAGAGAAAGAGAGAGGGATAAAATTGTCACCTCCACTTAATGTGACGAGCTACCGTCAATTTTTGTCATCAGAAAGTGCACGCCAAGCAACTAAAGTGCTTTCTGCCTCCAGCTCAATAGCGCAACCATTTCCCGATCAAGTGGGTTGGTGCGAGAAAGGACCGTGGGGATCCAGTGGGGTTCTGCGAAAAAAGCCCGGCAAACTGGTACGGGTAGGATGCGACAGGGCACCGATTAAACTAGCGTGCAGCCCCGTTCCGGTTGACGGTTAGCGTCCGTGGGAAAAAGAGAAAAAAAATGGAATAAAATGTAAAATACATTTAATAAAAAGAAGAAAGATAGCAGGGGAAAAAACACCTCCCGGTGGTACATATCGTCTCAATTAGTGCAGCGTCACGAATAGGGAATCACGAAATGGGTATTTTTTTCTCTCACAATTCATTCTCTTTTCCGTGCGCGACACTTTTCCACGAGCTGCGGCTCTTATGAGATATTTCTTCCTAAGTAAGTTGCCACTTCAGCTAATGGAGACGCCCGGTGAAATTGTTGAAAGGCTAACGAGAGTGATTTTTTTATGCGAGTGTCATTTTTTATGGCAAAGACATTTTTGCATGTTGTCATTAATGAAAATTAAAAAAAATTATACGATGACAATTTTCAATCGTTGATATTACAACATGTAATAACTGTAAAGTTTGTGTGCGTAAATATAAAACGTCGAAAAATATGGTTTAATAATTTTTACTACGGAATTCTGCTAATTACGATCTTCTACATATATATTCAACTAATTACTTTAATTATTGTTTGGATAGTTTTTCTTGTCTATTGTTCATTTTCCTTACTTCCGGCAAAAAAATTCACCACCTTCCAAGATCCGATTATTTTGACTGCTTGTCACTTAGAATACTATATTAAAAACGACACTATTAATTACTTTGATAAATAAATTAATCGTTGTGGAAGTATTAACAGAGTTCTCGAAAATTAAACTACAATAATCGTTTGCTAAGAAAGGGAGCATGTGTGATCGCATTCACATCCACTTCGCAAGATGCGATGATGCCTCGAAAGTCATCATCGTTCATCAGCTGCCCCTCCCTGCTCCTTGGCCTCGTTTGATTGTCCCTCATCCTCTCAGACAAGCCCTCTGTGGCTGCATCAATCAACTAGCAACCCATGCAGAGCACGCCATGTTTCACCTGGTTATAGGTAAAAAAGCCAGCATTTCGCACAACAGCCGTGGTCCGGTCATCGCGTCCGAGCAGGCTGCCTGCGTGAAACAATCGTTCAGCTTCGCTGGCGTGACTTTCCGGCGACGAAGTAACCGATGCTCCATTCCATACTGTGGCATGTCGCTGTGATTAAGCTCGTGTGTGTGTGTGAGTGAAGGATGGATGGGTGGAAGAGCAGGCTATGGAGAGTGAAAGGATGCTGTGCTGAACGTGTACGTACAGGACAGGAAAGGACTAAAAGCCCACCAAGCAAGAGTATGCGTAAATGAATGAACACCAACCGACACGCGACGGCTGAATGAATGAATGAATGAGGTTGCGGTTGTGTGCGTACTGGGCAAAAGGATACACACAGTCGGGCGTACGGTAAAGTATACACAGGCGCGAACACCACGCCCCTCACGTGCTTCCAGTGTGTTGGTGCCGCTGCCGAACGCGGGAGTGCAGTCGTGTGCATTTTTCATCGAACTAGGCCACGCCTCCCCCAGGGCGCAAGGACGTCCATGGCGGCCGGGTCGGTATACATACCGCGGATGAGAAAGGTCCTTTGGTACTCTCCCGCTCCCCAGAACACCCGAGGCAGCAGGGTAGAGAAAGTGGCGCAGAAATATTTTATGTCCCGTTGCAAAGTTGCAACGAACCGCCATTTGATACCGTCGGAAAGCTGGCGGCGTCTCCGGCACGGTGGAGATTGTAACTGAGCCCTTTTTCGGGGCGGAAAGGACGAGCGGCGATGGAGATTGTACTGCGGTTGCCACACAATAGTCGGTCAGGTGGGTACGGGTGCTTCCCGCTGGCTTCCGTAGGCTGCGGAAAGTTGCTGGAGCACGCGGAGAAGAAGTCCGCACCGAAGCTACAAACTGACATACGATGTCGGAGTGACTCCGGTCCGCCAGTTGGTGGCTCTCGCGACGTCACGGGTGCAGTGATACACGTGGCTCATGGTGCCTGGAACGGGAACCCGAACATAAGGCCGCACGGTTGTGGACGTCTATTGCATCTTCCTTTTCGTTCGCTCCAATCGACCCTTCAACAAACACACTCACCCTTCGTGATGCGCCCCCGCGATGCAGAAGGGGGTGCGATGGGTGGGCAAGTGTGTCACTGTGTGCGGGCCGGAAGGACATGAAGCTAACGACTGGCAGCTTCTGCCGCGGACGGCACAAGGAACGAGCGGTGAAAGGCGAATCGTATGGGACGAATGGTATCGTGCCGTTGTTGATCGTCGTCGGGTGGGGGTTGAAGTAGGCTGGTGGAAGAGCAGGGGTTGAACCTAGCCAACCAGCCAATGTGAACTACGATGAAGTCAACTTTGGCATCAGTCGGTAAGCAGCTTCCATCGCAGCAGCCAGTGGAGGGTTCGCTGTGTCACCGGGCAGAAGGACTTCGACGAGAAGGCTTGCGAGATACCGGAAGAGTGTGAGCGAGAGCGCCGAGGAGTCGGTGTCGGTCCTTCGTCGGACTTTAGCAGCAGGTTACCGGATGTTCGGTGCACATTCCATTCGTTCAGTTGCTGGCGGAGTTGCAAAGATAGGCCTCGCTTCTGGTCTTTGAGCTTTGCAAAAGTCCCCGTGAACAACTGACGTTTCGGCTGCGACCGGAAAGCAGCATAGGCTGCAGGAATAATTAAAGTGTCTACTGTGCCGTGAGTGCGTTTTTCGGGTGTCGCAAGTGTGAGGTTCGGTCAAACAATTGTTCCGTTGGTATGGTAGGCCGTTAAAGTGAAAGAAGTGAAACGGGAACTCCATGAACTGTGCTCCCTTTTGGTGTCAGGTCAGCATAGATTGTGATTTTGGATACGACATTCCGAGTGTAGGGATTCTCGAAGCCCCCATCCCTTGGTGACGAAACAGATTGCTCCGTTTTTGCTCCGTCGAACATCACTCGCAAACAAAAGTCAACCCGGTGCTCCCTTATGGCGACCTGAAAGAAAGTTTCAAATTGATCGCTTGTGTTCGAGTGTGTGATTGTGTGTGCATCGTGTGTCAATAAAGTCGCACTTTCCGGCCTTTGGACGTGGTGTCATTTGCTGATCCTGGAGCAAAACACTGTGGCGGCGCTGTGCTGGAATTTTACCGATTTGTGAAGCCACTCCGGCAACAACTGGCTCACGGTGGATTTCAAACTCATTTGGCAGCCGCGCAGAATGGGAACAGGTATGGATTGCAAAACGTGGCAGATTGGCGTTGGTCACAAATAAGTAGGTCGAACAGCATTTGCTTAGAAATTCAAAAAAATCCAGGATGTTTCTTCCCAAATCATGGGTGGATTTCGGTTACAAAAGCTTTAGTTACACAACAATAGAGTTCTTCCCCATTAAATCATCATGAACCACATAGCTTACAAATAACGATACCAATGCTAGCCATGTTTATGCCTGAAAGAATTCCAATATTTTGAAAATTCCACCTGCTCCGAATGTTCATATCTAAATACAGCTCCTGTATTTGAATTATGAGTTACAAACTACTTGCACTATGCACTTGCACTATGCATGTCATCATTGATTGTAGTACGACGGGAGGGTGATGGATCAGAGGGAGTATAACTCGATTTAAGGACTCGACCATATTACATACGGAACACGATAAACGGTCATTAAGCTTGAAAAATCTAAATTATATCGAATTTAAGAGGTGTTGTTAATAACATGTCATCTTTCTCGTTCGATATTTTGCGTTTTCAACGATCATGTTTAAGATTACCGTAACTCGATACGGAACATAGGACACCAACGTATTTCCGTGACACTTTTAGTTGCTAGTACAATCATTTTATTTGGAAATGCCACTGGCTGAAAAGCTTTTACTGCACGTCTCGAGGAATACCCTTACATTTATGCTAGGTATTTTGAGTTTCGTCTTCATTTGCACCACGGCTTTGGTGTTGGATTCTCTAGAGTTTTAACTAATTTATTTACGGTGTCGTGGACTAGACGAAAAACGTTTTACTCTATGCATACCTTTGGCAATCACTGCGTATATTATATGTAGTTTGCTCAAGTGCGGGGTCTCCTTTAGTTTGCACCTAGCTTTGAGCTTTTTTTCTAAAGGTTTTCATGCAGTTCTATATTGTTCTATATTATTAAAAACAGATGCACCTTATGCAGCGTTTAATTCATAATGAATTAAGAGAAAATTCATGTTTGCAGTAATTAATGTTTATGGTGAAAACATTGTTTTCCATTACATGAATACAACGCGCAACAATCCAACGTACTCCATTCATCTCCTATTACTTTTTGTAGGTTGTACCTAATGTTGATAGCACAAGCTGAGAATTCTCTCCGTGCTTAGCTGCACGTTTTTCACCACTTGGCTTACAAAGAGTTTCACACAATATGCTACAATGATTTCCCAGATCCGCAAAAACATACTGTGCCTGCCAGTATGCATTTTTACAGCCGGACCAGTTGCCGGGCACCTTCCCATCGAATGTTTTTCTATCGGCGCCCGGTGCGTTCAAGATGATATGCCGCTGCCTGGCGTGGCGCTGCGCCCTCGTTCCGTTTCAAATCCCGGCGTAACGAGTGTTTTCCTTTCTCAAATATTTAAAATTAAAGCAAAACAATTGCCATCGTCGTCGTCGAAGGTGACGTCGTGACCGTCGTTCAGGGCAGGGGTAGGCACGAGTGCGAAACGGAAGAAACACACACAGAACACGGAAGGAGGGGAGAAAGTTAGTTACCTCGTCGCCGGAGGGTGCAGATGGGAAAAGGCCACACGGCGACGGCACGGCGAAAGATTTGCCAGTGTTGGTTGTGGCAGGAAAAAGAACTCAACCCTTGCGCTAGACTCCGCCTGCACGACTGCTCCGGTCATCCGTTCACCATTCGCTGGAGCCAACTTTCGTCGTTGGCTAACCGTGACCAAACAGACACACACACACCCCACACACACTTACAGTTCACAGGATGCGGAAGCAGAAAGGCCGAAAGGCCGTAAGGCACGCTCCGTTTGTCGAGTGCAGGATTAGAAACGCAAATAGGTGTCTGCCGCCACGGATCTCGCCCCTGACACCTCGGCATTCCGCAGTCACTCGCTTGGTTGCCAAAGCCTGGCAAAAAGGGGTAACACCTTTTACGGGAACAGAGAGTGAGAGAGGAAGAGAGAGGGAGAAAGGGACACCCGGAGCGTGACAAAACTGCTGCGGCGGAGGAATCGAAAGCCAGTTCGATAATCGATGCGAGAGAAGCGAGTAACCAAACCAACCGGAAGGCGCTAGAAAAACATGAATTAAAATTTTGATTAATTTTTCAATGTTGATTTTGGCCGCCGCGTCCGAGCAACCATTAGCCGAAGGGCTCCTCGAGAAGGGCGGAACTGGTACGCTCGTGGAAATGACGCGCGGGCTTTGATGGAAAGTGTTTGTTTAACACGTTGGCGCAAATTACGGCAACAGCAGTCAGAGGACTTTTACGCTTGCAGTTGCAAATGACCCCGGTTAGGTGAAGGAATGCGGTATCCTTTTTTTTTCAAGTGATCGCGTGTTCAAACGTTTTTTAATTTATTATACTTTACATTCATTGCATTACAACGAACACGGTTAAATGTTTGATAATTTGTAATAAGTGATAATGAACAAAACTTTTCTATTTCATAATATTCGTCTTTTTCCATCAATGTATCAATGGCTATTTTTCCATGCTCACCTTACCGATTGTGCCCGACCGGGAGGGGGATATCGTCCCCCGGTGTGATACTGTACGCCATTTTGTCAAAAGGACACCGAACCGGCCGGGACTAGTCCGAGCCACATCACAATACCAGAAAGTTACGCAAGGTTGCACATCGAATGGTGGGGAGTCGAGATGCAATTGATTTATTGGAGGCAGGGAATATTTGCTTTGGTCAAACGGTGCATTGCGTCTGTAGTGGTGTACGGAAAGTATGCTTCCGGAAACCGGAATCGATATTGGCTAGAAGTGTCCAGATGGAAAAGGTGGAGACGCTTGGTGGATGGTTGATTGGCCGGATGGTGTTGAAATTCCAGCTACGTGGAAAACTCTGTGTGTCGTCAAACTCGTCGCGTCGGCTTGCACGGTATCGTATGCAAACATTTTCTCACTTTTACCAGAGCCGTAAAGTTGAGTTCTGTTGCATTGAAGTGAGCGTACGTCAAACGACAATATCGAACTGATTGTACATTCTTGGATGGAGACCTTGATTGAAATACTTTGAAATAATATTTTCTTATGTGTAAGTGCCTTTTCATGCCTCCAGTATTTGACAGAGACAGAGGAAGATATGAAGAAAAAGTTGGCCAAACTAAGCCACTCTTTACTTCTCTCGTATTGCCTGAAACTTTGGGCAAAAAAGCTAAATTTGTTTTGTATTTTACAATTCACTGGAATAAACCTGTATCTAATAAAGCCTTCAGGATGACAGCATTTTCTATGGATGCGGCTCACTGAAATGGAGTTGAAGAAGTATCGTTTTGTTCTACATCTTTTTGTTTCACACTCGGTCATTTCCAATGAAGAAAAGCATTAAATAAGGGTTCTTCAGTTAATCACTTCCGCAAAGGCGGACATGACAGAGTACCAAATGTAACAACGTTGCCCCCTCCCTGCTCTCCAGCACGTGCAGCTTCCGCATTAGCATCTTCACACCATTTCCTGCCACGAGCCCGTGAGAAGTGGTGCCAAACGTCAAATCAAAATAAGGGCCGACAAAAACAAATGAGCGTGAGGTGCTGGAAAAACACCAACATTACGTCGAGGCACTCGCAATTGACACGGATTCGCCGTCCCCTTTTTTCTCTCGTTGGGGGTTTTATTTTTTCTACCATTAAATTAGTGTTGGCAGTTTCCGGGTTTCCGGACGGCTGCGGGTAGACAACTGGGAAAAGGTTGGCCTTCACTCGAGGACTTAAGGCTAACCGTCGACGCGTGCCGGGTGGAAATCCGCTTACAAGACGGGGAAAAAAGGGGTTGTCTGACTAAATAATTGTTTTATTTTCACTGCCTTGCTAAATCTTACTAGTCTGTTTTTGCTCCGTTGGCCCTTTTCGTTCGCTTCGGGATGAGAAGCAAAAAAGGCGGCTGAGAGAGACGAAAGCTTATTGGTCAGAGATTTGAAATTAATTACAAGCTATTTGAAAATAAACGGTTCGGTTTGTGTTTTTCAAAAGATGGCATATTAAATTCAATTTTATTGATTTTTTCGAAAGCCACGCATATTAATACCAAAGAAAATCTGGAACGGAAATGTTTTGCGTCATAGTTTCAACCCTCCTCGAACTACGCTCATTTTCCTTCATGTCCTTCAGGAAGAAAATTTTTCCAAAATCTACTAAAGCCACACTTTACTGTTCTGTAAAACAAAATATTCTGGATGTGATGAAAAGGATGTTAAGTTAACCTCGTCAATTTCAAATTAATGTTAACCATCTTAAATTTTTAAATTAATAGTAACCATCTTGTCACAGAAATTACGAATATACACATCACAGAAATTACGGTTTCTCGATGTTGATTTGTTGTTTTATTCTTGAAAAACGGTCCGTTCGTGCTCCGTATTGCTATATTGAATAATTTATTCTGTACAATTTGTTGAGCAAAAATCGAACAGCATCATTCGTGGTAAAATTGGCTTAAGCCTGACCTTACGAAAGCTACTGGTTGTGGTAAATCTTTAACGTTTAATGTTAAGCGGTGCGCCCTGCTGCTTGCCAGATATCTAATCGTTGCACTTCCATTTCGTCTCCATCTTATTCTACTATTGAGGTGACAGATTGCTAGACATCCCCTGCAAAGTGTGCGGCGATCGCAGCTCGGGCAAACACTACGGCATCTACAGTTGTGATGGTAAGTGCACCGGATCCCCTCCATGGGCCGCGTTCTCACTCCGCTTTTCGCCTCCGCTCGCTTGCAGGATGCTCCGGGTTCTTCAAGCGCAGCATCCACCGGAACCGCGTGTACACGTGCAAGGCGGCCGGTGAGCTGAAGGGCCGCTGCCCGGTGGACAAAACCCACCGCAACCAGTGCCGCGCCTGCCGACTCTCCAAGTGCTTCCAGTCGGCCATGAACAAGGACGGTAAGTGGTCTGTCTTAGGTGCTAGATCGGTTGCCTCCCGAGGATCGATTGTCCCCTTTACATTGCCCCATGGTCCCCACAAATGCTCGGCTGTCTTTCCCCCACTGTTTGCGGATCGTTTGCATTTCCCTATCCACCCACTGCCGACTCAGCCCCTCTTAAACTTTACGCCATTTAGCAGTGATTACGCGCAATTCCTTACGCCACGGCTTCGGCATGCTAATCAACTGCGAGCGGTTGCGGTTTTGTCTTGAGGCACCATTCTGCACGTTTCGCGCTTCTGTGCCTTGGAGTGCCTGCTGAGGGCATATACATCTCCAGCTTCGCCACTCCCAGTTCAAAAGCTGGGGTTCACCACCGCGGCACGACTCTCATCCCTTCGCCCGCCCTTGGGGAGGACACAGCAAACACAGCTGCCGGCATTTCCAGTCAGCAGCTCCGCGCGCACCGCGAATCCGCATTTTCCATCATTTTCCGCCTCGCTCATCACTTCCAAGGCGAGCAAATGGCGACGGCCTCCACGGAGTTTGAGCAGGAGGCTTCGGCAAACACATCAAATGAAGCGTTCCATTACATTGCCACCGAGCTCCTCGTCGTCGTTGACGGTGTCGCTGGTGGAAAGATTTTCACGGTGCTGAGATCGACGTTTTTTTTTTTTATATAACGCTTCTTCGCCTCATTTCCTCAAACCCATCACGGTTCGGTGGTCACCCCCCAACTTCCACCCTCACAGTGGACCATTTTATCGCCAATCCTACACCATGATAAGAAGCTTGTCGCCAATTTGTTTGCCACAAAAGTGGAAAACGCCGCGTCATCGGCGTCAACGCGGGCACTGGGCTTCCCCGGGGAAAACCGAGAATTGAATCCCCAGTAATCCCCTCTCGGAAGCGATATTTTTCTCCGTAATGTCGTCTTTTAGCGGTCGGCAAGGATATTTAGCCAAGGCGAAGGTAGCGTACACTTTCTCCTGGAAGGAGCTTTTGTGATGGGACAGACAGTCGATTGAGCGAATCGAGTCGAGAATTTTACGGGATCAAAAGGATCGGGAGAAAGCAAACGATATGCTTTTCGTGTGATGTACGATTGTTGAGATGATTCATGTCAAACAACAAATAATTTCAAAGCATTCGCAACATCCATATCAGTTCAATAACTAAGTTTCTTTCCATTTTTGGTCACATTAAAATGGTTTAGGTACCATGTAAACCAACTTTCTTGCCCAATGCCGTTTGGTCTCGTACTCTCATGGTATGATAAAAACACTTGATTTGGTTATAGATACACATTGAGCGCATAAATTCGTCTTTCTTCCTTCACGCAACCAAATCTTTAGAAAGTATCTTTTTATCGTGAAGAGCCGACAAGGTCGCTTCATTCTTGGACAATGTCTATATCTCAAAGGTCAGAATGTGAGCTTTGTGCCGCAGGGTATGCATAGGTTTCATTACGGGAAGGCTGTATTGTCGTTTGAAAAAAAGGATTAATCCAAATGAAGATTAATTTAAATTAATTATTTTCTCCCAAAAATCTTCCATACACTTTCGAAAATCTGAACTGCAATGCTACGTACGTTTCAACTTACTGAACGTATCCCATTTGAAGCTGAAAATGTTGTGCAGGATTTAAAGTTTTAGAGAAATGGATTACCTCAATACAATGAACAGTATATTCTAATTTTTAATCTCCTATTCTTTGTTGCCATGCATCCTATCATGTCTTATTCATGTCGATACGCATGTTTGATGTCTTCATATTCTCTTTTGAAACGTTCGCCGCTGTAATGAAAAGTTTATGAAACCAAATTGGGGTTGATCAACGATTAGTCCTCGTCTACGCGTTATCTTGTACAGAAAACATGTCTTAAATGAAACATCTTCATGGGAAGCATACAATGCTTTTGTACTCATTATGAAGCAATAATTCCCTGAAATGGTCGTAGAGGAATGATTTTACACTCCTTTTATGTGTTTCCTCCTTCGCAGTCTCGAATGACCATCACTTCGCACGGAAGTACCCATGCAACAGTCTTCAGGCTGGCTGGCAGAAACAGTAAGCCGTAAGTGGCATGAGCATTACATGGCAATTCCTTCCGGCTGTCCCTCTGTGTCGTCTCCCGCGAGAGGGTGGAAAAAAGAACATTTTTCCTTCCAACTTGTTGATGACCATCCGTTCACAAATGAGAATTGAATTACACCCCACCGAACGATTGGCCGAACCGGGCGATACATTTCCCGAGCAGATGTTTCTCGTTCACATCTTTTCCCTCTGACGGCGATGTTCGCCTCCAATTTGCGGCAGCGACTCCCAAGAAACCCATCGGTCACTCGGGTCACGGGGGTCGAAACGCGCGGTGGGAAGCTACTTGACGTTGAGCGGAGCCGGTCAAACCTGGCAAAAGTGGAACGAATCCCGTTGACCTCGGCGGATTGGCCCTTTCCCTTTTTCACCTTCACCTTCCCCGCGACGCAGCGATTGGAAACGGTTCGATTTTTCAGCTCACGCGATTGCTTTCAGTTCGACTGTCCGATCTGCTCGGTGCGGGAAACACCATGACACCCTCCGTCATCTGGAGATATTGTGCCTCACCTGCACCACGTGGAGGATCATCAACCGCACTCGAACTCACAACCCCCTCCCGCCCTCCATACACACTCTATCGCACCGAGCTTAGATCGCACAACGCTTCGGATGCTGTGGTCTGTGAGGAGGCAGGAAGCTCCGGGAGTGCGGTGCGGGACCTGATTCCGTGTGAACTAACTGACTGTTTATGAAGTTTTAATGTCTTCAAACTCATCTACCCAAAACAAAGTGCTTGGGGGGTAGGGAACGGCCCGGATGGAACGGAAAAACGAGTAACATATCGGCCGCGACTCCCTTTTCCACGAACGCACGAATCCCCGTGACGAGCAGCCCGACATACATGAAGGTATATCGGAGATCCTCCCGTACGTTGCACTGCGGTGTCATTATCCGACCCTCTGCATGTTTGTGTGTGTGTCTGTGTGCGTGGGTGTTCGCTCCGAAAGCTAAACAGAGCGGGAGAAAAAAAAAACTTTAGGGCAGAAATGCGCCACCCCAAAGCCCGAAAATGGGTTTTATTTTGATCGCACCGGGAATTAATTATAAATTAGCTAATTTTGTTTCGCCGTTGTTAAGCCAGGCACACCGACACACACACACGCGTACACTCACATGCTCTCACACATGCTCTCGTCCACGAAGAGGGGTTGATTTGTGCCTCGTCACGTGAGCTTTGCTTCGCGGAAACATCCTCATGTGGGTGTGTGTTTTTGTGGTTTGAGAAAAAGCGAGAGATAGAGAGGGAAAGAGAGAGAGAGAGAGAGGTAGAAAGGGAGGACAACAAAGGACCGGAACCGACGGTAAATATGTAGGAAGGTGTCATAGATAGCGGCAGCATGTAGCCGGCGAGTAAATATTTATGACCCATTCAATCCGTCGCGAAGGGTATTCGGGTTTTTTGGCAAAACACCACCACCGGGAAAGGTGAGGGAGAACGGAGGGTGTGGGTGGTGAGGAGCCAAGTGTCGCGATTCCCAGGCAATGGCTTGCCTACTGCCATCCCCCTTCCATCAGCCTCCATCCCAGAAGCCATCAACATTCGTAATGTTGATGTCGTCCGGGTCATGAATCTTTTTGATGAGCCGAACAGTATTCATTCGTTTGCCTCTCAACACCCCCCACCCCTCCCCCCACCCGGCTCAGGCATTGGGAGTAGTATTGGGGGATGTTTTTCCTCTTAATTCGCACCGTCGAAAACGGCCCGGTGACGGAAAATGGGTGCCAACCGTGTTGTGGCCCTTCGCGCGGGGAAAGGCAGGCAACGCGCTAAGTCGGCGGTCGGCTTTTCCACATCGTTACACCATTTCCACAACCCCTCGCTTCTCGGTGGCAGTCGTGAAAATTCGCTCGCTAGCCGCTCGAAATGCACTCGGGTGAAAAACAACGATCCTTGCAAACGGCAATTCGCCCGTCCGCCCCAAATCCAACCACCTTTCCCGGATGGCTAGCTTTCGCATCGGCACCGGGCAACCCTGGGACATATGATTTCGTTTCATCTGACACTTCCTGAATCGTGCGTTTTCCACCCGGGGAAAACCTCTCCCCTCCTCCCTGCCCTAAGGACACGAAAGGACACCCCTACCGATGTTGATGGTGACAGCATTTGTCACACTTACGGGTTAAGCCCACCCGCTTAGGAAACATTGCACGTTCACCGCACCCCTCTCACACCCTTCTAGCGCTTTCCACCTCTTGGTGATATTCATGCGTGTATGTGCTGTGTGTTTAGATGATATTAGGGGTCAGAGGCCGTCGCGATCGGCGAACCCAAGCATTCCACGGATGGACGCGGATTTGTGTCGCAATGTGTGCATGAAATTGATATACCGAAACGTTGTGTGTTGCAGTGGCTTAGCGCGGCTGTGTAGTTCAATATTGATGGACACACGGAGCTTGATCCGGTCCGATGCCTACGGAGTGATGAGAGGACGGAAAGAAGTGGACAGAAATAATTTGTTATTATTATTGCTTTAGAAAGCAAATTTATTTACACCCTTTCGATACCCGCTGCATAATATTGGTTTATTTATCCGAGCTTTTTTCTAGCACGATAGCGAAACCATAGAGGAAGAATGTGAGAGAGGTACTTTGTTTGTTAAATAGCTAAAGAGGTAAAAGTTTTCAATCAAAGAGAGTTCAAAGAAGGAAGATGAGACAATCAAAAAGTGCTTTCGATGAAAACTTTAATGACGAAAACTTTATTAAATCTCAAATTGGTTAAAAAAGGAAGAGACAAAATGATGGCTTCATTTATTTAATGTTGAAATAGCTGAAAAATATTACGTTCGTCACATTTTATTTTGCTATTTTCCTTTACTATTTGGTGTTTAAAAGATTGTTAAAGTTATGGTCTGTTAAATTATCTCCTGCGTAGGATACATAATTTGCCAGCTACAATCATTATACCTGATGTATGTAAATTTTAGGGCTTTGCTTGTTATAATTTATTAATCATATGTTCGGCCTTATTTTCCCCAATCATTCCAATTGCCTAGATATTACTTGTTGAGTATTGCGTTTTGAGTTCAATGACTGGTTCTTTTTCCGTTTGAGTTTGATCGCAACCGAACATCCTCCGAACGCCTTATGGTTTTTCTGGACTGATATTTGCGTACATGCATGAATATTTTTATTTCATGAAGTTGTTCATGTAGTTGTTTGTTTTTCAATAGAATTCCACCATCACAATGTATGGTGATTACGACTTGCCGTCAAAAAGAAGAAAAACTGAAAAATGTCAGCACAAGAGATTTGTTAAATTTATTTATCCTTTCATTGCTCGAGTACTGAGCACTACGAAACAAAAGGACTGAACAAAAGCAAAAAAAGAATTTACAACTTAGGAATTGCCCAACACTGTTGTTTGACAACGGTAGGAGGATTAGAAAAGAGCATTTTCAGCATAAGATAGCCTAGAATTCTAATGTAAGAAATAGATCGTTGATCAAGCCATGATTGATGAAATGGTCGCTTCTGCGAGGCTGTGTAAGGTTCAAGAAACTTTGACGACATGTTGCACATTCCTCGCCGGTGGAAACCCGTACAAATTATTTCAAACAAAACCATTGCTAAAGAATTCCGGGACGCATTTGCCGTGTCTGCTTGATTGTCCTTTTAACTTTCAACTTTACGCAGTCGAAATGCTGGCACATGAAACCGACCAGCTTCATTACCATACCAGCATTTTCTGCCGGCTTAAACCTCGCTGGAAGCTCTGCCTTTGCCTCCGCTCGCACAAATTTGACTGAAATGTTCAAACCCGTTGGCGATCCCGCATCTTTCCCCAGGACGATGAACTGCCACTTGGTTCGGTAAAACGTTTTCTTAACAACCACTTCTTGCCACATTACCAGCATCGAACAGTCTCCTCCACCCGCCTTCCATCCCTCCCTGCAACGTTCCATTTCTTGCAAATTGCGCAACCACCACCGCTCGGCGCATGACGTCGTTTCGTTGGGTGTCAATATTTGAGTTTTCCGGAGTTGTACAGATCCAACCGCCTCAATTTGCCTAGGACAAGAATCCCCCCGGACAAGAAAGCCCCCTGTCAAGATAAGCCCAAGATCAAGAAACCGAACTCCCGGACTAGGCCGAAGAAGTTTTGCATAAAAGTCTAAGGCGACATCAAGAAACCAAGCGTTTGATGCGAGTTGCGTGTAACCAAGCAAGATTGGAGGAGGGGTGGTGGGGGCAGTTTGGTGCCAGGGGAAATCTTTGGGTGAAACTTTTTAATTTTCTCCCACCCAGGGTAAACGCGTCGCTCCGATGAACCCGCGTACGGTTACTGTGCCGTGTCGTGTTGGAAAAAGGATTAAGGGTCCTTCGGTGCAAAAGTTAGGCAGAAAATAAGTCTCGGGACGAGCCCACTTCGCTTCCCTTGCCACCCCTAGGCACGCGGTCGGCAAACAAAGCAGAAGATGCGTACAGGACCTTGCTTTAAGTTTCCGTTAATTTTTGTTCCCCTCCGTCGCCGGAGGTAATAGGCGATTAAATGGTTAAGAATGGTCCCGTTTCCGGCCGCTTCTTTCTTGCGGATCAGTTTCAAGCATGGCGGCAAAAAGATACTGCCAAACGGTATCACCGTTGGCTTAAGACTTTTCCATCCCGCTCCGTTCACAGCCCGAAAACAACCGATTCCTTGCCCTCTGCGGGAGAAATTATCACGCGTTTCTTTCGCCGGCATCCACAATTTCCACTTTGCTACACTTGACATTGCCCAAGTCCAGAAGTAAATCGGTCGCAAACATTAAATGTCGATCAAACCCGATAGAAGGGATTATGCACTTCATTGAGAATCCGACGCGCATCGAAGAGAAACTCCCCCACCTTTGAGCTGTCCGTTCAGTGAGGGCTTTGTTGGCAACTTTTTTTTTATGTTGCCATTCCACAGCGACACAGCTAAGAACATTTGTTAAGAGCCTTGCCATGCCACGGTCTGGGTTCAGCTGGCGGTTTTCCCAGCCGGCGATTAAAGCGGCCGTTCCGGAGGGGAGACCGATGCCATGTGTTAAGTCATGTGTCAAAATGTTACACAAATCGGAATGCCACCGATGCATGGCTGAGCGGAGGGAAGGGTTCCACCTTTCCAGCCGGGAAATAGAAGTAATAATAGTAACACGAAAGAGCGAAGAAACATATCCACCCCTTTGCATCCCTTCGGTACAACGTGTTCCTTTCCCGCACCGCGATTATCCTCTCGATCCGATTCGATTCCGTTCGGGTGCAGCAATTAAGCCCACTCCAAGGATCAATCGAATGGAGGAGCAGTTCGGAGGTAAAATTGATATCTTTACGGACCAAATGAACTATGAAACGCAAAGCAACGGTGAATGCAGTGCAATCTATCGGAAGAGAATAGTTGCCAAATTGGGCTACCTGCGGTTCCTGCGGCAAGACAGAACTGTTTATTCGAGCGAGTTTTTCACATGACCTAATCAGATTAGGGCACTTCGGTAATGTGGGCATCAAATGCGTGATGAAACATTACTGGTTTTATCCAGTTCTAATGTTGGTATGCGGAATAATTTCAAACACATTTGACTAGGGTTATTCATGCTCGAGCATTGCGTTTTACTTGTGCATGTCCTTATCACTTTCACTACTACTGCAAATTATATTATGCACAAATTAAGCTACGTGACTCAACCTACTCGGCGGCATTTATGAAGTATGTGTTTAAAAAAATATTTATTTTATTATTTAGTTTAACGTCCCTGGGTGGTCCGGGATAGTCGAGCGCGTATGCCGGCTCGAGTACGACCCACACGATGGCGTGAGTTCGAATCCAGACAAACCTCCCCTTGTACGAAGGATTGCGACCAATTTACGCCAGGAAGAAGAAGAATTTCAATGAACAATTTACTTTGTTAAATCGGAAAGCAATTAGCTAGAGGCACATGGAACAATAGTTTTTTTTTTGTTTGAACATTTTTCTTAAACAACCCATCGATTAATAAGTTCTTTTTCACACCAAACTATCAACAGCTTCATAAGCGCTTGTTAATGGAGGGGCAATTTTTGTTTTAATTCTTTAAATAAAACGCAAACAAACGAAAGAAATGCAGAGTGAGTCAAACAAATCAAAGTAAAATCTTCCAACAATTCATATCTCGATTGTAGGAAAAAAAAACTCTTCAAACAATATTTCAGGAAAGGAAGAAGCAATTAAAATTTACTCGCGAAGAAAGAAACCAACAGCGCCTGCACCTTCCGCTGGCCGATGGGAGAAACGGTGAAAACTTGATCCATTTGTAATCGATTCGCGAAATGGATAAAATCGCCCCGGGCTAAACATGGTCGAAATGAGCGACAACTCCTTTAGCTCATTTTATTCCGCCACCAATTCCCGCAAACGCTAAAGCGAATGTATGTGAGGGTATGTGCAATGGGAAAAGTAATTTAACGCAGTCCTTTTTTGTGGGAGTGTGTGTGTGTTGGTGTTTTTTTTCTGTCCCTGCGTCCCGAATCCAATCAAAAGAATTCTAATGGCGGCTGATGTTTTGTGTCTCCCGCAATCGAACGTGCAGCCTCGCCGGGATCGTGCAGGAAAGCGGGTCTTGGTGCATACTGTTTTCCACGTAATTAAATTTCTTCACCCATTCATTTCCCCCCCTGTTCAGCGAGCCCCCGTTTACTGATCGTCTCCTGTCCGCGGCTCTGTCGTCCCGGTTTTTCTTTTCTCT
Organism: Anopheles atroparvus; assembly: GCA_914969975.1. NCBI lineage: Eukaryota > Metazoa > Arthropoda > Insecta > Diptera > Culicidae > Anopheles > Anopheles atroparvus. The sequence goes on from CAJZCY010000003.1 coordinate 35,609,261, forward strand.
TCCCTCCACCAGCGGTCCAACACGAGCGTGGCCCCCGGAAGCCGAAACTACAGCACCTGCAGGGAAACGGTGGACACCCGGGACACCCGCACCTGTCCGGCCCGTTCGTGAACGGGTCGTCCTTCCACAGCCACGCCATGGCGCACTTCCCACCCGGTCTGCACCACTCGGCGATGTCCGGACCGAACCCGCTGCTGCACCATCCCCAGCCGCTCTCGTTCGCGCCCCTCGGGCATCATCACCTCCCACCATCCCTGTCGGGCCTGCCGCCCGTCAAGCTGGAGCAGGGCAAGTTCGAGTTTCCGCTGGCCGGCATCCCGAACGGTCCCGGGCAACAGCAGCAGCACCAGCAGCACCAGCAACAGCAACAGCAGCAGCAACATCTGTCCCCGATCAAGATCGAACACCCGAAGCCGTTCGAGTTCGCACCGTCCGGGCACGTGCAGCACATGTACCGGGCGTTGGAACCGATGCCACCGTCGCCGACCGACTCGAAGAGCTCCATCAGCGTGGACTCACCCTCGGAGAGCCTTACCAGCCCGCAGTCCACCGTCGACGGTAGCTCGAGTGTGCTCAGCCCGACGCCGATCAACGCCACCAGCATGAGCCTGCCGTCGCCCCTGTCCCAGAACGGCGTGCTCGACATCCTCATGAGCTCGGACAAGTGCCAGGAGTTCATCCAGTACCAGATGCATCACCACAGTCTCGCGTTCCCCGGATTTACGCCGAGTGGCAGCAGCAGCTCGAGCGGCGGCGGCGGCGGCGGCGGCGGCGGTGGAAGTGGCCTAGCCGTGGGGAGTGGCAGTTCGACCACGGGGCCTCCGTCACATCCACCGCTGGCTGCTGGGCCTCCGCCACCACTCGTTCCGCATCTGACGGCACTTCCACCCGACGGACCCGCGATCATACGGCTGCCAACGTGGGAGATCCTGCAGGTAGCAGTTGGATGATCTGAACTGACAAGACAAGACGATGCTGAAACCGTTCGGCTTTTATATCTTTCCAGGAAACGACGGCACGGCTACTGTTCATGTCCGTCCGGTGGGTGCGATGTTTGATTCCCTTCCAAACGCTCTCGAAAAACGACCAACACCTTCTTCTGCAGGTAGTTCAATCGCCACCGAACCAACCCACTCCTTGCCAAAAGGGAGAGTAGTTCGCTATCTTAACCTTTCTGATATCATGTTTCTCCCCCGCCTTCGACACTCGTTCAGGAATCGTGGAAGGAACTGTTCCTGCTCAATTTTGCGCAGTGGAGCGTGCCGTGGGATTTGAGCAGCCTGCTCGATTCGCCCCAGGTGCGCGATCGGTTGCCGCAGGACGCGCCGACCCAGCTGGAGATGAAGACGATGCAGGAGATCCTGTGCCGGTTTCGACAGATTTCGCCCGACCTCAGCGAGCTGGGCTGTATGAAGGCGGTGATCCTCTTTTCGCCCGGTAAGTGTTGACCTGTGATCGATCGAAGTGATAGTGATAGGACAAGTTCAATGACATAAGTTATGAACCGTTGTTCAATGTATGCTTCACTGACATATCTTTGATTTTTGTATTAAAGAAATCAATCAAACAGATTTGAGAATATCTCGCACCACGAAAGTAGCGATCCTATACGAAACTCTTTGTAACGGAACGTGAAACACATCCAAAATCGTCACCACATTTCAGCAAGTCTAATGAAATGTATTTTTAAAAGCCTGCAATCCAAAACAACAAAACAACAATTTGTTCCTTCCAATATCTGCTTTTATTCCCATAAATGAGAGAGAAGGAAAATGTTTGGTCTGGATAAAAAAAGGAGTTGTATGAGCTTAAACCGAAAAACCTGTGAAGACGATGGGATGCATTTTTTCAAACCTTTGACATACATTATGTTTATGCAATTGACTAAAAGGCTGATTTCAACTTTTGGCAATTTCGTAAAAAACCCGTCATGACATCCATAGGACTAACGTTCGAAATGAATCTATTTTATATATATAAAAATGGATGTATGTTTGTTTGTAACGCTAAAACTCAAAAACGGCTGGACCAATCTTGATGATGTCTTCGGATGATTTGTTCGTTTTTGCCCAACGAAGGTTTAGGAAAAAAGAAAATTGGAAAATTCCGAAGGAAAAACTAGAAAATGAGAAAAATCTTAATTTCGAGTTTTCCAAAACGTAGGTAGCTATGAGAACAATCGTGCTCTTCTTTCGCAGCCTACTATGAGCAATTGCTTTGAAGAGTGCAGCCGGTGAATCATTGAAAACTTTTCAGCGAACAAATTATATGTGCAAATTCTAAACTTCATGGTTTAGGATTCTTGGATTCTTGGCCACCGCATCATTTGCGACACAAAAATTGAAGTGTTATAATTGTGCTCTGAAACCTTCATGCCCCAAAATTACGTAATGGAACATGACTGTTTGTCACGCAGCTTTCGAATAATGTGATAGAGACTTATAAGGAGGCAGCATGTTTAACTCCGAGAATTCCTTTAAGTTCCAACGATATACCATTTCAATTTAAGCGTATTCAAATTTCAACAGTCGATGGAAATGTGTAGCATAAATCTTAAATGCCATGTTTTTCACATGACCATGCTATATGTGGCATGTTAACGCTTCTGTAAACCGGCTTCTCTGTACATTTGAAAACATTATATAATGAGCATTAATGATTCCCAGTATAATAAATTCAAACTTATTTTTATTAAAATTAGAAACCTTCAAGAAAAACCTTATTGCATACAATCAAAGATATTGGACGGGGCGAAGTTCGTCGGGACAGCTAGTAATCTATAAATATTTATTTATTTCACAAAAAAAAACTCAACTTAAAAGTATGCTGTCAGTTGATTCGATTAATCGTCTATCAAGGTGATCCCTAATTTTTATTGCAATAAATTCATTCGTGCTATTTTCCTTTTTCCAATCCATTTTATTTTCTTCGTGGTCGATGCAAATGTGTATCATCTGATGAACTGAAACGGATAAAAATCAAGCAACGTTATTGTCCTTTCGACCGTGGCTAACCGTTGTTTTCTTTGATTTCCTGCTCCATTTCCCAGAAACGTCCGAACTGTGCGATGTCCAGCCGGTCGAGATGCTTCAGGATCAGGCCCAGTGCGTCCTGTCGGAGCATGTGCGCGTCCGCTATCCACGCCAGCCGACGCGCTTCGGTCGCCTTCTGCTGCTGCTTCCCCTGCTGAGGACGATCCGCTCCACCACCATCGAGACGCTGTTCTTCAAGGAAACCATCGGGTCCGTGCCCATCTCCCGGCTGCTGATCGACATGTACCAGATGGAAAAGTACGCGGACCTGGACAGCGGAGGAGGCGGAACATCCGTCGGGGGCGGTGGTGACGGTGCGACTACACCAAACGGTGCGATGACCCCGAAGGCATAAATCATGTACCACAATTCCACCAAAAGCAACAAAAAAAACAAAAAACCAACAGAAACAAAATAAAACCAGCAACGCAAAACAAAACATCACCGCACCATCGTAGCATCAACTTTCTGTATCCTATTTCGCGACGGCAAATGTTCAGTTGTAGCATAAGTAATAGCGAAACGGTGACAACAGGAAAATAGAAACAAAAAATAAATTGTCCTGCATGCAGACATCGGAACGCGCGAAGAAATTCCGTAGTTGTGCCGAGCATGTTCCATGGAAAAGTGTTTTTCCAGCGCCCTGCAGCTATTTGAGTTCTATTTCGCTCGCTTGGCTTGGTGGGTTGGAATTTGTTTCTTTCCCTTGCCGGCCCAAGGGCATTTCGTTGGTTTCCGTTTTTCTTTTTTTTTTTAATTCCACTCTCTTATCTGTTTGACTACGCTCGCAACTTATCGTCGCTAGAAAGGAAACAGTAAAAAAAGTTTAGGGAAAAGATGGCTGCTGCGGTTCACAAATCAGAGTTTTTTCTACCGAAAAAAAACATCCTCTTCCTTTGCTTGTTGCCATTCGATCAGCAAACAAAAATAAAACATGACCAAAAGCTGAAGGCACGAACAGTTTTCAGGTGTTTTTGCAAACCGCAAGGGGGTTGCTCGGAGTAATAAAACAAGAGAAACGATGCACACACTTGACTGGGACTCGTAAGGAAAAAGGTGATCCTTTGCTGCCGGACCTGACCTGATGGTGCGTCGTGAGCAAAATTATGTTATCTTTTAATTTGCAAAATAAATTTTCTGCTTCGACCATTCGACGTTAGCGAATCTGTTTTCCGACGTTTTACCACTTGATTATCATTTTTTATCGCAATTTTCTTCACTGACGAAGCATTTTCATTGGTCAAAAAAGCAAACCCAGGTGCATGCTGTGGATCAACGTGTTTTAAAAGTCAGCAGCCACTGGAGGACGAACAGCAAATCGGGCAAGGATAATGAAGAAAAACTTGCTTTACGACGTTAATGATGAGTTGAAAGCCGTAGGAAGCAAAACTGTAGTGTTAGGACAAATGCAACAGCCATAAGGTTTTATTTTGTTTTCTATTGAAAAACTTGAATCACGCCTTAGTAGGTTGATTCTAGTCGGATGCCGCTAGAGAATTTGTTTTACTCTGCATTTGTAAACCGTTACCGCTGAACCCTTGCGTGAATCGCTCGAGTATTTGTCGACCATTTGTTTTGTAAAATGTTGTAAAATATAATTATATACGAAAATATATAACTGAATAATAAGTCCAAAGCAGTGCTGGTGTTAAATTATTTTATATCTTTTTCGACAATTATAATGAGAAAATGGAAAAAAAATAACAAAGAGGACATTTGAATTCGAAAAAAAATATGGCCAATGGTTTTTATAAGAATTTATTGTCCAAGATTTTTCAAGCTTTACAAAGTGACGAATATGTTGAAAGAAAAAACACCCGATTTTCCATCCTCTCTTTTTTCCCTCACCTCAAATGACCTTTGCGAAAACATCCCGAACTACAACTGCTCCGCTATTTTGTAACAATCGGCTTATGACATACGTTTAGCGCTTGTTGCTTGCAACCGTTCTCATACATACTTTCCCTCCCCGCAGCAGCAACAAAAACAACTGCAGTAAATCCCTGCCTTCGGGATCGTCCCTCGACTGGCATGCCGTAGCACTCGTGTCCTGCCATTCGCTAGCAGGATCTCCGTTAGCTTATCAAAGGGACTTTCAGGCCAACGGTAAACAAAATACCGGAGCATTAGCTCCCTCCGATCCAGCTGCGAACAAACGGACAGATTTGTTGGAAAAGTTTTCCACGGCATCACACGGCTTCAGCATTTTTTTTTTTTTTCGTTCGAAACCTTTTGCTTCCCATTTTTTCTGCCTACTCCTATGCCCCCAAACCGACTGCAGGGCATTCTCCACACACACGGCGTGGCCTTCCGGAGCACAATAAATATTATTTCTGTTTGTGGTGCTGCTGTTGTATCCGTTCCGTGTCGAGCTACGCACGAGTTTCAGGCGAGGAAAAATGTGAAGATGAAAATAAACACTCACACACACACACACATCCTGAAACAGGACTTGTGGACAGTGGACTCCTGACAGAAAGGAATAGTTTTTCGTATGAGCTGGATGGAAAACTCGCTGCTAGACAAATGCGTGACACTGCATGTCGAGAGTTCAATAAACATTTTGTAATGGCTTTATGACATGGTACTTAGAATGTGGATTACATACAAGAATTCATTGAGCCATAATATTCTAATGAATCCTTTGATGTCTTTTTAAATAATATTGTTTTGTCCTTATAAGTTTTTTAACCGACAAATCTATGAATTTTCATTAAATTCCTTTTTCACTCATCCTTCGTAAAATTTGTCTAAAGCAGTTTGTTTTTTCCAATCTCTTAATTTATGTGCTTTTGATTGAGTTTATTTTTTGTAAATTTTTCAGAAAAACATTTTCAGAAAAAAATACGTAAAACATGTTACCCCTCCAGTAGTTTAACTTTCTACATAGCTTCCACAGGAACCATAAAATTTAAAAAAATATATATTCATACCGTGTTCTCCCTTGTAGAAATATTCAAAAGGCATCAACCGGGGTGGAGTAGAAATCCCGTAGCGTTCATCATTTATTTGCCTACGTTTTATTGACATTTATTTTAAGTAACAAAAACTCCTCCTTAGGCCCGAAATAGAACAACTATCCACACAGCCCGCCCGTTCCCCAATTGAAAACTAATCCCGATGGAGAACCCTTCTCGTTTTTATTTGCTCACGTTGGCCACCCTTGCCTGCGGTTGTGCGCCCGGCTGACGACCTAATTCTTTCGACCTAAGCCAAAAACATGATTTTCTAACTGCTTGACCTGCTACCCATTGTGGGCGGCGGCGGGCGGTAGGATGCTCAAGGAACAAACAACCCATCCACGCCGACTAGATGTTTCTTTTTTCTTTCTTCGTTGTTTGGCTTTTTCCCCACATCGGACGATTGCATCGTAGCAGGCGTACACGGGATGACAGTTCGCTGAGGGGTTCATTCGTGCAGCCAGCCACTGCATTTTGCATAACGGAAGCGATGAAGAACCAAAAAAAAACGTGTTAAAATAGACCCACCCAGTGATTCTGGGCTGTGGCCGACATGGCAGCACCGACCGGCACTGGCTTCCGTCGGTAATCCTTACAATGTGTGAGAAAATGTGTGTCAGGTAATGGCGTCTCTCCAACTGACAGCTATTACAAAGTACTGGCAGGTTCATAGGACAACAGAAAAAAAACCCCTTCACAGAGTAGAGTAGATCACATAGTTCCTGCAGTTCCCTTACATTCTGCAACACTTGGTGCTAGAATGCAAGGATAATAGGATTCAAAGATGGCCCCTGAACTCCACTCCGAACTCCTCCGAAAAGCCGAGCCTTGTCAAGGTTCTGGCCACTCTGGTGAACTTTGCCGTTCCAGCTTCTTGATGGATGGCGGAGGCATGATCCCTAATTCCTAAGCCTCTGTTGTCCCGTCATCGTCCAGTTCGTGATGCCCCAGCAACCTCTCGCCGTCGCGCAAGATGCTGCCCACGGCCTCGGCCACGACCCTTTTCCGTTACATCGCCAGCAAATCCCTGCACATGCTCTCTGTGGCGAGCGCACCCTGCGCAGGTGTTTTTTTTATATACACAGTGTGTGTTCGTGTGTGAGTGTTTGCCCAACCGGGGCAACTTACACACTCGTAACAGCAAGTAGCGATGTCGGGATGTCATTATTTGTGCCCCACCTCGCCCTTCCGGAAGGCCCTTCGCGGCGGAAAACGGCGCACGGCGCTCTATGTACAAAGTACCCAAACCAGCCATTCGGCGAGGATGGTATACGCTGGTTTTGGCATCGGTTTGGCTCCGCCTACTCACACCGGAAAGCCAAGAGAGCCCAGAGATCCACCGGGCGGGGGTGGCAGATGGCGAATGGAAACCCAGATGCGGAGGGCTTCAAACCAGCCGTTTTCCACATCTTTGGCAATTTACAAGAGGCTTTTCCTGCTCCTACGCTCCCGAGTGGCTTTGTGGCACACTGAGTAGGCTCCGAGTAGGGAGGGAGGGAAAAGGAAGCAAACTCCACAACTGCGGAAAAAAGGCGCAGAAACACACCCACACACACACACAGCACCGGTACGGTCGTGCGGCTGCAAGTGCAAGATGCGGGGTCGAAGACGAATGAACTTTTGGGCTTGATTTTTTGGCAAACTAACCCCGTGTACACTCTATGTACACATTACATACGGCGATGGCAAGCTGGAACGAAACGGGCGGTGTAACCGGGGTGCAGAATAAGGGGAGCACGGAAATGACCTCTCCGAATGGGTGGACCACCAATGGACGGACGGGGTGCTTGTCGGCCAAACTGGAAAGAAACCATCGGGAGGCAGTAGCACGCACACCAGAGGGCCAGGAGTATAATGAGTCGACGTCAGCTTTTTGATGGCGATCTTGGCGGAGAGGGGGGGGGGGGGGATGGCAAAACTACCCACCAAAGCAAATGCCGTCCAGGACTGTCCAGGGAGGCAAAGCGAGAGAAAATACAGATCCATCAAGGGAAAGGCATTCGCAAGCAATTGTACGATGCATCGGAAGACCTCAAAATGCCGACGGCAGCAGTGCATTTGCATTCTGTAAAAGATACTTTTCAAAGAGCGTTTCGGATATTGATGTCTCCGGCCTCGTGTTGTCTTGAAGTGAATTTCTATTTTGTTGGTAACGGCTCGCCATTTTGTGAATTAAGATATAATTTTCGAGGGCTTATATTTCTAGGTTACCTTTTTCAGCAGCATGGAATTATGCGATTGATGTTTTTCCAATTTTGTTCTATGTTGTTATGTTGTTCAACTGCTGTTCTAGCATCAAAAGGAAATAAAATATTTTCCCAAATTTTAATTGCTCTAATTTATCGCGGGAGTGACTTAAGTCCGATTTATCGCGGGAGTCCGATGAGGTTAAACGGCTTGGGGCTTCTAACGTTGAACGACACTTCAAATGGATCTTGAAATAAATGTTTTAAATACGAACAAACTATGTTGGAGCTATGTGTTGAATAATTTTGTAGGATGAATTATATTTCCAACAGATATGTTATTTCCCTTTACACATTCACAGAAAATGTTCATGAAATCTACCGTGCCCAACGAGTCATTTTATTTGATACTTCTGATAAACAAAATATCTAGCCCATTTCTACACTGGCACAATGCAATGAACCGTTCACAATGCTTTTCTATGTTTTTTCCATCCCTCTATTTATTCATTCAACCATCCATCGGACATTGCATCGCGGGCAGGCATAATACCGCAAATAATATTGCACACCCCGGAGGCGGATGTAAATATTGTTTCGCTCACCGCCGGCCACCGATGCCAATAGGAAATTGGCACCATAGTACCGCACCGTACCAGCCAGTGTTTAGAATTTGCACACCCGCATACGAGTTTCTAACCCACTGGCCAGCGTCGTGTATTGATTGTTTTTATTAATTGTATAAATTATCACAATGCGCGCAGCACAAACGCGATGCACCGCGGCGACCGAAGTTTAGTAAGCAAAAGGTTGAACAACGATGGGACACTACACTATACATTCATATAGCTGCAGCAAGGGGGAATTCCGCTAGGAAACACACGGGGTTGGAGTGTGTAGCATAGCTTGATGATTGAACATATGCTCGGTTAGCTGATGCACAGTATTATTCTGGCGAAAACAGCCTATAAACTCGTGATTTTACTTTGCGACTATGACTGCATTGATTCAATACGATTGCTTGTTTATATTTATGTCAATTTATCACAAGGGCGTATTCGACAACAAATATCCATAAATCGAACCACTTGTACCAATTCTTGTTTTTCTCCACAGTTCTTCTTTTTTTTTTAAATTTCCAATGTTCATCTTCTAATGTTTGAAGAAAAATAAAAGTTTAGTCGAGACAAGCACCTGTGGTGTCCAACGTTGAGCCCCGCTGTAAGACTAGCCCGGTGTCCAACGTTGAGCCCCGCTATAAGACGAAGCCCCGGTGACCAAGATGCACCACGGAGGAATCCAGCTCGGCAGCACATCAGCAATTCAGTTCGTTCTCAACCTCAGTGGAAAGTTCTCCAAGTGACCTCAGTAGAGATAAGTTAAAATGGTTACCCAACCGACCAGTTAGCGAAAAAACATAATTACGATACACAGCACTTTGGGGTAGAGAAACCCACCTCTAAAACCCAGTTTAAGGATGGGAAACCCCCATAGTACAAGACACCCCCTCGAGACACACTCAAAAACGGGGAAACGGCCAGGCATAAAAACAGAAAAACAAACAAATAAAATTATAATTTCTTGTAATTTAAAAGTGAAGCATTGAGTTGAGTTTGCATAATTCATTTGAAAAAGAAACACTAGAATAACAACACTTTCCTGTAATTTAACGAAAAAAGGAAAACAAATCGTGAAAAGATGTGAATCCATGTAATTAGAATCAAACCAATCGATTGCCAATACACGTTTGTTTCCGCCACTGGAATGTTGCTCTCCAACATTCCGTTCCCGGTGAAAGTCCATTTAAACACGAGGCTTATCCTTCGTCATCGTCAGCTTCATCATTATCAGCACTATCATCACCGACGTCTGGTGCCCCGTCGTCTGAGCTGCCGTGTTGATTTATCGCCGAAACCGGTGTCACTTGATCGCGAAGCTAGAACACCCGGAAGCCACCGCCACCGGGAAGGCCGCGAACGCCGTCCGTCCGGCGACCGCAAACCAAACGAAACGTCAGCCAACACTGACCCGGCCGAGGTGCGTCGGCCAATTTTCGCACCGCGCAAAACCAATTACGGATTATCGCGGGCGCATTTTCTCGGCTTTCGCGAGACTGGACGGAATGTGACTTGCGGTGGTTGTCAGCTCATACCGGCACGGCTCTCGGTCAACGCCGCCGTCTTGGCCAGCAAACAAACCCCCCCCATCCGCGAGTGAAGCGAGGGAAAGAGAGACGACGCCACTGCGAGCCTGTGAGCTGGTTGGAAAAAGGATGCACGGAAAGTGTTTATTATTATGTCGCTCATCGACGGCACGGTTCAGTGGTTTAATTAATTGACTTCCGCCATATATCCTGGCCTACCGAGGCTACAACGCGCCGCTCGACAAACACCGCCGGACACTGGTGGCAACCGGGGACAAATGAGGAAACCAAATCGTAGGATTAAAGTCCGCCTATCTGCGTCCGCCAGCGGCGAAATGGTGACACAACCGTGACCGACAACCGGTACGGGTTTTCGCCACCATCACAGCACGGGCCCGGACAGTGGAAAAGCACCAATCAGCCAATTCGATCGAATACGAACAAAAGCACCACATCCTTGATGCACCGCTCCATCGACGCATTCGCTGGCGTCCTGGAGTGGACGGTGCCGAAGACAGGTGCCAAGGTCTGCGATATCCTTCATCGGTCTCGCGCGTACGTGTCCTGCAGTTGGCTCTTTCTTTGACCGCGACGTTGGATCCGTTGTTGAACCCGCAGCATCAGGCTCGCGCTTGCTCGCAGAGGTTCATTAGAAAGAAACACGGCGTCACGCCGGCATCTCGGGCCGTTCCGCACCAAAATTGACAATTAAGTTAGACACACAAACGACGCCGGTGTTGATTGCGAACCGTGGAGCAGACGGGATGCAAATAAGCCAACGAGCCGAAGGAAACAACACGAGCAAGCACACGGGCAAACACCACGGCCCGTCCAAAGATTTCCGGAAGATGAAGAGATGATGTGCCATGTTTTTAACCCATTCAAGCGAGGTTATTTATGTCAATATGCTCTTTTATTTATATCTTTAACACTTCACTGTAATCCAGACCAGAAATTAAGGACTCCAATCTACCCTAGTTGTTTAACAAACAGTTTTAATACTACCGTTGAAAAATATTTTTTAAATGATAAGAATTATATCAATGTTCAAAGGAATACTATTATAAGTTATGAAAATGAAGTTCTGAACAAAAATTAAAAAAGAGAACTGAGCTATAGAATCATAGCACTTTTTCTGCTGCTTTTCGAAAGGTTAATAATTAATTAACGTTCCGTATCGCACAAAAATTTAATAAAAACATCGACGTCAAGCCAGGAGACTGCGTTAAGCGTGTTTGAAAAATTGTGAAAAATTATTTGATAGAAATACTTTCATATTTTGGAAGATTAGCATAATTTTTCCTACACGTTCGTACACCGCGGGATGAAACTGATCCGATTCTTTCGAGCTTACGAAAGTAGAGAATTCTCTACTTCCCGATACTGCGCCAAACAATCTAGCCCAGCCCTGCATTAGTGCCAAAATATTTCCCACCGGTATTTGTTAAGCACTGAAAAAAAATAAAATAAAACAAGAAACCTCGCTCGAAATGGACTCGGATGTGAATGGTCGGATCACATTATTTTTCCTCACGTCGCGTTGCTTACTTATTATACAAATCAGTTTTCTCGCATCAGGCGCACCAAAAACATGGTCCGATCCTTGCGCTACCCGGTCCGCCATATGCATTTTCGGGCACACGAGCACTACCAGAATTGTCGGACAGTCCATGGGTGAGTGTTATTTCTAATATGTTTTTTTTTATCCCACTGCGCTGTGTGTCTAAAACCAGCCCGGCTGCAAGCAAAAGCGAACCGGAACCTAGCGTGAACGGCAGTGAATAAAAACAACTCAAAAAGGATGTCAAACAACCGAAGCGACTGGAGCGTGCGATCACGAACAACAACTATGGCACCGTGTCGGGCACGATGATGTATGCATATGCATTTTTATACGATGGGATTTCGCGCAAAAGTTGCTGCTGGTGCTGCCATCTATCTACAAATCCAAACGCATTCTGTTCCCCGGTTCCCACTAGAAGAAACGATGTAGAAGAAGTGAGGCGCGGATGCATCGGAGCAAGTTTTGATTTTTTCACTAATGAGTGCCGCGCGACCGGAAGCCGGGGGAAAACATCGTCATTTTGTCGTCGCTTCGTCCGCGCCCTGCAACTAGCACGCTCCTCCGCGGATCAGCCTTTCCCCGGAGGCACTAATCTGCACAGAATATCCGCACGGCTTTCCACGCTACACCCGTCTGAATTTTCTGCTGACGAACCGGTGCTCGTCAACGCGAGAGCGCGATTGGTTTCGCTTCTTTCGCAGCAAAAGTTGCCCTCGGCGTACAACTAAATCAAATGCTGCGGATTGTTTCCTGCACACTAGGAGGAATGTTTCCCCCTAGAGCCATAAAAAGAGCCACCCCCCCTCTGTTGTTGAACAATGTGTTCGGGCTTTCGGAAACGATCGTTACCAAAATTGAAAAGGAGCATTTTAAAATCCGTCCGTTTTAGACAATATGAAACACTCGATAAAATTCAAAATTGGTCACCTTTATATAACATAACATCTTTTTCGGAAGAACAGGTTGTTGCATTTAAAGATATATGCAACTATATGACACTATCAATTTGTAACAAACGCGTCGAATATCTTTATTTTCTTTCTTTCTAGATCTAACTTATTCAACAAATCTCGCTTCACCCGAATTCAACACTTATCATCATAATCCAAACACGTTTCTTCCCACGAACGATAGCAGCGTTGCATCCGGCGCAACTAGATGATCTAATTTTATTTGCATGCTAAGTCTAATGAAAATTAAATAAAATTAACAATTCGCATCTCGCGGTACCGTTTTGGCCGACCCGAAACGAACCACCCGGAGGCTCGCAGTTCTAAGCCTGCTTGTGGAACATTAAACAAGTGAACGAAACAACAAATTGGCAGAAATATAAAGGCAAAAATGTGTCACAATGGAGTGAATCGTTTTGATGCAGCAGAAAAAAAAAATAATCCCCAACAGAAGAAACAGCGACGGACACGCTCGCGAAAGCTTTCCAACAGAACTTTCCGTCCCCACGATGGCGGTCAATTGGAAAGCGGCAGGGCGCGAAACGCGACCGAAACTATTTCAACCAGCATCGCCAGAAAACTTGCCACCCGGCACGATCCCCTTTCCGCAGCAGAGTCTAGAGCATATGGCAAGGCTGGCAAAAAAAAAAAGGGTGGACGGGTCGAAACCCGCGTCTTTCGCAGCTACACCCGACCCGACGGAAAAGCAGTATTGAAGTCTTTGGGACAATGAAAACTGGTGAAAAAAAAACAACGATGCGGAAACAGTGGAAAACTGGTGGTCCACATTAAAATGGACAATGAGTGAGTGATTAATCCTACCGGTCCATCGGACGGGCGGCCGAAGAAGGAAGGGAACTAACCGAGCATGGTGCACCCGGGTTTTACCCGACCGAGGCCGTGCAACGCACCGAACGCTTATTTACACGTGGGTTTTCCACCGTGGGCCGTGCATGTGTCCATCTCCGTTCAGCCCATTTGGTGCAACTCCCACGGAAGCTATCATCTCGGCCCGACTCGTACACAATGAAATGATGTCATAATGCTTCACCCAGGAATCACCCCCGGGATCAAAGGACCAAACCCAGGCCAGAGGAAGGGATGAAAAACCGAGACGGCACTTCGAGTGCCGCCGGGGGCGAAGTACTCCGATTCGACGCGCTCGGCGTAAACAATAAATCGTGGCGTGACGGGATGGAAAAATAAATAAAATTGGCTTTCTGCAGATAAGCCCGCTTACAAATAGCTTTCCGGCGAAAATCCTCATGTACCGAGTGCACACGCCTCCCTATCGATCGGCCTCCCTATTGCCGACCCGGCTAACACGGCAACCTTCGGGAGGCTTGATGGAGCATTTACTGGGCTGGAACACACCGGAAGTGTTGAGCGTAGGATGAAACTCAACTCAAGCAGTTTAAAAAGCTGTGGAAAAAGACATGACCAACTACAGAAGCGATGTACTTTCGGGTCCATCACCTACGACCTTCCCTCCAGGAAGATTGGATAAAATCGACGTACCAGATGAAACCGACCAACGGGACCCTGCGGGGGTAATGTCTGATAGCCGCAGTAACTTTTCAGCCAAACCCAAGCAACCCCAAACGACCCTAGTGATGGACGGCATACCCTTAGCGAACGAAGCGCGTATTTCAGCTCAGTTTTACCACCGAGGTACGAGTTTTTCCCGTCCGGTGTTAAACAAAACACATAACACGTGGTTAAAATCACACAGCATTTCGATGCGATGCTGTGCGCCGGGGACACCCGGTCCGTCGGCTGCTGCTAAACGTACGATGAAAGGTTGATCTGGTGAATTTATATTGAGCCTGGCGCTAAGGTGTTGTGCCCTGCACGATGTACATATTTCCTCCCTATCGCCTTCTAACCATATTGTTTTTTTTCTCTGCTCTGTCTCTCTCCCTTGTTTTGCTGCCACCCATGCACCGTTGCGTGCCAGGTTCCCTGCCGAGCTGGCCGATATGTTTGTTACTGGTACTGCCTCGTTCAAATGTTTTCAAAAACCATAAACACCATGTGTTGTACGCAGCGAAATACCGTGTTTCGTTCCCAGGGAATCGGGCTGAGGATAAAGGACTTGCTATTAAAACTAATAGACATAAGAATGTTTGCATTGCATGTTTTGCCTACCTTAAAAAAAAATAAAGAGCCGACTTGATTTATCGAATGCAGCGGTTTTACAAAAGACCTCACCATAAAATGTGTTGCGCAAAGATTCAAAAACATCTCCACGAAGCCAATTTTACCTGTCGCAATGCATAGCGTTTCCTTCGAAAGAACCTCTTGCATTGCCAACTTGATGGTAATTTCATGACATTCCGTGATTATGCAGCGCATTCCGCGAACCGCACAACCGCAACAAGTGTTTCGCAATCCCAGGAAGGTATAGCCAGCTTTCTCCATGGCAACCGCAAACAAACACGTGCTCCTTGCTGCAAAGCAAAAGAAACGGTTTCGCCAACTCACGCCAAGGGTTGCCTTGGGTTCGGATGGCCTCCAACTTCGATACCTTCCGCGTATTGATCCAACGGGGGCAGATAAATTTTCAGTTCAGTTACAGTTCTCCCTCGGTTCGGACGTTGGTTTTTTCCTTGGTCCTTCGGGCGACGTCCCAAGTCGCACCTTTATTCTTTACCTTGTTTGACCGATTTTAACAAACCCCCTGTCCCCGTCTTTTCAGTGTGTTTTGAAGCACGAGTCACAAAGTTAAAGTTTTGTAGCCGAATTCCGTAAAACCGCACCAGATGAGATTGATAAAAATCTATCTCCGATACTATCCGCCAGGTAAATATGGAAGCTCGTGGTGGACTATTTGTTTGTCTCAATGCAGCTAACGCTATCTTCACCAACACGGTCTAGGTATTGCCCTCAACTACCAGAAGAAGGGAATCGAGGGCACCAAAATGATAGATTTGTTCGACCTTACTCCAAGGTGAGCTAATGGGGAAAAAGGAGTGGGGGGAAGAAATCAAGTACCAACGGGGAAAACCACTCGGGTACAATTCTCGACGATTTTTGTTTTCTCTTTACTCCCCGCCAGCTGTGATCTCCAAGTGCTAACGAAGCAAATCGCCTCCACCGAACCGTTAATTACGCAAGAAGTGTTCCCCCAGGTCACGGAAATACTGGAAAAGCTACAGAAGAAGCTCAAGGAGCCGGTCAAGACAAAGTTTTACCTGTTCAAAACGCTCCAAACGCACATTCTACCTCTGACGAATGTGAGCTTCGACAAGTCCGGGAAGAAGTAAGTAAGAGTTTCTTCTCTTCCTTTTCATTGACCTTTCTGGCGCTTGCCAAGTGTGACTCCTCCTATCGTACCCCTCTATTTTAGTATGGAAAAACACTCTTCAGT
Source organism: Anopheles atroparvus (assembly GCA_914969975.1). Classification (NCBI taxonomy): domain Eukaryota; kingdom Metazoa; phylum Arthropoda; class Insecta; order Diptera; family Culicidae; genus Anopheles; species Anopheles atroparvus. The sequence goes on from CAJZCY010000003.1 coordinate 35,625,466, forward strand.
TATATTTGCCTTTTTTTTTTGCTACTCCACAGATGCATTACCGGGTCATACGACCGCACCTGCCGCATATGGAACGTTGAGAGCGGTGACGAAGAGAAGGTTCTCAAGGGGCACGAAAATGTTGTCTTTGCAGTGGCCTACAACTATCCTAGATGGTGCGCCACCGTGATCCAATATGCGTTTAGTCAAAACAACAAAAAATACAAACTGACACCCCGATTGCTCCTTACAGTGACCGCATCCTAACGGGGTCGTTCGACAAAACTGCCAAAATCTGGAACCCCGTCTCGGGAAACTGCATCAATACGCTCTGGGGCCATACGGCCGAGATTGTCGGTGCGGAGTTCAACCCGAGCCAGTGCGAACTGCTCGCCACCTGCAGCATGGACAACACGGCCCGCGTATTCCACTCGGAGACGGGTCAGGAGGTGAACCTGTTCGCGGACCACACGGCCGAGGTCATATCGGCACGGTTCAACAAAGACGGAAACCTGCTGCTGACGGCCTCCTTCGACGAGACGGCCACCGTATGGGATATGCGCACGAAGGAGTAAGTCAACTGTCCCTTTTCCTTTACCCTGATAGATACCTGACCTTCCTGCGGGCGGTTTGTTTCCTTCGTTCTTGGTTTGCAGGCACGCCATCGTCATCCGCGGGCACGAGGCCGAACTGAGCAATGCGGTGTGGAACTTCCAATGCAACCTGATCGCGACCAGCTCGCTCGACCGCACGGCCAAGCTCTGGGATCTGCGGAGGCTAGAGGAGGCGCAGGCCACCGCCACCCACAAGGACGAGGTGCTGGACGTCGCGTTCAACTGCACCGGCACCCGGCTGGCGACGGGCAGCGCTGACTGCACGGCCAAAGTGTGGGACGTGAGCGGCAACTTCGAGCTGGTCACCATCATGGCCGGCCACGCGGACGAGGTGTCGAAGGTCACCTTCAGCCCACCGGGCGGCCTGCTGCTGACGGCGTCGGCGGACAAGAGCGCCCGCATCTGGAACTCGGCGACGGGCGCCTGCACGCAAACGCTGTCAGGCCACGACGGCGAGGTGTTCTCCTGCTCGTTCAACTACTCCGGCGACGCCATCATCACCGCGTCGAAGGACAACACGTGTAAGATATGGAGATGATACGACTGGTTCTCCGGGCAGGCCTTTAAAGTATGTAACTGTATGAACGTTATTTCCAATTTCAAGCATCTCAAATTCTAGTAGAGCCTCTATAGTTCCTCGCGCTCTATTTCGCCCGCTCGCTCGCCCGCGTACCTCATTGTGTTTGCCTTAGCATGGTATCGGATGGTGGCTGCGAGTGCCCATGCTTTCATCTTCCAAATATCATGCGACTTTTCCATTCCACCATTGCGTAGATTCCGTGAACAGATCCCCGAACATTCACCAGCATTAGTAGACTTGGTAAAAACAAAAAATAGTTTATGGTCAATATCGTCAGCTCGTCAATCCCATCAGCTCGCCGATGTAGTCTATCATTCTAGCGTTGGCCCAACGAGTCATTCGAATCGTTGACGCAAAACCACGGCTGCCACTATCCACTGCCAACCTATCCACTTCATATCGTGTAAAGTCTTTGATTTGTGATTCCTTCACGTGATCCCACCTTTCGAACTGCATTTAAGTGAGAAGAAGAAGTGGAACATTTGAAATAAGAAACTGCCATGCCATGATAGAAAATCGATGCCATACTAAAGTGTCAAGTAGAGCAAAAAGTGCCTGTAGAGAATTAGTGTTAGTTAAGAATGTGTTATAAAGCTGCAATAAAGTACCGAACACATGTGTTGTTTCCTAACGATCGTAGAAATCCATCGTTTAGCTTGGTTTCCAGATTCTGTTATGATTTTTTTTCTCCTACCACTTTTCGGCTTCGTTTGACTTCCGTAGCTTCGTCTGCTGTTTGGCGATCGATCTTGCACACATTTTCGTTGCCATCCTTCAAACCACCGTCGAAAACTAGCTGCATTATGGGTTAGCTTCCGCTGCATGAGTATTTAACTGTTATTGCCTTTCTTTCGAATAACTTTACCACCTCTGTCCGGTGCAACTTCGCCGGGTGCGTTCAGGGTCCGCCCAAGAAGCAGAAGCAGAGGTACAGTGTGGCGTACAGCAACCGGGAGGCCGAACACTGGACCAAGTTTTTACTGCGATGCTGAACACGTGTAACCGCCGAAGCTGCGAGGTTGCTGGATTTTGAAATCAGTTGATCGTTTTTTAATGCTGAAACAAGCGCATTGATCAACCGACTACATGTGGAAATGGAATATTGCATTTAATTAATTTAAAAGAAATGTTGAAGAAAGGGCATTGAACAACTGCTTTTTTTTCCTTGTCTTATGTTGGCTTGAGCAAAGGTGTAATTAAGCCCATTGTATTTGAGCGACTGATTTGAGCAAAGACAAGAAAGCTAAGAAAGAGCCTATGCATTTAATTGAAATTTCCGTAATTTAATCACACAATATTGGCCATCTTGAATAAACGGTAGAAATTCTTATAGCCAAGCAGAACACACCTATTGTCGTTGGAAGCATATGTGCTAACATTATATGTTGTTAAAATATTTAGTAACTATTCGACAGAGTTGGTGTAAAAATGCACAACTTTAAAATGGTAGCAAAAGGCAACGTAAATTTAAGTAGTAAAGAAAAAACTAGTACAGGCAGATATAACTTAGAAGAAAAGATTTCTCCACAACATGGAGCACTTTGTTGTATTTCAACGTTTTTTTTTAAATTCAAATTATGTGTGTAAAAGAAGGGAGTTAGACTAGAAAATGAAAACCCTTTCACACTTATATGCAATTGTTTGCATTGTTTTAATTAATTAGAAATCTACTGAAATGGGTTCGAGTGAAATAAGCACGCAAATAATGCGTGTAAGAACGCAATGCACAAGAGTTGGTAGAATCTACACACAGGAAACTATTCTGTAGTTCTAAACAAATATAAAATTTTAGTGAATAAATCATTGGTGTTAAACATGAAATGCTGTTTTCAATTTAAAAAAAAACATTCGAAACCCATTTCAGAAGATGCATATGAAAGATTTTATTTTAATTTATTACACATCCAAGTTCAGCTATTTTTCGATTAACATTAATCTTGTTTCTGCTAATGTTTTCCATCTGCATACAAACCACCGTTAACAGTTGCTTCCACTATTGCTAAACATTGTAATTGAAGATACTAAAACATTCCTTCGTACCGTTCCATCCATGCCCATCCTCAGGTCGACGTGGTCCAATTCATTCAACCAATTTACGCAAAACCGCCTCACGCCGGGAAAGGCGCTAGCAAGCATTAGCTAGAACACCCCACACACACACACACACAAACAAAGACAAAACAAATCTCAAAAATCCACATCCATACTGCGCAAACGATTTCCCATTTGTCAGAATCGAAAGAAATTTGCCTCGACTATAGAGAATGTGAGTATAGATATTGTTGTTCTCGCCATTGCTCCTGCAATCATTCGCATCGTTCCTATCAAACCCCGGCCAATAGCATTTGATGAATGAGTTCTTACAAAACCAACTAAAAAGAAACTTATCATAAAGTGGTCGAATAAATTTACCAACATAGACTATGAACACCTTTCACCGTTGGCCTTACCATACCCTTCCTTTGTGTGTTCTTGCCGCAAGCAAACTTAAGCTGTCTTACCATTTGCGTTGCATCGCTAGCGGTGAAATTGCTCATTATTGGCACCATTTTCGGTAGATACTGGATGCATTCTAAAAGTTAACGTTTGATTCACCTTGTGGAATGGTAATTTATTTCAATAACGTTTCACGTCTGCTCCACTCATCCGTACGCCTTCACTAAATCGTACACTTCTATTCACTTCCATTTTAACGAGCATTCACAACTAGTTCTTACAATGCACCGCGAAAGCCTTCCCGATGCGTGACTTTAAATGTGCCTTGCATGTTGCAATTGCAGATTCTCCTTCGTCAAAAGTGTATAAAAATACTGGACTAGCCTTTGGAGTGGCCTGGGAGCTGGCGCGATGCCTACAAGCAACTATATCCTAGGTGAAAAAGAAACTGTCCCTTACATCTATGCTAACTGTAGCATGTGAGTTCAATTTTAAGGAAAACATAAATTACTCACTTTCAATCATTCATGCTAATGTGAAGAAGCGGTAGATCAATGATATACACAATGCATGCCGTAGATATTTTTTAAAGTTTCATAATAATTATTTATGATAGGAAGGGTTAAATTTGTTAGTTGTTAAGCGTTTAAATTGCAAACCCGTATAAAATATGTTTTTGTTGAAAATTTCCAAAACTATTTCTGCACATGGTTCAATAAACAAAATATTTAGGATAAAGCTAGTATGCGGAAAATATTCAGTTTCAAAAGATTCAAAATCTTGTGAAACAGAATATCAAGCATTTGTTGGGTGGATTCATTTTAATCAGAGTGTATGAAATGTTACGATAGAAAGCTTTATCAGATAAAATGAATTAAGAAAGAGTATATTCGTGATCCAACATTATTTCGGAGAAGATTTAGTGTTAATATTATATATTCTATATACACATATCATTGTACCATATGTGTTCTAATGTCGCAGATAGCGGATAAAACCAATTGTGAAATACTTTAGTAGAAATAAACAAACGAAAAATCAGCCAACCATTTGCTTTTATCACAGATAATCTATATGCTTCATCATTGACGGAATGTCCGGAGCTCTAAACTAGTCCTCCAACGATCTTTTGATCCGTGCGCCTCATTGATGGCAGATCAAAGATTGTTTGTCGACAGTTCTTAAAATTGATTCTTTCTTTGATAAGAACGTGTGTCTTCTTGCCAGCCCGCCGGCTCGTGGGAACACAGCCAATACCGGCACATATCCTACGCCTCGTCTAACGCCCGGGCCAAATTGTCTTACACCTAGCTTACGGAATCTGTCGGCATTTTCCCGCAATCCTCCAGTGTGACGCCTGGATATATGATTGGCATACGACAGGCATTTCGCCTTTCTTCCAACACTTCGCGCAGAGCAAATAAACAATCCATGTTTGATTTCGTTTCTTACGGCTCCGGGTTCTTTTCCGACTGAAATCCAGCCCGCTCCAGGTTCCGGTCGCCTGCCGCTGGGATGGGAAGGGAGAGCACGCCCGTTTCGTGTGTAGAGAGAAGACACAACGGGCAAAGATCTTTCGATCAGTTTGGCGTAGCTCAAGTGTTAACGAAACATCTGTTCCAAACTCCACGACTCGCTTCACTCCCACGCCTCGACATATTAGTGTTTGTGTGTGTGTAAGGGGGGAAGCGTGGGAAGGGAAGAAATGTAGTAGGTATGAGCCATGCAAAGGTATTTCATTCATTCGACAGAACAGCAAATGGAACATCCTGCACATTCGTTTTATCGAATCAAGAAGCAAACGTTGGTTAAGATCTTCAAAGTGGACTATAGATTATAACCGAAGAAGATGTTGCTTTTAATCTATGAAAAAACATTTAACAACAACAAAATTACTATACAACTATTTTATCATGTGAAGCGTTCTATAGATGAGCAGTTTTTTTTTCAAATCCATGTGTTTGAATATTCAAAAACTACGCCTCTACATGGTCATTCTGACCACATGATGAAATGATTCGCAGTGCTAGGAGAACTTGGAACTGTCCGGTGCTCGACTTCTTCTTCATCCGCTTGTTTTCTTCCAGTCCACAACACCCCTCCAACAATCGTATAAATACTATCGTCCTAGAAAGCTACCGATTGCCATCGTTTGTTTTTTCGTGCTGCTCACCCAAGCGAACTGAGCGCGTTGCTGACCGTCCGCTAGAGCCGTCCGCTCTTTAACCGCCTTAACGTAGCTTTTCCGCTCCTGCACACATTAAGCAAACCAAGCATAATGAGTCCCGGGATGCAAGAGGCGGAAAGCAGACTGTCCGAGACAGCGGGAACATCAGACGATGGGGTCGCCTGGTAGCCTGTATTTCCTCTGCCCGTCGCTAGGATGACTATAGCAAGCGTCAAAACGGCAGCGGGCGAAACGGATCCCGGAGCAAATTCTGATTCGAACTTATTCATTCGAACTACGGTGCCTCCTTGCCGGTGAACACGGTCCAGTGAGCGCCACAATCGGGCGCATCACAGGATCGTTTCGGTGAATGATTGACGAAGTCCCTTCTTGGACGATTTGCAACTAGCGTCGATTGCGAGTTCCTTGAATGGCAACGAAACGGTACGGCTCTACTACGAAGCTACTATCGGTGCGTAGGCATTGTCAATTCTGCCAAGAAACACACAATCCTGTCGACGATGTCTTTCAAGATTATTCACGATGAGATCACACGGGACTTATTTTGAAGCTATGTTTCACACTATTTTTGGAATGTGGAAGAATAATTGTTTTATTCTAATTACTATCATTCCTAAAACATTTCCCATTCTTTAAAAGTACTTCAAGCTTCATCTTCTTTAAGAAATGCGCTCAATCGACTAAAATGGTGCTTGTGCCAGACACATGATACGGCAAGAAAAAGGGAGTGTCAGCTCTTCCGCAATCCTCGCCGAAGGAATATTTGAAAGGGATAAGACCATATAAGCGGTCAAACAATCTACGGTCTACAATAAGGCGTTGCCTTTTCTTCTAAGGCAATCGATGAAAACTGTCGCCCCGTAGGCGGAAAGATGGGAAGAAAAATAAAACCGAACCAGCCAAGCGTAAAAGCACATCCAAGAACCCGACCGAAGCTGGCTCTACATTTCTTCACTTTTGTGACCGAGAAAACTGACGGCAAGGCAAGTGGAGCTGGCTCCGGTTTTATCTTTGCGTGTGGTTTCGTTTTCTTGTGTTTATTTACTCTGTCACCCGTTAGACTAAGCACCGACTACGAAAGCGCTTAGGAGGACAAGCGTTTCAGAATAGCCAATAACACACCCGCTAGTGGGATAAAGGCTGAATACGGTTTGCAAGGCAGAGAAGGGAAAAACCAGATCAGAACCGAGACATCGTTTGGACCGAGTCCGTGAAATACAAACCAGCATGAAACGAAGCTCGAAGGGAAAGGGACTGAATGTTTTCCTAGAGTGTGACACTATTTGTTTCTTGAGGCTTTCGAACTAACTACCCTAGAACGTCAGTTTTGAGAAGACGAAAAATTAACCCCGTTCCAATTTATAGAGATCGTATAAGACTATTGGACCAATGAAAATATTTGAAACGGTCAATGTCCCTACAATCGATTTTTAAGACGATTCGGAAATTGCATCATCTACATCGTTTGCTTTTTTCCAATTCAATTCAATTGAAAAGCTACTGTTTGAGTTTTATTCTTAGCTACTTACAAATGTTTAGCACCGAAACATATTGCGGAATTAAATGGTTTGCTGAAAAACTCTCCAAACTAAATTCCTTAAAAAACGCCTCCCGATGTTTTTCGAATAATGGTCGATTGCGGCACCAATTGTAAAGCTGTTTCACTAACTGTGCCGTTGTGTTGAAGAGTTTGTCTTTTGGATATAGCTCCGGGTATACGAGCCGGTTCGGTGCTAGCGGCACGCATCCACAATGTACAGCTTCAAGCCTTCGGAGGAGAAGCAAAAGACATTATTTTGAATCTTCTATTCGTTTGGTACAGGTTTTTTTTTTTGCACCTACATTGCCACGCCGTAGAATTCGTGCAACGCTGTCGACAAGACAACGTCCCCATTTGCTAACGCTCGATAGTAGTCCTCTTTCGGAAGTGGTCCAAAATGTATCACCTTTCCTGCCAGACGATCCGGTAAGTTTTCGAAACATTTCGGAATGGTTGCAAACCGTTCGCCCAATATCGACACACGGAAAGCTACCTCTTTTCCGTGTAGGGCGACCAGTGCGTCAACCAATTGCTCGGGATGTTTATCATGCTCCCACCGGTGTGGCCAAACGAGGTGCAGGGATTTACTAGAAGGATATACGAAATTATGGCTTGCGGCATCTACTAACCTACTGCCGATTCAAATATACTTCTCACGATCGTTCAACCCAGCGTTCAGAACGGGTCTTCTGGGAATATTTTGAAAGTCGATGGGAAAGAACAAAACTTTGCATTTGGGTTCAATTTTTTCCCGCAAGCCTTTGAAGCTCATATTCGGTACAATGTTCAAAAATGATTGAATACTATCCAGGAAGGATCTCATGTTGTATTGCGAATTAAAGAGCACCACATCAGCGCAGAGGCTCGTCGTTATCTGGTTGACTCCATACTGCACGTCACGTGTTTTGCTGTCCCTCACCGGGTAGGACAGTTGATTCTCATGAAAGTAAACTACCTTACGGCAGCTGGCCAGATCGGCCCGCATTCCAATCAGTTCGGCTAGATTCAACACAGAGCTGCAAAAGATGGTACGATACGTGTTGGTCGCTGGAATGCTCCCAGCAAATTGTAACGCACTCATCCGTGCACACCAATGCCATTTTTTGGCTGGTATCGTGTACAAATCGTACTCAAGTCGCTCGAAATCTGAAATCAGTAAAACCAACCGGGTTACTTTAGTAGCTGTTTTACTACCTTCATTTCCACGCCATTCATACTCACTTTTCAAAAGAATATCCAGTAACTGCTTGTGAGATCCGCCATAAAACGCTTCAAGTATTAATATATGCGCCATGCGCTTATTAATTTAAAAACGAAAGTGTGAACGTTCTTTAGGCTAACGTAAATACAGGCAGTCAATACGCGTGCCACGCGATTTCTTTTGATTTCTTTTTATCGTATTACTCTCTGCGGATTATTTTGAGCAATCTGGAGGGATTTCTTAAACACTACTGATTATTGAAATGCAACATATAACTAGCGGCAAATTTCACATATTTTACATTCGTCTTGTTTTGATTAAAGTCTCTTGCCGCAAAACGCCGCCGTACAATATTCCCAATCATGACAGCTTTGAGGTTAGTTTACGTTCACAGATTGAGGACTTTTGTCGTGTCCGGCTAATCGTAATGTTGTTACCTGGATACGATCAAACCGCTTTTTTTAATCATATTTACGATACAATGGACGTAAGTTGTAAGCTATCGTACAATTTGGACCTTGGATTTTATATTGGCTATTCTTGCGGTAGTCTACCCTTTTTTTACTGTTGATTTTCTAACAGCCTATCCCCTGTTCCTGTTGCCCAACCCCTCTCACATCCGTGCAAACTATGAAAAGTGGTTCGGCTGGCACGCTATTGCCCCATAATATCCTTCTTATCAGTTCGTTTACACAACAAGCAGCTAATTAAATAAAACCGAAGACAAACAGGAATTAATTGGATTATCCGTTTATTCGACACTACATCATCGCCATCGTTGGCGTTTGAACCAATCCGACACTCGAACGAAATCGTTTATATACAGGTTCATCTGTAAGCACAAGCGATGGTTCCCCTTGGCGCGCTTTATTGTTTGTGGATTGTGGTGCCTCGATGACAAGTGATGATCGCAGCCGGTCCCACGCAGCTGGGCACTTAGAAGAAGTATCCCAGAATCTTGCCACCGAGATGCTTCCGTCTGGCCTCTTCGTGGTCCATGATTCCACTGCTGGTAGTGAGCACGACGTATCCGAACTGACGCGAAGGTAGCAGATCGTTGGTCCAACGCTCGATATCGTCCAGCTTCACGTCGAAACGGGGCGAGATGATTCCGGCCTTGTTTAGGCGGCCAGTAAGGTTCACGACTACCTTGCCGCTGCGGTGGTCATCCACAATCTCGAACTCTCCGATGTAGCCGTGCTTCATCATCACGGTCAGGAACCGCACCACGACCTTCGAGTTCGGTCGGATCAGGACCTGGCGCTTGCCACGCTTTTCTGCATTGTTGATGCACTTGAGAGTATCGGCTAGAACGCTAATACGGACCATTGTTTTGGATTGCTTTCAGAAATAACTTGAAAAACACGCGAAGACACGATGTACGTCGGCGAGATCAGATCGCAAAAGAAAGAAGGACGGACGACGATGACAGTTCCTCGCTTTGCGTTACGCCCAGGGTGTATTCAGTCGAGGTATATTACATGGAGGCGTTACATTGCGATGGTCATGGATATTGCTGATTTACGAATTTAAAAACCTAGCGAAAGACACATTAAGGATAATTACATTAAGGACACATTAATGACACATTAAGGACACATTAAGGATAAGGCGTGCCAGTTTTTATTATGTTTTAGTTATTTGAGGTGCCATTTTATATTTGTATGTGATGCTGAAATTGTAAAATAACGCACGTGCTGTAACAACCTTGCCATTTGACAGCACCCACCCACACGAAGCTGTCAGTGCTAGGAAACCGAACAACATCGCTTTTCACAAAGTCCCCTGTGCGGCTGTGAAAACAATACCGTACTTTTGCTAATATATTTTTGTTTTGGATTCATTATCATATAATCTGTGCAGGCGGCATAAGAATATGTCTGCCAGATAATAATTACTCAATGTGTAGTAGTGAAAATTGTGTATACTAGCTACAAATACGTCCCCGGTTAGGCTAAAACACCTCGCCTCTGGGTTGCACCTACGTTCAGGTTCAAAAAAGTACAGCAACAAGCATCGGAAAAATGGACGAAGTGCAAACAATCGAAGCGGCTGTCCTGTCCTTTTACCGTGGTGGCTCGGAGCAACAAAAGGAGACTCACAAATGGCTCCAGCAGGTCCAAAACAGCCCCCAGGCGTGGTCGTTTTGCTGGGACTTGATGCAGCTCAATAAATCATCCGAAGTTCAGTTTTTCGGTGCGATCACACTGAATTCGAAGCTACGCAATGATTGGGCGGAAGTGCCCAAAGAAGCGCATCACGAACTGAAGCAAAAGCTGCTAGAGACGATCGTAGTTTTCGGCAACGGACCGAAGATTGTTCTGAACAGGCTGTGCATCTCGGTAGGTGGCCAAAAGCGCGGTCTGCTCTGAAAAAGAAAAAAAAAACAACATTTGCTTTGCAACTTGCATTCATTCCAGCTGGGTCTCTTCATCGTTCATATGCTACGACATCCAACCGTTATCGAGGAGGTGACCAACATGTTCCTGAACGAGCAGCTCGGGAACCTCTCGAAGATAACGCAGTTCGAGATCCTGATGGCGGTTTTGGAAGGCATCCCAGAGGAGGTAAAAAACGTCCGCACCCAGATTCCGCGACCGATGGTGTGTGATGAGCTGAATCGGAATGCTGAATTCGTCATGCAAACGGTGGTGACGTACCTGAATGAAAAATTAAGCCGCAGCACAGTCGAAGCGCACGACATGAATGGGTTGATCAATGCGGCCAAATGTACCGGCACCTGGGTTACCCACGGGAATGTCCGGTTGGACGAGCGCGAGACCACAGTACAGGTATTGCTGAAAGCCATTCACTACTGCTACTGGAAAGAACCGAAGGACGACGGATGTTTACTGCCGGAGGAAAACGAGCTGGCTGAAACAGCCCTCAAATCGTTGACGGTAAATATTGACTGCAGCAGTAGGCCTCGATAGAAACCGCATCACAGTAGAAATATTCATTCGAAATTATTTTACAAGACCTACTGCAATCAAAATGTCTGTTTGACAACCAATCAATCATTGATCATCATTACAAGAACATAATTAGGATATGTCGTTATCGATACGGAGACGACCCTTTTGTAAACTTAAACTCCTTGAACCTAAATGGTATTTTGCTTTCCCTCCTCTAGAGCATAATCTCTTCGTACGCCACGCAGAATGCAAAATATTCAGTGACGGTAATCAACTTCATGAAAATGTTCCTGGACGTGCTCGTGCCAATTCTCGACGCGGAGTACAAGGAGAACAACGACAACGAAAACCTAGCCCTTATGATCTACGCCCTCTTCATCTCCACCCTGGAGTGCTTCTCGTCCGCCATCTTTGACGGCATCGTCACGGAATCCGAAGAGGTGTCCAAGGTGTACACCCGAACGGTGGACATGCTGATCAAGTGTACCGATAAACCGGGCACCTACCCCGTGGACGAGTCGTGCAGTACGTACGCGATGGAATTTTGGTACATGCTGCAGGAGGAGGTTCTCGCCATGGGTGCCTCGAGGCACAAGACACGCTGCCTGGAAGCGATCCGGCCCGTATACGCGCACGTGGTGAAGGTACTTGTGAGAAAGTCACAACTTCCCACCGAGTCGTCTCTGCACAAGTGGAACGACGACGACCTGGAGGCGTTCCGGTGCTACCGGCAGGACATTGGCGATACGCTGCTGTCCTGCCACGACGTGCTGAACGATATGATGCTCGACGTCCTGTCGGAGGCGCTCGACGAATCGATCATGTACCTCAGCTTCGAGGGGCAGTCGACGGAAAACTGGACCCTTCTCGAGGCGACCATCCATGCGTTCTGCTCGATCGCACAGAAGATCGAGTACACCGAACACCAGCAGATCGTGAAGCTGCTCAAGGTGCTGAACGAGATTCCGTACGAAAAGTACAACGACAAGCTATTCGGCATGGCGCTGGAAACGGTCGGCGCGTACAGCGAGTGGATTGGCGACAATCCAAAGTACCTGCCATCGGCCATCTCGCTGCTCGTGAAGGGACTCAACTCCACCAAAGCTTCCCAGGCGACGCTCGGCCTCAAGGACCTTACGTCCGAGTGCCAAAAGGAGGTCGTTCCGTATGCCGTACCGCTCCTCGACGCCTGCCGCACGGCGCTGCAGGAGGGCCACCTGAAGAACGCGGAAATGATCCGCCTCATGTACACGGTCGGCAACATACTGAGCGTGATTTCGTACGACAACATCATCGTCTACCTGGACGCGATGGTCTCGCCCTGCTTCGAGGAGCTGCAGGTGCACGTACAGCACAACGACGTCAGCGAACCGACGAAAGCACGCGTCATCCTGCGGCTGGATATGATTTCCAAGCTGTTCTCTTCGCTCAACATCAAGAAAACGGTCAACGAGACCGGCGAAAAAATGTCGATGGTAATGGGTGGTCTGAAGCCGTGCTATCCCGCAGGCCAGGCACCCGTCCCGGGACCTGCCCCCGTCCAGCCAATACTGCTGATCCTGGAGAAAACGATGGACTTGCTGAAGAACCTCTGCACGCTCTGGATGCACGACGAGACGGTTGTGGATACGCTCTGCAAAGCGCTCCAGCAGGCCCTCACAAACCTGATGGACGACATCAAGCCGCTGCTTAACGAGATCTGTTATCTAGTGCTATCAATTCTTAACAACAACTGTGTTGTTTCGGCTGTCGATATTGCGGGGAATGTAAGCACATCGATTGAAAAAAAAAACCACACACACACACAAACAAAATCATAAAACTAACTTTAAAATGTTTGCTGTTCATATCCCTTTCAACGGCAGTTTATCCTCATGTTTTACAATGAGCTAGAATATCGGCCGATGATGGTGCAGCTGTTCACCGCCATTATGGATTACAACTTCAACCAGATGCAGGTAAGAAATGGGAATTTCCCACATCGGAACGCGGTCCGTTCGATTCAACTTCTCTTGGACGTTTAATTTAGATGAACCTGGACAAACTCTCTCGGATAGCGGACCTAATTGAAACGTTCTACGCGTTCAATACGAGAATATCGAAAAAGTTACCAATCTGCTACAGTCACATCCAAGTAGACTATATGAAGCTGATGGATTATGGTAGGTAGAGGAAACTATTCTGTACAAGCTTTCATGGTTCGACGATCAGATGGATCTCGTGTCTGGAGGTCGTAGTTACCCATCCGTTCAAGCGGAAATGTTGAAGGCTGGGCGACTTTGTCTTCTAGCTCAAAATACGAATTTTCTTCTAATCAGTTTGAAATCAATAAGCCAATTGATATATTTTGTCCATTCAGCTACAAAGTGCATGATGTTACCGGAAACGGGCCCTATGAAGAAGAGCGTAGCATTCATCACGATGTTCGTGAAGGAATCTATTAATAATCCCGCGATGGTGCAAGTTGTTATGATGCACGGGGAAAACATCATCCGAACGACATTTTTGTGCATTGGTAAGTGCCTGGGGAACGGGCGACGGTCGCGGCACCGAATACCGATGCGAACTCTATTTCGGTTTCTTCCTTCAGGCGGCACGGCGCTCCGTACGCAGGTGGAAGTTTTCGCGGACATATTTCTCGCCATCAACTGCTGCTACCCGCAAGCGTTGGCCCAGTGGATGAAGGTCCTGGAGACGCCAAACTTCCCGACGGCCTTCGTCAGCGCCGCCGATAAGGAGCTGTTCATGAGGAATGTCATTAAGTGAGTAAAGGTTATAAAACAACGATTTTTCACAATTGCTGACCATCCTTTCTTCCATCCGCAGGGAGCGTGTCAGCAAACGGTTGGTACAAGATTACGTACGAAAGTTTGCCGCCCTATGTCGAAACGTCGTCGAATACGAGAGCAAATAAGTGCAGCGCTTTAGTGAAAACTTTGGATGTAACAATTGTGATTTTTAGCGTGTAATGGGTGGCAAAGTAGGCTGGGCCCGCGTATGGAAGCGTTGGCTCGATAGCATCAGCAAGCATGCGTTTGTGTGAACATTCAATCCCTGCCGTCTAATCCCGGCGGGAATATGTTAGCGTAACGACAGTGATACGAAATTAGTGTCCTCCTTAAATAAGCTTAGCAGCGGTCTAACGGGGAGCTGAGAGTACTGAAATGATCTTAAGCAGCAAACAAACGAATCAACTCACATACCTTACCGTGTGGCTACAAAAACGTTTGCCAATAGTATACATAAATCAACACACCACCGTGCGCCGCCGACGGTACGAACGAAGTACTAGTTTCGCTACCCATGATAATAATAGTAATGATGATGTGAATAAAACGAGATTGATTTTATTTATTCAGTTGTTCTATTGTTATTCTATAGTAATTATGGTTTACATATCGAATACATCTCGTCTGTGTTGCGGTATTCATTTCAGACGTCCGATTTCAATGCAGCCGGTGGCGCCTACGGTACGTACAAATTCCTCAATTTAACTGTAAAATATTGCTGAATATTTCTCCGCGAAATTACCTGCTGGTACGCAAGGTTGTTGGGAACTTGCAACGGATTCGTTCAGCGTCTTCCAAAAAGAAACTCAGGCAAACAACCAAACAAAGCGAAACCATTAGGTGAATTTAGTGTGTCCGTATATATATGTACACATACAAACACATACACAGACAACTATTCCTATATGTGCTTTTCGATTTAAAAAAAAAACCAAATGTAAATCGAATAAAAGTTCGATTAGCCATAAACTCTACCGTTCTAACATCTCCATACGGTGCCATTTTAAGATGAGCAGGGAAATGTATACCTTCCCTAGAGAAATAGTATCTTGATTGCCCTTGCTAAGCCTAGCGTGAACTGTCCGAGCTGTTGCTCTGGCGGCGCCGTCTCCCCGGACTGCGAGACCTTCGGCGACGTGGGCTACGACGGATCGATGGACGGCGCCGATACCGCATCGGTGACTGGCGCCATCGTGGCATCGGTCGATTGTTTCGCATGATCGGAGAAGGCCGGCGCGGGGGAGGGCGCGTTTTCGGAACCAACACCGGCGAAGCCGTTATCTCCTGTCCATCGATCTGTCCACCGTCCATGTGCTTCATCGCGTTCTCGGCACCGTCCGGATCGGCATACTCCACGTAGCAGAAGCCCCGCCCGAACGGTTGGAAACGATCCGTCGGGAATTCGACTTTGCTGATTTCGCCGTAAGTGCTGAAAATTTCCATTATGTGCTCACGGTTGACGTTGCGCGTCAGTCGCCCGATGTGGATGCGAACTGGACGGGGAGTAACGGAACGTTCGCGCCGCTTGCGCTTCGACGAGCCGGATCGCGAGCGGCGGCTGCGTGATTCTTTGTTCGACTTTTCCAACGACGAAGCGCGGCCCTGTTTGTTTTCCTTATCGTTTTCGCGCGGCTGCGAAGGGCTGCGGCGGTCCGACTTGTCCTTGGACTTTCCCCGCACGGAACCACCCTTTACGGCCGTGTCCTTGTTGACCGGCGCCTCCTTGTCCCACCCGCTCTGTGCCGGTGCGGGACTCTTGCTGCGCGAGCGGGACCGGGTAGTGGTCTTGCGTTTGGTACGCGAACGTTCTGCCTCGCTGCTGGACGACGAGGATGAGCTGGAGGACGACGAGCTGCTGCTGCTGGAGCTCGAACGTGACCCGGAGCTGCTGCGGGACGAGCTACTGTCCGAAGAGCTGGAGCGAAAGCGAAAAAAATAAAATAAAAATATTAATCGATTTGATACCTACAATTCCACCATCGCGATTATTTCCATCGCACAAACACATACACCATTCATGTTTGACATTAAGCAAAGGCTCTCGCCGGCATCACCTACACTACGATACGCTATCGATCGTAGCAAAAAGCGATAGCGCCCATTTCCATCGAGTTCTTTGGGCTTCAATAACCCTCACAAGTAATTTACGTACGAAATGTAATGAGTTGCTTACCTTCCGCTACTACCGCTGCTGCTAGAACTACGCTTCTTGCGTTCCTTTTCGCGACCGCGCTGCTTCTTGTCGGCCTTATCCGATTCCTCCGAATCGGAGCGATTTTTTGAACGTGTCCTACAAGAGAAATGCAGCAAAGTTTCCATAAGCCCGTGCTTCTGTCGACGCCTCACGATTCAACTTACATTGGTACAGATCAGTTGGAACTTTCTCGATGGATTTTAGCTTTAACTGGAATTAGCAAACACTCTTCTGCGCCAATGAATCGCAGACGCTGCACGAGCAAGCCGCTTTTTCACCTCTAGCTGTCAAACATAGAATGACGACCTAAGCAGTGCTTGTGTGCGTGAATTGATATGTCAAACACTACAGGCCCAGCGAGCAAAACTGCAAAAAAACTGACCGATTCGACAAGTTTCGAGCAAATTTCGTCGTTTCAACTTTTTAACCTATCGTTTGACGTTCGAATGTGCTAAACCAGCTGTAAACTGCAAGAACTGCAAGAATAACGTATTTTGTGGTCCTACCCTAATTTATTCGACAAAATTTGCACGATGAGCGGAGTTATTGTCCTGGACTTTTGTTAACCTATTTGCCAGTGGATCTAATTTATTAAAAACATTGCAAATATGCTTGATGTTCCGATTCAAAGCTAGAAATCAAATTGATTATCCTCCTCGTTGAAATGAATCCCCACATCTTCGATTACATGAAAGCGAGTAAATTTAGACCGATATAATACACCTTGCTGTGCTTTTGTTTCACAGTTCTTCTCGGCAAGCAGCTCTCATTCAGTTTCCTCCAGAATGGTTTGAAGCTAGTGACAGAAATTAAAGAAAATATTATTTATATATAATTACAACTAACTATAAACGAACACACAAGCGATGTCTTAGCTTAATATGCCAAGTTGTATGTCCCTGTGCCCATCGGTAAGATTGTAGGTTTTGAGGAAACGGCTTTTCGTGCAGCAGCAACCCATTACTCTTGAACTGATTGGTTGGACTGTTTTCCATGTGGAATAAGGCTAGTAGATACAACCAGTAGCTTTTCTTTTAAATTGTAAATTTTTACCCACATAATGGTAGACTGTTATTTGTTAAATAAACAAAAGCAGTCCTTTTTTTTAGCAGGTTTCAACATGTCGTGATTGGACAATGTTTTATAAACCGGGAAATATCGTTGCACACTAGCTGTGTTGGAAAGGAAAACTCAAAGCAGCGGCCAGGCATAATGCTGTGTCCCAGTACTGCATCCGAGCAGATCCGGCAGTGATGTTCTTGTGTTAAACATTTCACAAACATTCGGCACAGGCGCTCTCTAATCGGTTTTAATCAATTACATCCACTAGCAAATATGTTAACAAAAGACTAAACCAGAAACCGGTCATCCGGAAGATTATCTTACGGACACTTATTGAACACGATACTAGTTCTAGTCTAGCTTCTAGTTCGATACTTCGATCTAGTCTTATCTCTGGTTGCTTGTAAAAACTGGAGCATAAAAAATGTGTTTGAAGTCACCTTTTCATTGAACTCTATGGAAGAATTCATAATTTTACATCTACAACATTGTCACTTTACACTGACGATAACGTTTCTCAAACAAAATGTGTTAATCATCATCAGCTACGCTCTGTCTACCGTTTTACTCGGTTCATATACAAAAGGTCCATGATCCACATCAGATCATCGGAAAGGTTTCCTCGTGTGGCGTTGTGTTTCATCCATCGTTTGCGTTTCGTGAAACTGTGTTTTGTGAGTGTGAATTTAGTTACCGGGAAAAAAGATGCACTCAGATCACCTAGGAATAGATAGAAATTCAATATTCTGTGTTGTTCCTAGATCCTGTGAACTGTGCCGGTCTGGGAATTCAGTACCAGGTACTCCGCAAGCAGGAGGAAATTGAAAACAGCATGATAGCACGAGAGGAATTTCTTTATCGCAAGCAGGCGGAAATTGAGAATAAAACTGATACCAATTTCCAGAGTTTACAGAAATAGATCACTAACAATCATGTTTGCCAGAAAATTCGTCATAAGGCTGCACTACAGCTCGTGCACTGCAGTTCCTACCAAGCTGACGGGCAAATATGAGAGCTATTCCAGACGCAATAAGCCAACGTTATCGGTGTGCTGTGAACAGACCGCTTTTAGTGGCTGATGGAATTTAATTTGGCATCGATCGATCGAACAGGAGGATAATGGACAATGGGCTTCCAGATTGTGCCATTTAATATGGATATGCCTGGTAGCACACGTGTCTCTGCAGCTATGCAAATCTTTATTCAATGTATCCGAATGCTCCATATTTTTATAAAAGCAGCATCTGTAGTTTCATTCCTTTCTTTAACGAAATACGTGCGTACCGATTATGTTTTTCCTTCAATATCCGCTAATGACCATGCGCCTCCATGTGTACAAGATTTGATTACAGTTGCATTGGTTTTTGAGTTGATGAAATAATTTGTTGTTTCTGGATAAATAATGTGTAAATCAGTTTGTTATCAAATTCTAAACATTACATATGGCAAGAGATAACCGCTCCATAAAAAGTCGCATTGATTTTGGAGATGAAACGATTGCATTATTAAACTTAAATTAAAAGAATATCGAACTTTCAACTGTTCGCCCCCATCATAAGAAACAATCTGCATCGCAGTTTTAGTTTTTCATTTTCACAGCCAAGCGATTAAACTTGATGAGCTATATTTAACTCTACTTCGTACGTCTCTTTGAACACCACAAGAGCGAAAGAAAACATAAAAGTAGATGTAGAAGATTACCAAATGTTCATCATGTAGCACTATCGTGAAAGCGGCTCAGGGTAGCGGTCCAAAATGCCACTAAAACTGATGATCATTGTTGTTATCCGTTCTATGGGTTGCTCATACCGGTACCGGTTCTCATTACAAAGAAGAAAACTGTTTGACAAATGTACCGTAATATATTCACATTTCAAATGAAACACCCATTCTTCGGTCTTTCTACGGCACATATAAAAGAACGCAAAGATCCAAATACGATCATCAGTCTATTTCTGAGTGTGAAGAAGCTACTATACGATCTATCGCGAAACTCTCGATCAACCATCCTTTGGTAGGCCATGTGGAATCGCGGGTGTTTCGTTTTCTTGTGGTTCGTCGTATTACACTCATCACGACCTACCTCGGCTATCACTGGATTCGGGATGGAGTTATTATTAACCCAGTTGACCATTCTGCACGACAAGCTGGAAGACATCGAGCAGAAAATGAAACTGACAGAGGGCAAGCAGAACGAAATGGAAAGTGCAATGGTGTCAAGAGATAGCAATATGCAGACTAAACTGGATAAACTGGGCAATAAGCTGAACAGGATTGTTCCCTACAGCTCATGCATGGATGTGCCAACGACAGTGTCCGGTACTTACGGGCTCCAAGTTGGGCCCCAGAGGGCAAGGTTATCGGTGTACTGTGAGCAGATCGCTTTTGGTGGCGGATGGGTTGTGTTTCAGCATCGATTCAACGGATCAGTCGATTTCTACCGAACCTGGGATGAATACCGCGAGGGATTCGGCAGTCTCGACGGTGAGTTCTGGCTCGGGCTGGACTATCTGCATCGGCTGACTTCAGCTCGACCACACGAACTAATAGTTGAAGTGAGAAACTTCTTTGGAGACTACGGATACGCACATTACGATCAGTTTACGATTGAAAGTGAAAGTGAACAGTACAGTCTGCAGTTAGGGAAATATAACGGGACAGCAGGAGATTCCATGATCGCGCATACCAATATGAAATTCACTACTAAGGACAGAGATAATGATTTGAACAGCTTCGGGAATTGTGCCGAGTACTACCAAGGTGCCTGGTGGTACGATTACTGCAGCCACGCAAATCTCAATGGAATTTATCAGAATACAACGGATTCGTGGAATGCAATGATCTGGTATTTCTTAAAACACGATTCACGTGCTATGGCCTATTCGAGAATGATGATTCGTGAATTAAAATAATGATTATCAATTTATAAGCCAACTAATCAATAAAACCATTACTTTCAGAGTAAACTGTAACCTAAACTTAACAGTGAATACATGTCATTTATAGCAGCGTAGACAAAAAAAAAGGTGGATTCAATCTTATAGATCATGTATTTAAAAGGATTTGAACTGCATCCGAAACATCTGGCAATAATCACTTGGAATGATATCATCATATATAACAAAATAAAGGAACACATTTTTTTCTTTCAAATCGCATCGTTACGAATGCGATCATTCCGAGGGGCTACCTCCTTAAAATAGTGCATGTAAATGGTAAGCCAGGACAACTTCATTATACTTGCCGCGCGTGAATGCGCTGAATTCGAATGCTGACACGAGTACGAATGCCGATTGAGCTTCAAATACCAACTATGTTCATCTCTTGGACACAGTCGCGGAAGCAGGCTCCTCAAACACGATCGTGCATTACCACAAGCTAGAGCCGGTCGTGATGGGGCGAAAGACGAAGGGAGTTTAAGCAGGTAAAAATCCGACCTACTTGCCCACTGTCACAGGAGGCAGGCATCTTTCTAAGATTTCTCACCTCGAAAAAATGGTAAGTGCTCCTCAGACAGCTTCACTGTCCTTCTGGTATTGTCTACGAAATTAATGAAAAGAATCCTACCGAAAAGATACTCGCCAGTATTGTTTCGCACGCGTAATTTCCATAGCTTACCTGAAGGAAGTGTTCTACCGTTGAACATTGTGTTTTATTTACTAACAGTTTCATTTTTTTTAAATTCATCCCCATACAGCTGTTCACTGTTTCAAATGTTCATGGAATCCAAAGTGAGTTGAGAGGCTCAACTCACTTTGATAGAATCCTTCGCTTTTCGCTTTTCATATTTTAATTGGTAAGCCTGCGTCTACACACGCTGACGATTTTTACGCTTGCCAAAGCGAAAATGTAGCTCAGTTTGTACAAAACATGCAGCGCCAACGAACGCGAAAGAGGGTCATAGACCAATTTTTTTGAATCACCAGTTGCATATCGTGCAGTTCACTAAATTCACTAGTAGCACCGCAACTGCAGAGGATATATACTCGAAATGCATCCCTTCGGTTTTCTCGAGAAAACGTTCAACGATCGTTGAGCCTCAGCGTGATTTGATCTCGTTCCTTTAGGGCTACACTTCACTACTAAATGGAACTGAGTGCATCATCTTGAGAACATCTCTTTAGGGTACGGATTGACTGGGAAGGTGCAGCACGGTACACCCATCATTAAAGCATGCTGGTGTTTGTTTTCAGTAGAGTACGGAATAAAAACTAGAGGAAAATCCACCGATGATTCATATTCCGGTTGCTAGAGCACAGCGTTAGTCAATTGCCCTGCTGCGTTTTTCAGCATTTCGCCAGTGAAGCTACATTTAGTCGTTTCAAACCAGTGCATACCCACAGTTGTGGTTCGGTCACAGTTCTAGCGAAGTGTAACATTAGAACGTGTAAGTATATCAAACAGACCCCCACCCATTCTGCAGCGAGAGAACATAAAATGCGTCGTAGCGGACGAAAAACTATGTCATCTTCACCTTACAATCAAGTGGCTTCTTCTTAATCGTAACGTATTTTTATCCGGACGTTGGGCGTTCTGGAGTAGTGAGATGCGCATTACAGTTTCCAGAATTTGAACAAAGAAAACTCAACAATTTTCATTGTTTGCATCACGCTGGGTGACCTTTGTCTGATAGTGCAAGTTTACTGAGAATTTGGTATCTAGATTGACCACTCGTTGGCAAACTATAAGCAGTTATTTTGTAACACATCATCAAACACACCTACATGTTAGGTGATGATGAATCATGCTCTGTTTATTTGTTCATGGGATTTCTTTAGCTTATCAAATAACCAAATAAAACTGGAAGCTTATCGCTGAAGATTCCATTAGCAACATATTGCTTACTATAATCATTTCATTGGTTTTTCGTAGCACTCCAAACATTTAACAAGATGTCGCTTTACCCGTCACTCGAGGATATGATGGTGGATAAGATGGTGCAGTCGCAGAATACAGTCGTGGCCGCGGCTGCAGCCCAGCAACAGCAACAATGGCAAACCCCACCATCGGCACCGGGTAACGAGAGCAAGGTGCCGCCAGCGTACAGCATGTATCCCACCTTCGATGGAACGATCGGAGGTGCACCAGAGAAATCTCAAGGACTCTACCCGACCGCCCCGGGCGGCGGACTGATGTATCCTGATCTCTACGAGTACATGGGACTGGAGCTTTCGAAGGAGATGATTGCCGCAAGCCTACCCCAGTACATGCCTCAGGCGAACAACGCGACCACAGCAATCGTACCACAGCAGTCGCAGATTGCCATAGTGAACAACGCAAACATGGTCGCACCCGTGAGTGGCAACTCTGTGGGCCTGCTACGCGGACAGGTGACGAACGGAATTCGTGAGGTTAGTCAATACCGTCCATGACTTTCCGAAGACCGCTTGAACAAACCCGTTTTCTCTTTTCTCACATCCACCAGCTTATTATGTGCAAGGGTGCGGACAAAAAGGTTGGACTACGTGTGCAAGCAATCGATAAGGGAATTTTCGTGTGCCTGGTCGTGAAGAACAGTCCGGCGGCACTGGCCGGGTTGCGATTCGGAGATCAAATTCTACAAATCAACGGAACACTTGTGGCCGGATTTTCCGTCGACGATTGCCACAAGCTTCTGAAGAAGAGTGACAAGAACAACATTTCGGTTGTGGTGCGCGACCGGTAAGTAGCTTCTCATTTTAATTTTGGTAAAAAAACCCAACAGTAAAGTACGTGTCGTTCTCCTGTGCAGTCCCTTCGAGCGGGCCATCACCCTGCACAAAGACTCGTCGGGAAGTTTCGGCTTCCAGTTCAACAATGGGAAAATTACGGCCATCCTTAAGGACTCCTCGGCGGCCCGCAACGGGCTGCTGATCGACCAGCAGCTGCTGGAAGTGAACGGACAGAACGTGATCGCCATGAAGGACAAGGAGATCACGCAACTGATCAACAGCTCTGAGCAGGTGCTCACGCTGACGATCGTGCCGAAAGTGATCTACGACGTCATGGTGAAGAAGCTGTCCACCTCCTGGCTTCGGGGAAAGATGGACCACTCGGTGCCGGATTTCTAAAATACCCTTGGTGGCCAACAGTAGCATCCGATCGTATCGTAACGCAACAAATTCATAGCAGGAAAACATAGTGTTCTACTCGCACGGCCAAACAGGAAACTCATACGGGAACCTCATCAGCAACGAACCAAACTGTCCGAATTTTTATACAGCAAACGATGGCGTTTTACCCCCGCGGGTTCTTCGGATTATTTGCAACGTGGTGCACGAATACTAGGGAATCCCATCCCTTTAAAAATGACCTCATTCTGCACCAGGGATAGTTAAGCACATGTGTTTTAACTTACGTATCGTTAGTGAAACTCTTCACACGTCTGCCATTTATGCAACAGATAAAAACGACATTCTTATTAATCGTAAACATACACACATATATATATATATACTATCCTGAGCCTTGAGTTATTCCAACTTTACTTTTGCTGGCCCGTTCATAGTCGATCCTAGCTGCGTGCTGACCATGGGCTGGGCCACCAAACGTTCGTTAGGTAGCTCGGTACCGTTAAACCGTACCAATATTATTCATTACGTTTGTAAGATTCAATAAAATCCCAATTATTCTCCATTTATTACATGTGGGTGGTAATTTATGTTCTCACTGATTTACTCTTTCATCACACACATTCTAGAAACACCTTATTCGTATTAAGAAGCAAAATGGAGAACGAACGAAATGGAAACGATGAACAAGCACAACCATTAGAGTACCTTGATATTTTTGGGGCTTGTTCGGATATGCCAATTGAACAATTTGAGCCCACGTACTAGCAAGCACTTATTATAATTTGCTCTTTGTTTAGAGTCATGTCGTTAGAAAATCAATATATAAAATCAATTAATATGTATTACGAATAATACGATATACTAGGTTACTTAGGTTAATTTAGAATCAGTTTAAATTTTGTTAGTTAAAAAAGAACGGCTCAGTGAACAAACCCGACTCAGTGACTCAGCTGGCAAAGCATAGCAGCACCACGCATCACCCAGTGCTCCGGGTGCGCGGTGGGCTCACAGTCTAGCAGGAGGGCCACGACGAAATTCGTACTGTGACCGGTGGTAGAAAGTGTGCCGCGCCGTTCCGCCGTTTTATACACCGGACAGCGGTACGTGTGCTTCGGGACGAAATCATCCTTTTTCATCGGCTTCAGAAGAATCTGCGAAAAAAATGTGAGTGCAATGCATTTGAGGAACGTTTTTCTCTAGTTTCACAGTTGGAGCAAACTTACGTGAGGCATGGTGTCGAACAGGACGCGCGGTATCGGCTCCTGCAAGAAGCCCTTTTCCCGGTCCCACCGGGTTCCCTCCAGGAACAGTCCGTACACGTACACGCCGTCCTCCGGCGGTGCGGTGACTTCCGTTTCCTGCAGCACCTCGTTGTCGAACACCAGCAGATCGATCGGGATGACGTACTTGCGGGCGTAGTTTTGTTGGGCCCCGGTGAGAAAGGCTTGCGTGAAGAAAAACCCGGACACCCAGAAGGCCGCCGGGGGACCCTCGTCGTACCACTTCTGCAGGAACTCGAGGCGCGCGACGAAATCCATTATGTACGAACCGAGGGGCTTCAAGCTTGGGTAGGATCGTTTTGCCCACACGGTCGGTATCTTCCCGATCAGGATGGCACCGACCACCTCTTCCACCGTCGGTGACATTGCGACCAGTCCCTGCATGGCTTTCCGTGCCGTTTGCAGACTGTTCCGGATGCAGCTCAGGAGCGCATTGAACCGTACCATCTCCTGTACGAGCACCGTGTTCATGCTCTGCAAGAATACAAGCCGGAGGCACATTGAATTAGACCATTACTGCGCCCAATGCAGGCAAGCTCATACCTGGTGATAGTCGGTGGGATACTTTTCCAACGCTGCATCTCGATCAAATTCCGCTGGCAGTCGCTTCAATATGTCGCTTGACACACGAATCACGAGCTCGGCCGGTGTTTCCTTAAAAACACCGGTTGATGTGTTCTACGGATGAAAAATTGTGTAATGATGCAATCATATTGCTGTTGAAATTCATGTAAAATTATTTGCTTTACAAGTGTAAGCAAACAAACAGTGGGTGCACAACGAAATAAAAACGATGTTTGAAATTTGAATTTCAATAAAATTTTGTACAAACCTTCAGATCCTCAAGAATCTACCAACAATGCCAATTGGGGTAATGAATATAGCCAATTTAAAAGAAAAGTTTTTGAATGAAAATTAGAGATTTATACAATACTCTGGTCCAATGGTCCACATCCTCGCGGCTATCACCGCCTCGATACTTTACCTTCATTTGAAGTAAATCCTGCCGCGTGAATGTTGTAGTAGATTGGTTGGAAAGGGGAATGAAATTATTTGCAAAAACATTAAAAACTGATCTCCTTGACCTTTACTTCCCGATAAAAGATACCTCAGCTTCACCTTTTTATCGTTGTTACGATTTAGCACTCATACTACACTTACCGTACGATCCTGAGACACCCAGTTAGGTTAGCAGAGGGGGTTTGGAATGGATTGTTAAAAAATTGGACTCAATCAACGAATCGATTGTAAGCGTTACCTGTGTTTTCAGGGCGCTGGCCAGTAACATGTCGGTCTCCTTTTGGTCTTTGACAATGTCTGCATTCTCGTGCAACCCGAACACGCCCGGTCTAGCAATCACCGGCAGATCCCGGATGAACGCGACGAACTCTTCGTGCTCCTTCAGCTCCGGCACCGGGTACTGGCCGACCTCGTCGAAGATGTAGTTCTCGTTTTCCAGCACATCCGGACAGTAGAAGCGGGCGAGAATGGTGTTGAGGCAACGCCGATCCCAGTCGTCCGTCACGCGACCCCCGTAGTTGCACTCGCCGGTCAGGTAGCACAGGGCCACGTACGGAACCTCACCGACGTACTCGTCCAGGAACATGCGCAGTTGCGTCATGCTGATGCTCAGATCGGTCTCGTTGAACTCGTACGGGATGTTCCAACCGATCGGGCCGAACTGGCGCCGCTCCTGCACGATGCCGTGGAAGAAGCACAGGCTGTACAGCAGCTTCTTGAAGGCGACCGGCTGTCGGCACGCCTCGAACCACTCCACGTTGGCGATGGGGTCGCTTGCGAACGAGCGCGTCACGTTCATGCGCAACCCCTTCGGTGGCTCGTTGGTGATTTTGATGCCGTTCTGCAGCACCACCACCGGGAAGTGTTCCGTCGGGTAGGAGGTCAGCCAGAGCCGGAAGTCCGGGTGGGTCGTGTCCGGCTGGAAGCTCTCGCAGATCTTCTCCAGCGTCGGCATCCAGCTTTGCGCCAGGTGGCAATTTTGCAGCAGCACCCAGTTGCCAAATTTGGTGCCCTCGTCGATCATCTTTGTCGCGATCGGACCTTGGCCCTGCCCGAGGGACAGCGAGAAGAGCCGGCTGGCACCGAGTCCCTGGGCATCGGCGAACTTGAGCAACGTTGCCGTCGGATCGGTGCCGGGCGTCAGCACGAATATCAGCGGGACGCAGCAGTTGGACTCTTCGTACGAGGCGGCCAGATTAAAGGGTGGCGGTTCGACATACTTCGGCTCCATGGTTTCTGGGACAGAGAATGGGATTAGAAGATCGTGGTGCCTCCTCAAAAAGAATCAAGCTTCTGTTATAAAACACTCACTTGCCACGTACAGCTCGATGGCGGGAACCAGCTTATCCGCTCGGAAACAACGCAAAAGCAGCAGCCGCTGGAAGGGCGTAAGCTGTGTGTTCCACGGCTCCGGTACGTCCGCCTCATGGGGCGTGTAGTCGTCGAAGAATCGCTTCCAGCCCTCCAAGTTATCCCGCACGTCCTGCTTCAAGCCACCAAACACGTCCTCGAACGACGCCGACAGACGGCAGATTTCGTCCCAGTTTCGGCCCGGCAGCCACTCGCTGGCCGGGTTCGGCTCGGGGTTATCCAACCCAACCCCACCAGTCAACAGGAACATCAGCTCGACGGTGCTGAGACTGCCCGCGTCCTGCTGCAAGTTGGTGGCCAGCAGCAGCGAGAACAGGTTCTTGTCCTTCTCGAACAGGCTGCGGCAGATGTTTTCGTACAGGCTGTAGGTGAAGTAGGTCCTAAGGTCCTCCAGCCGGGCCGGTACCTCGTCCACTTTCTCGGTATTGTCGATAGCCGCGGTAAAGAGGTTGACGAACCAGCTCAGGCTGTACTGATACATCGGATCGATGCAGGCCAGGTCAGCAATCGTGAAGAACAGCACGGTCGAGTGGGCCGCGATCGGCGTGTACTGCAGCCGGGCCACATCGATCTGACGCTCAGTCACCTCGGCTATCAGCTGCTTCTCGTTGATTTCGTTCGCAAGCGTTTTCGACGAGCTTAGGACCGACACCGCGGTTTCGTCCTCGAGGATGTTGCCCTCGGAGGACAGCACCTGCAGGATCTTGTCTTCGATCTCCTGCAGCTGCCGCTTGTTCTCCGCCCCCTGTACGATTAGTGAGTTCTTCTCCGTCTCTAGGTCGGGCCGCTCGCGGGCCACCGTTATCGAGAGCAGCTGGTCCTGAAGGCCGGTCTGAGTGATCATAAAGTTCAGTAGCGTTACCTTCACCGCAATCTCCGGCAGGTAGTGTGGACTGCGCAATTTCGTTGTTATGTAAAACCTTAAAGAGAATAGCATACGATAAGAAATCATTCCACAAATGTATCAAAAGGAGAAACAAAGAAAGAGAGAGAGAGAGAGAGAGAGAGAGAGAGAGAGAGAGAGAGAAAGGGACCGAATGTCGCTTCAATCCTTAGCAAAGCACCCTCCATTTACTTGAATGAATCATTGTACTCGATAATCGAGTCACCAAGCTTGATGCACATGGTGCCACCCTGGCGGAAGATTTGCTTCAGCAGAATCGGCTCCAGCATCGGTTCGATCTCTTCGCCCACGTTCTCCAGCAGCACCGGTAACCCGAACTGGATGGCGTTCTCGAGCACCCGCGTGTAGTCCGGCTGCGTCAGGCGTATGATGCACATTCGGTTCGCCTTCTCCATGTTGCGAACCCATTTGTTCGCCTGCCCCTGCGGATCGATCATCAGTGGCCATCGGCGTGCGTTGCTAGGGGGAAGCGAAAGCAAAAAGAAAAGATCACTCAACGATCTCTTGTTAATTCGTGGATCGGCCAACGCTATCTTACTGAATGATTATTGCACTCTCGATGGAGAACGCATCGCTCGGCAGGCCGAAGATGTTCCAGGCGCGAATGTCCACCGGATTGCCAAGCACGTTCACCAGCTGGAAGTCTTGCGAGCAGATGATGCCCCGGTCGGTGCACCGCTCTATCCACTGACCGATCTGCTGCGCTCGGAACTGCATCGTGAACGGGCCGAGGTAGGCGACGATACCCGACGCAATCAGTACGTCCCCGGTGAGGGTGTCATAGACCTGGGCCAGCATTTCAGCCGCCGTCTGCCAGCGGTCCTTTTCACCACCCAGTCCGGTAATGATCTCGGTCGCACGCTCCAACTTCTTCATGCACAGCTCCACGTTGGCCTGTAGCTTCGCGTGTTGCGCAATCTGTTCGTCCAATTTGCGCTGCAAGTCCGCCAGGTTCTCCTCGACGATGCGCAGCTGTTCCAACTTTGCGTTCAGCACGGTCATTGCGGACTGTGCGGAAAGGAAGGATTGAGCCGGTTAATATTCAGTTCGATCGAATTGACACATCCTCTAAACGTACATTGTAGCTGGCTTGAGCTTCCGCCAGGGCCGCCTTTTTCGGAGCAATCTCTTTCGCCACCTTGTCGTACTTCGCGATGGCTATCACCCACTTGCAGAGCCCTTCGGCTGCCGTGGAGGCTGCCTTCACCTTCTCCGGGTCGAAGTTCTCGTTCGTGAACACGCGTTCCTCCAGCTTCTGGATCACCTTTGGTGGTATGTCGTCCTTCTCAAAGTTCAGCAGCCCGTCCATGAACTTCATGTCGCCCAGCACTCGCTTCGACGGTCCCCAGTAGTCCTCGACCATGCCCATCCCGGATGGATTCTGCACCCGGTCCGGCTTGAGATCCTTCAGTATGCAAACCGCCTCCATGACCACCTTTACGCCCACCGGGGGGCTCTTCATCGTCTTCACGATCGTGATGTCGGCCGGCGTGAGCGTGTTGAGCGCCTCCATGGCCGCGTCGAGGATGGGCATCGCGTCCGCCAGCTTGGCATCGCATACCTCCTTGATGGCGTTGGCAGCCGCTGCCTGCTCCTGGGCCGCCGCCTCGTCCTTCTCGACCATCGCCTTCTGTTCGGCGGCAACCTCGCTGTCCGCCTGTACCTTTGCCATCTGGTGAGCGACCGTTTCGGCGGCAATCTTCATCTGTGGCTGAACCGCTTCCAACTGCTCCTGCATTACGCCGATCTGTTGGGCGGCAATTTCAAGCTGCTTCAAACCCGTTAGGTAACGATTCTTTCCTGTTAGCACTTCACTGAAAATTAAAAAATTATTAAAAGCGACAGTTTCTTTAAGAGCTCCGGCCACTCCAAGCCACTCCAAGCCACTCGTGATCATCGCACACTCACGTTCGCTTCTTGTCGAGCAGAGTTTTGAAAGTGTGAATCATTTCCAGGTAGGACGTCGGTGTAACGTAGTTGTACCGGTTAAGGCGAATCAAAAATTCGTCAGACAGCTGCTGGGTGCTGGTGTGGAACTCCATGCACATGTCGATGCAGCACTTGCGCTCCATATCGGTCATCTCGACCGTCGACAGGAACTTGGTCGCCACCGCCGTCAGTGCATCTTTCGGCCACGGCTGGAACCAATCGATCGTGCAGCAGTTAACCACCGAGGGAAACTTACGGACCCGATTCCGGAACGCATCCCCGATCGGAGACATCGACAGCACAATATGCAGCTGATCGCGAATGATCTACAATGAATAAAAAGATCGTATGATCTACAAATTAAAAACAAAATCCCACTTGTTTACACCTCAAACTCACCGTTACGAAAAGATTGAACAACGCCACCAGGCTGCCATCGGTTTGCTGACTTTTCTCCTTCTGACGATCCATCTGGCGCATTTTCTCAATAATTTCCGACTTTTCCTCGTTGGTGAAGAGGTTCGGTATCTCGCCAGAGTTGAGTAGATTGTTGATGTCCTCCAGAAATCCTTCCTCCTTCACCTGCGTGTCGGTGAACAGGAAGCAGATATGCTGATCGGCACCGCACACCTTCTTCAGGAGATTCTTCATATCTTCACGCCACTCGGTCATGCCGTACTGGCGCGATATTTCAACCTGTAAGCACAGCAACATCAATCAGGTGTTCGGCGGTTGTTACACCTTCCCGCTCCTGATAGCTACCTGATACAGCTCGTACGAGCAAATGTGCGATGCGATTCGGGCGAGCGATTGCCTACCGGAACCTCCGACACCGACCAGCAGCGCGTGGCTTCGGGGCTGCTTGATGATGCGGCAGATGCGCGAAAGATGCTCGATCGCAAACCGGAACAGTACCAGCGACATCGGCTTCTTCGACATATTATTGTACTCCACCAGGTACGACTCGACCACGAAGCTCAGCTCCTCGATGTCCATCACCTCCAGGTACAGCTTGGTGTCCGCCTTCGGGTTGGTGAAGTCGCAGAACATTAGCGCCCGCAGCGAGGGCTCCGTCAGCTCGTTGCCCTCGACGAACCGATCGAACAGGTCCTTCGGGTCCTCCTTCATGTACTCGCGGATGACGGTGCATAGCTCCTGGAAGAGCCACTCGCGATCAGCGTCGTCAACCAGCCGGTCACCGTACACGCGCAGGATCTCGTGCGCCCACAGGCGCCGCATGGAGTTGAGCGTCTCCGTGCCCTCCGGCACCGAGAGCAGTACGCCCTGGATGACGCGCGAGAAGTCTCGAAGGTTGAACAGGTAGTGGCACTTGGCCGGCGTCGGGAGCAGGATGGTACGCGCCTGCCGGTAGATTTGCAGCGTCGACAGCACGATCTCGTCGATGCACGGGTCGAACTCCTTGGAGAAGCCGCGCGTGTCCAGATGCCACAGCACGATTTTGCTGAAGATGCCGGTTAGCGTCGCGTCGTCGAACTCGTCCATCGCGATCGCGTTGAAGTGCTGTGAAAAGCGGGGCGAAACCGTGTTTCCCGTGCTCGGCGGCCCCATCGCACACATCAGCTGCAGGTCGACCAGCTTCATCGCTGTCACGTCCTTGCGGTCGTACCACAGGCAGTGGTCGAGCCACATGCGCACTATCTCGATCGGCGGCTGCGCACCGTACGCCTCGCGCAGCGGCATCGAAACGTCGTCGATGAAGACGACGCACTTCTTCCCAAGCGGCGGCCCGTACACGCCCTTGCGACGCTTGTCCAGCTTCGACATGATGATGTCCTGCACCTGGTTGGCGGTGGTCTGCGCCGAGAAGCTGATCAGCAGCGGTTTAAACACGTTGGTGTCGTTGCGCTTCAGCAGGAAGTCGATCGTGTAGACGCTCTTGCCGGTGCCCGTGGGCCCGACGAGCAGCAGGCACTTGCCGTGCTGCACCAGCAGCTCCAGGAGCGCACCGATGCGTATCGTCTCGACCGTCGGCACGATCACCTGATTCACCGGCACGTCTCGCTGGATGCTGGTGCTCTGGCCGATCTCCTCGGCCCACGGGCGCCACTTGCCCTTGCCCTCCTTGGTGAAGCGGTAGTCGAACACGGTCCCGCCCTTCGGGATCTGGAAGATGAATGGCTTCGGGAGCGGCGACACCTGCAGATGCGCCGGTATGCCGAGCTTATCGTTCAGCTCCGGCGGGAACACCTTCTCCGTCAGTGCGCGGAAGAGCTCGCTAAAGCGGGCCCGACTGTCCGTCTCGAGCGGGCCGCCAATAGCCCAAATGCAGGAGAAGAAGAACACCCCCTCTAGCTGCGCCCGCACGTCCACCTCCGAGACTGCCTTCATGTACGCCTCGTTCCGGTAGTCGTCCATGAAGCAGTCGAACAGATGCATCACCGACAGGACCAAATTGGCGTCGCTGGTCGGCATCATCTCACGTAGGCCACCCCCGCGTCGCACGAACCACAGCAGCAACGGACAGAAGCGGTGGAACATCTGCGTGACCACCTGCTTGTTCATCGAGTGCAGCGCCGGGGGGAGCGTGTTTTTCCACGACTCCAGCAGCGGCTCCCAGCCCAGCGACGACGGCTCCATGTAGATCATGCCACAGCGGGACACCGTCGCCGGTGAGGCCGCGTCGAGGTCCATCACCTCGAAAATCAGGTTCGTCGTCGACGACAGCTGTATGATCTCGCCCGACATCAGGCACAGCTTCTTGTTGTCGTCCAGCACCGTGTTCATGTTCTCTATCCAGATCGCGTCAACGGGGCCATCGAACACCAGCCACTTGCGGTCGGGGCTCGTACTCTGCGCGTACTGCCTGTAGCTGACGGCCAGGATGCCGTCGCTCCACTCGTGCGACACCGGATCGAACTGCCCGTACAGCTGCCCCATCGTAATGGCCTTCGGGTTCATCACCGTGTACTGTGCCCGGTGCTCCCCCATCTCATCCAGCTCCTCGATCGTGGCGAGCGCCTCGGCCAGGATGCGGTATGCGGTCGTTTTGCCGCCGAGCGGTGGACCGACGATCATCAGCCCGTGTCGCACCACGATCATCTCGTAAAGCTGTTGGATTTTCTCCAGGAAGAACGGTGTGAACTGCTTGTTGTGCTTCTCGCAAGCCTTTTGCACGGCCGCGTCGAAAACGGCGTAGTCCGGCTTCGGCATCACCACACCCGGGAACAAATCGGAGATGATGCCCTGAAACAGGGGCACATCCTGGTTGAGGAATTTGGCCAGATTTACATCCTTGATCGAACGCAGCACCAGTATGTCTTCCGATTCGTCCGGGTAGCGTAGCTTCAACGCACCGGCCGCCTTCAGCACCGACTTGACCGCGCGCATACCGTAGTCGTAGTGCGGCTGCGAGCTCAGCTGTTCCGAGCACAGGCGATACGTGGCGACGATCTTTACGGCGAGCGGGCGGGCACTCAGAAACCCGTACGCATACAGCTCGATCTCCGAGATGAGCACATAGTCCGGCACCATCATGGCCACCGAGCGGAACAGGGCCTTCAGGTTGTCCGGCAGCTCCGACCGCCCGGCGTAGCCCGGATTCATCGTGATGAACACCGCACAGCTTGGATCGAGCGTAAGCGTCGTGCCCTCGAACATCAACGTCGGAGAGCCCGAGTTGATACCCCGCTGGATGGTGAGTATCTGCTGGGCCACCACCGACAGCACCTCCAGATCGATGCGGTTGAACTCGTCGAAACACGACCAGGCGCCGCACGAGGCAAGCCCCTTGAAAAACTTCCCCAGCGCAATGTAATCCAAACCGTCGGAGCAGTTGAACACGACGCACTGCTTGGCGACTGCCTTCGCTAGGTCTTTGGTCGTTTCCGTCTTGCCCGTCCCGGCCGGGCCCTCCGGAGCGCCTCCGAGATGCAAGTGGAGGGCCCCAAAGAGCGTCCGGAAGCACCGATCGGTGAGCGGTGTTATCACCAGCCGGGACGTATTGCCCAAATACTCGTAGCCGTACATCAGCGTCGAGTTGATCATCCTCGTGGCCAGGTTCTGGTCCTCCAAGTAGTACCGCAGCTGGGCCAACCAGTTGAAATCGTCCACTCGCGTGGTTTTCTTCTCGATCAGCTCCAGCAGCACGTCACGCGCGTGCACGTCCAGCACAACCAGGGCGCCCAGCGTGAGTCGGTTCTGCATCGCCAGCCTGCCCCGGACCAGATCGACGATGAACGAGATCTGCAGCTTGCACGTCGCCAGGTACTCTTCGAGCGCATCCAGCGGACATTCGCTGTCGAAGCACAACGTCGTCTCGAGCGTCCAGAAGGCACACGAAATACACTGGATGCACTGCCCTGGCCACTGCAGCACCCACTTGTGGCGCTCCGTCTCCGAGTACGCCTCGTACGAGCTGCTCACCTTCAGGTGGATGCTGCGCTTCATCGAACGTTCCAGGTCCAGCAGCCACTTCTCCACCTGGCCCTTCGCTTTCCCCGTGGAAACCTCTTCAACCAGCTCGACCTCCTCGCCTTCGCTCGAGCGCATCATGGTGATGTCGAGCGCGTCGGTAAAGTGCAGCGAGGCAATGCCCTCGAAGCACTTCTTCAAGTGCGGCTGCACGCGCGTCGGATCCTTCGTCTCCGACAGGATCTCGAGCAGCTCGTCGTTCGAGAGGAAGAAGAAGCGCGGGAAGTACAACCGCTTCTTCTCCAGGTACTCGTTCAGCCCCTTCTGGATGATCTCCAGCAGGCCGTAGGATTTCTTCAGTTTCTCCGACATTTTGTCTATTTCCAGCACCACCAGGACCTTCGTGTCGGCCTGTACCGACTTCATCAGATCCTTCCAGATCTTATCGACCGCACTGAAACGGCGACCCTCTTCCGGCATCTGCGATTGAATGTCCGGGCTCGAAAAGATCGGTTCCAGGTACATCCAGGTCGCCTGCACCTTCAGCCAATCATCGAGAATATCCTGCAGCAGCATCAGCTTCTTTTCCCACGCACTGCAAGCAGCCGAAATCGTCGAGGGCCGAAATCAGGGAGAAAATATCCAAAGAACAAAAAACCCACTCCGCCAAAACCACTTACATGATATCCTTCTCGAACGGTTTGATGTACAGCGAGCTCTTCATCGTCTGCGTCTTAATGATGTGGTCGTCCAGCAACACCTGTATGTCGTCGATCGCCGAAAGGATGTACGTACCTGTGTCGCGATACGGCAACACTACGAACGCCATGTCGCTCCACTCGTTCACCATCTTGATCATCGCCTTTTCGAGGTTGTTCTCCTTGGTGGCACTCTCCGAGATGGTTTCGAATCGCTGTATGTAGTCGTCCAGCCCGTAGTCGATGACACGCTCCAGCGTGAGCTCGGCGGAGATGCGTATCGGGAAGCCGATAATTTCCGATACCTGCTCCCAGTGGCGCTCTTTCATGCCCGGGTTTCCGAGTGTTTGCACAATCGGCATGTGCGTCTTGAATTGATCGATCCGATTTTTTATCTAAAAAAAAAGAAGAACAATCATGGTAAAAAAGAAAAACTCCATTCCCAAAAAGAATTTCCCTAACGGGGCAAGCGAAGGCACTACTTACATCGTGCGCCAAACGTTGCGTCTGGTAGGAATCGGAAAAATGTTTCTCCAGCTTATACACAGTCCGGTAGAGCGTCCCGACCGTGTCGTCGATCTGTTCCGGATCGTGCGACCCCACCTGTGAGTGCATCCACAGGTCATGCTTGTCCATAAACTCCTGCCCGGCATCGTAGAGCTGCTTGTACGGTGAAAGCTTGTCGTGGCACTGCTTACGGATCGGATACTGGGACAACTCCCAGCCGTAGGCAGTTTCTTCCTCGTTGATATGATCGATCTTATCCATCGCCGCAACCAGTTTGTTGTCCAACGCCGTCGCTTTCTTCTTGTACTTCTGCAGG
This sequence comes from Anopheles atroparvus, assembly GCA_914969975.1. NCBI lineage: Eukaryota > Metazoa > Arthropoda > Insecta > Diptera > Culicidae > Anopheles > Anopheles atroparvus. Next base: position 35,661,413 of record CAJZCY010000003.1, read on the forward strand.
TTCTTAATGTCCCCCCAAGAGTCGTACTCTTTCACCTGCTGCCAGAACAGTTCCAGATCGCGCCGGAAGCTCTCGATGCGACGCTTCAGTGCGTCCTGATACTCGATCACCTTCTCGGCTATAATGTTCTTGTGGTCCTGGAAGATGATCGGCATCTTCATGTACCACTGGAAAGTGTTGTTGTTCTGCTTGATCTCCAGCGGTGTATAGATCGTGTAATCCGTCAGATAGAGCAGATGGTGCAGGTTCTTCTTCAACCGCTCCTCCATCTCGGGGATGGTTGTCTCCTCCATCTTGATCGCGTACGCTTTCAGAGTCATCAGCTCCACCGTATCCTTGGGGATGGTGGTGATTTTCGTCGATATCGCCTCGTACTCAATCGCCAGCTGGTGCGCCCCGCTCTGCTGGTCCGCCGTCATCTTGGCAATCAGCTCCTGCTGCATAAACTTCGCCAGCCCCTCGAGCGTGTCGATCAAACCCTCGCGGTGAAACTCGTAGAAGCCCATCGACACTACGCCGTAGATTTCGCGCGCCACGTTATTCTCCATTTGTTTGTAGCGCTGGATGTAGGTACAGTACTCCTCAAAGCTGGGACGCTTCTCCATGAACCGCTCGATCTCGTCGATGTCAGAACCGTTCATCAGCGTCATGTAGTTGTCAAAGTCCTGCATGCGCAACTCCGGCCCAATACGCTGCTCCTCGAGGACGTCATGTATTTTCTCCTTGCACACGTCGATCACTTCCGGCGGTATTTCGGGCTAGACAAACAAACCCCAAGATTGAGTGATGGTACAATTTCTTTTCCATCAAGTGCTTGTTAGCAGCAACTTACCTTCAACACGTCGTGCGGGCATGGAAAGTCCGGATAAATTTGGCGCTCTATTCGGGGAAAGCTTTTCACCGACTTTACGATATTGTCGATGATTTTCAGTATCTCAATTTGAAACCTAGGAAAACTCGGAATAAAGGAGAGCGTGTCCTGATTTTCCAATAAAATGGTCAACCGAAATCCTTGATTGGAGCGCTGCGGGAAACAGACAAACTGATGTGAAATCTTTTTTTCCGGAAAATCCGGTTTTTTCTCCGATTAACTTACTCCAACATCGCATATGTAATGGGTGTACGCTTCAATGCTGCTGATGCACAAGTTTTGTAACTGTCTCGTCATGAGCGTTGCCAGTGAGTTAAAAAATTTCTTTAACATCTTCGGCTTCGAGTCGTCCGGAATGAGCTTCTTCTTGATGCCCTTGTGGAAGATGGTCTTGATCGAACCGTACCATTTATCGGAAAGGGTGAGTCTCGTTTCTTCGATTTGCTGATTTACGGTAGACTGTGTACAGGTATCAAAGAAATCATGTAATGTGATGGAACTATGAACCAGTTAAGACCACATCCTCTCTTACCGTAAACTCTGTCAAGTCGTACGCTTCCCCTTTCGTCTCAAGATCCTTCACGTTGACCAGCAGCATCTTCTTGAACGTCAAGTCCCACAACTCCAGTATCTGCTCCGAGCAGGCGTTGATCGAGAACAGGTTGCGCCTGATCTTTGCCTGGTTCTCGTCGTACCGGTGTTTCCACTTCAGCCGCAAATCCTTGATCTCCAGCCGCCCCGGCGTGATCTCCTCCTTCCGCACGTACTTGGTCATCGCGTCCCCGAGAACAAAATCAACCACCGCTTTCCGCACGGCAAACGAATAGTCTTCCTTAATCTCGCCGATAATGTCCCGTAGCGCCTGCTTCCACCGACTCAAGTTCTTCGGTATTAGGCGCAGAATACGCTGGAGCACGCGCTTGTCAATGGGCGAAACGTGCACCGTGTCGATGCCGTGGCGGATGTAGTGATAGTACCGCAGCAGCTCCCTTTCCTCGACGTTCGGGAACGTGTTTTCCGGGTCGTCCTTTTCGTGCTCTTTGCGCACGATCAGCCGCACCAAACGGCGTCGAAAATCTTCCCGGTCCTTCCGAAGCGCCGTATAGGAACGAATTTCTAAAAAATTGTTTATAAAAAATAGTTTATCATATTTTTTAGGCTGGACATTGGACAGCTTACTCTTTTTATCAGCATTCCTATCGGGTCGTGGCCGTGCCAATGGCGAAGGTCGCATTTTGGTGCTATGTCGCAGCAGCTTTTCCGGCAAGCTGAACACGTTCGGCCCGATAAAGTCACAATCCGTGGGCATGTTCAACTCGCGCCAGATTTGCTTGGTGTTGTGTTCCGGGTGAGCCTTTCGATTGATGCGAAGTCCCGACGGTCCGGCGGTTTCCTGGCTTCCGAAACGTGCTCCATCCTGAGGGCGCGCCCGCACGGGGGCCGATGACCTCCGATCCGCACCACGCTTCATCGATGGTCATAAACCTGCACCGGGAAAGGAAGCGTTTCCAACCCCTTGATTAATCGATATTAGCAAGTAAATGACCCCGAACAACCAACTAACACTGGAAAAGTCATTGGTCATTGAACAAGCTGCGCAGCTGATTGACACTAATAGCCGCAGATGCGTCCCAAAAATCAATGTCAAAGAACTTCGTTGGAAACAAACTTTCGTGCCACGTAAACACGTTGCTATGGTAATGGATAAAACACTTCCGGGCGTTGGTGAAAATTTTTGTACATGGAAGGGAAATTTCTATGGATTTATTCTAATTCTACATTTCTTCTTGTTCTTGAAAGTATGCTTGTATTTAATTGTAATCTAACTTAGTGTAAACCAAAAAATGATATGTTTGTTTATTTTGAAACCAAACTGTTCAGTTTGTTTTTTCGTTGCGACCAACGATAGAAATCAATTATTTGTGGTATTAAGGCAGAAATGGTAATAATAACGTGATGTATATTGGGAAGAAATCATCCAGCCAGCATCTTTATCAATGCTTAAAAAACATCGCTAAAACGAACGTAAAGAAGTTAACTACGTGTTTCTTGTTGAGGAACATACCTGTCACTAGCGATAGAAAACTATTCCTATAATATAATCTGAATGGATCTCCTTGCCAAATATGCCACTACACTCTACTGACCACAATAAATCCACACAAATGATGAAAAGTTTATGTTGTTCGTCTTGCGGACGACGCCTCTGAACTTTCTAACTGCTCAGAGGATACTGAGACAACGCCTACCGATTTTCCTGAATGCACCACATCCTAAATGCGATCGATTATGGTAAATATTTAGAAACCACGGATACTACTCTGGGCATGGTTGCTAGGATTAGCAAATTGTTTAGTGACCCAGTTTTCTGCTTTTAACCGACCTGTTACTTTAACAGCTGATACGTGCTACCTGTTGCATTGCTTATGCCAACAAGTGATTTGTTTGATGCTGATAAATAGCTACAAGTGTTTTTAATGTGGCGGTCCACTTGGAAGTAAATATGCACAGGTATGCCCTCTTGAACGAGGAAGGTGCCCCCTGTGTGATAAATATCCACAAGTGTCCTGCTTTTGCCACATGGCTTCCAAATTGTTCAAGCATAGTTTATTGGCAGTAGGAGGCTAGCGCAAAACGCTCTTGAACTTCATTTGAAGGCGAAATTTGAAGATTGTTCTAGCAACGGCACTGACATTCAAACATGGTGGCATGTTTTCACTTAAACATAATGAATGAAGAACATCCAAAATAGATTACAGTGTTGAGCGCAGTAAATCACCCACTATTTATTTTCGGAGCTTAATTATTCGTTATTATATTTTGTGGAAGGATTTTTTTAACCTTTCCATTATCTATGATGGTCGTGCAATTTGTTCCACGGTATGAGCATCAGATAAAAATCCATTTAAATGCATAAAGCTATCCAAATCGTTGTTTGGATAGATCATTCGTGTAGTGCCATTGGTGGAACAAAGAGTATTGTTCAGGGTATTCGAAGTCGCCAACTATAGTCTGTTAGATTTCGTAACAAAGATATAAGGCAAAGTTATCAACAATGTGTGAGTTTCTACCAGCCCTATGCGAAATGATTGCGGCTATACTGTTTGGAAGTAAGCTTTTGTAGTATCAGGTTTTATTGCAGTCCACTATTTATTTTCTCTCGAAATGGGTTTCAATTTTCTTACAGACACGGATGCGATTGATGATGAATACTACAATTATGAAGATAATCCAACTACTACCACTATTAAGGCAAATAATCTTTAATATTAAACTCACTTCCCGTTTGCTTGATGATGTTATTTGTTAAATAAAAACACCGTTTAAGTTTTTCATTTTCCTGCCTTTGATTGGATGCAAATCGCTAATTTCGGATTCCAAATTCGGAACATGCTGTCGAATAAATGATTCAATTTTCTAGCATATAATTGCACTAATAATCATAAATTGTTTATTGCACCTAAAAAGCTCAAAATAAACATAAACAATTCATTTAACACTTTTCTTTTTGCTGTTGCTCATTAATCTACGTCATAACCGTACATGGGTCCTTCCATGTAAGCCTTGTACATATCCTTCGAATTCCTTCGTATCCTCCGGCCGATCGGTTCAAGATCGTTGTAGCACTTTGGAAACACACGCTCCACTGCCGCGATAGCCTCTTCCGGTGAAACTTTACGAACCGCCAGCACTGAATGTAGGGCTTTGGTTTTCACACAATCCTTAAATTGTTTAATTTTTAATAAAATAATTTTTTCAATTTTCTATTTAGCTAATGTTATTTGTAGTTTCAACATAATTGACCACTTACCGCATGTGCTTGCTTTATTTTAAAGGGAGAAGCATCGCCTTGTGTACAAGCGCTCAAGAACGAGCAATGGGTTAGGTTGGCCGCTCGGATTTCCGTGCATGCCAGATGGTCAATGTTCTTGAAGTCCAGATTATTGTTACAGTAGTCGAACATGTGGATCATTTCGTGTGTCAGTACGCCCTGTACGATACCCTCGTTGCGAGCTATATTCTGGCACACCACAACCTGGTTGAGCACTGGATCGTACCCTCCGCTGACGGACGTGTCGCAAACCTCACACGCTATATGGCGCCGGATGTCAATTTCACTAAACAACGAAATTCCTTCAAGTTATGCTCTATCGCTAGCATGCTGCATGAAACATGGTGTCCAGGCCACTTACCAACCGGAGCTCTTCAATGCCCCCATCATCAGCTTCACCATCGGGCTCTTTTTAACGCAAGCGTACACATTGCGTTCACATTTGATCTTATCCAGATTCTCGGTTCCTTCCATTCCGAGCAGAACGCGACCCCAGCTGGGCTTATACTTTTCACCCCGCCGTTCCGGGTACAGATCATAGCCCCACTGTTTTCCGTCACCTTCGCGGTCGCTTCTGTCGATCACGGCGTTCGGTATTGGTGGCGAGCGTGTATCCGTCGGATTGCTACCGGGCTCTTTCCCAGCTGCCTTGGACGCCATCGCTATCGAGCAAGAAGATACTGGCCACAAACTAAACTTATCCTGCCGGCAGAACTGTTGTTTGGAAAACGGTAGAGTTCTGATGTAACAAAACAGCACTGCCGGCTCCGAGATTGAATGTTTACAACGTTGACAGCTCTCGATGTGCTGAGACATAACTGCAATAAACTACAATAATTTTTGAAGGGACAGTTGGGAATCCCTTTGTCCGACAATTATTTAAAAAAAATCTCGTTATGAGATTCAGCACAAGCTAAAATTCAAGTTGTGTTTTTCTTCGTCCTTCTTCTAAAGTAAAACACAACAGCCATTTAGTGCAACGCTAGTAAAACCTACTCGTCAAACATTATACAGAACTGCGTACGCGCAATTTGACAGCTATTGAATTACAGACACACAACGTGAACGATCTAGTAGTATCAGATTTGAAGAAAGAAGTTTAGTTTTTACACAAAAAACCTTCCGAACAGCATCATGGCTAACTGTCTCCTTCGCCGTCCACTCTATAAACCCGGTAAGTAAAGTGCAAGGAGGTCATATTTGCAACCAACGGCGTGTATCGGTTTATTTCAGCCCATGTTTTCGCGAGATCAATCACCATGGGTAAAGCAATAAGGTCCCCATTATACTTGGCATCGCTGCAGCTCGATCCAGTGGTTAAAACTAAATCATTCAGCAACACAATGCAGCGGTTTGCCTTGTCTCCAGTGCGATATTCGAGTGGTGGAAGTCATGTTACCCTCTGGAGCGCGGAACGCGCCCTGTCTTTGGCCTTGCTCGGAGTAATTCCTGTGGGGCTCACATTTCCCTCACTGGTCGGCGATACGCTAATGGCCGTGAGCGTTGTTATGCATCAGCATTGGTAAGCTCCACACAATTTCTGAAGCCCATGTACCTATAAAGTGGTGTTCCATTAATAATTTCACGTTTCTTATTTACAGGGGCCTTGAAGCCATCGTGACAGACTACATCCGACCAATATTGTTCGGTACTACGGTTCCGAAGCTGGCACACGGTTTACTACTCGTCGTCTCCGCTGTTACACTTGGCGGTCTATTCTACTTTAACTACAGCGACATTGGAATCGCCGGATGTGTACGTAAAATTTGGACAACCAAGACAAAAGAATAACCCCGCCTCGACCAACATGGGTGGATCGACAGTTAGCCATTGTTGCCTTCCTGGAGACATATATTAATACGTAAAAAAATTAATTCCGAAAACTGTTTTCGAAAACTGTGTAACGTAAGGTCAAGCCTATGTAAAGGAAGGGCTACAATTGAAGAGTAAAATATATAGTAATGACGGTCCATTAGTAACATGTCTTTTCACTTACCTTATCGTACACCATTGTACCAAGTTCAAAAAACCATTCTCTCAACCTATCAAACTAGTTTGTATTCAAAACATTTATTAATTTTGATCATATAATTCATAGTTGGAAACATGAAGGGTACAATATACGGAGAGCAGTTGTTTGTTTTAAACGTAAAATTAACTTAAGTAAACGCACTTAACCGAACAGCACGTGATCTAAAACTGGGGACTGCTAAATCAAAACTAACACATCTTTTAATTTGATTGTTTTTTTTTTAAATATTTCTTGTGATTTTTTTCTTCGTTCAACAGTGGCATTTTCTTTGCTACATACATTTGCCACTGCTATATAACATTTGCATAATGTTACCGTACTGTTTTTTCTTCATTATCTTTTTTTTCTCTACCACTAAACTTGTGTACAATAATATTTGTACCTGTTTTTTTTTCTCTTTTCTACTCTGCTTCACCTAGCTTCATATGTTTTGTGGCTGTTTTGCGCGTCTTTATCTGTTCATAAATGTCCATGAGTACACTTCTACTTGTAATATAATGTGAAGTTATGAAACAAAAGGAAAACAAAACTATACATAACTTATTGCATGTATGTTACACATATTATCAAATTATGTTTCATGAGTATCTGTTCATCAACACATATCTGAAATCAGATTTGTTTTCATCTATGGGTTTGTTTTGTACCTCTGTTCTATTAGTGTTTTCTTGTACGCAGAACCAATAAGTTAAAAGAATAAGGTTTGTTTTCTGAGATTTCCTTTAATATTACATTCTATGTAGCATATGTCTTTCCTCTTTCTGTTTTTCAACTGTAAGAAGCGTTTCTACCTTCTGCCATACCGAATGTCATTTTCTTATTGACGATACTGCGTGTTGTAGCTGTGCTTTATTTTGTTTTGGTTGCGATTTATCTTTTGTTACATTATTGTTACATTCTGCTCTGCCTGCTTTACTGTCTGTTTTCGACCGTATAAAAAAAGAAATAAAAATATATATCCTCTTCCGTTATTCTTTCACTTGGGTGTAAGAAAAATGTCTTACATGCTTCCATGCGTTACGATTAAACTTTCAGATACCCCTATATATTTACGCTTTATTGTGTTTTGTTTGCTGTTTTGTTGTATCATTTCTTCTACTGCTTTGCAGTTATGCAGCATTTGGTTTTGTATTTAGTCAGTGGGTGTTTTTGTGTATGCTTTATTTCAGTGTACAGCATCTTCAATATTGACACGAATGATCAACCGGATTTTTTTTCCTTTTTTATCCATTCTGGGGTTAGCACATTTGTCCTGTTTAGCTGATCATAATCATTCTCTAGAACTTGATTGCTACCTTTCTATTGTTATTTTTATATGTACCGATCGGAAGTAGGAAGTAATCATTTTCATTCCACGATTCGCTCTGACTACCCATGTTCATTCAAGTGAAACTTGACGCGATTTTAAAGAGTTTTCTTTCGTGCCTGCTATCATTGGAATATCCTTTCCATAGAGGGTTGTTCCTGTTAGTGGAAAACAATCATTTCCTGCTTCGTGTTGAATGTGTGCTACTTCTAGTTTGTTACTTTTAAAGAGTTATTTCATTTGTGTGCCTCTATTTTGTTATGCTCTTGTCATCTGTCTGCCCAGGTATTATTTTCTTCCACTTCATATCTCTGTTCTTACTATTTGGTATCTATTGTTTGGTGTTGCGAATCTACAATGTCCATTTGTTTCATTTATTTTTCTTTATATTTTCTTACCATTTTATCTGTGTTGTTTATGCTATCCAATCATGCGATCGTGCTTTTGGAGATGTGCACCCGAAAAATTTGTGGCATTTCGGAAATGTGTTTAGAACAGAACGTTGTTGAAAAATGAAAGTATAAATAGACTAAACACCGGGGAAAATGAATACAACAAAGGCGAAGTAGCATAACATCACAACTGTTCCAAAGACCCTATGCGCCCGACCAAACACATGTTACGCACGTTTCGTGTTGCTTCTGATGTTTACTTTGTTATTTACCACGACTACTCACATTTACATTAGCGTGTACATAATTCAGCGACGAGAATATGTGTTTATCCATTCCTTTTCTTGTTTTCTGACCCATCACAATCGAATTTCTACACAAATTTACTTCTGTGTACTTCATCAGCAACGTAATTTCCTGGCGAATTTTTATTATTGCAATACCGTGTATAAACGAAAGGCAAACCCCTATATGCGTCTGTAATTTTGCCTCCAAGATTCATTAATTCCTAACTTTTATTCACTACCAGACCTTCTTAATCAAGAATATTCTAATGTTCTTTCCGACTTTTCGTATTATTTATTATTCCTTCACTTTGCTTGCTAACCTTTTTTTAATCTTATAATCTCGAGTCTTATCATTGTTCCATCTTGCGTGTTTATTTGGTAATACTAAATGAAATTTGCTTCCAAAAAGTGTACAGCATTTAAAACAAGACAACCAAAAATAAAAGGCAATCGACTGTCTTAAAGATTTCATGGTTTATTGGTTAAACAAAAACTGAACCTCTTAATACCTGGAAAGGAAAATGAGATGAAATCGAATAGGAGCATAATTGGACTAATGACCGGAAACAAACCCTGTTGCTAATAAACACGCCATCACTTTATGCCTCTTACTGCTTATGTTTTTGTTACATATGCTATGCACAACACCACCTCATCGCAGTGATTTATTCAAGCGTCGCATTTGACCCACCAACTGTCGGTGGACCTGTACCATAAAAAAATAAACTACGCCTTACGCGGTGTCCAATTTTTTTTTTAAAGAGAAAATTCGTATAAAATGCAGCTAAGCTGCATATGATTTGTATTAAGATTTGCATTCTTTTTTCCTTCCTTAAGACTTACCTTTTTTAAATTTCTGTTCCGACTCGCTATCTCTCTCCCGCCTTCTTAAAGTTTTTTTCTTCAAATTTCTCGACGGTCCCTCGATGTTGCCAAGGGCGGAAAAATGCTGATTTGCCCTCGCTTCCCGTTCCGTTCCATGCACTGTTTATTGTTTCTCGTTTAGAGTGTTTGCCTTCATTTGTTAATGTTTTTGTTTGAACAAAAGTTGTAAATAAAAACTTTTGCTCTGTTCCACAAACGCCTGCCAGCTTTACACCCTTCGCCTAATCTGCTCTTTTGTTTAAATTTGGTTTCGTACTTTACCGTATAATCCCATTCCTGTCCGAACTGCGGTCGCCATTACTTGAACACAGAATTGTATATCAATGGACACACACTTTGGTGCCGAAAAAGAATTTCTAGCCGTATCCTCACAATTTCAACACTCTCAGTCACAGTCTAAGAACACGCTGCCTCTATGTACACGCAAATGAAGTGTCGTTAATACTTGTTTGATTTTCCTCTTACTTTTTACTTTTCCACACACATAGACACACACTCCCTACAATGGTTATATTGTTTTTTTTTTGCCGGGTTTTACTGTTGCTCTAGACCTGTCTATCTCATTTTTTTCACATTGCCTTAGCATACCACAAACACCCTTTTTAATGTTTAGCAGTCATTCCCCTGTTCCACGCGTTCACATGTACAATCACTAACGACATCACGTGTTTCATGCTTACTTTTTGCAACTAACGGCAGTTCCGCTTCCCCACGTCCTATGTCGTTTTTATGCTTTGCCTCCCGCATATCACTTGACTTAGTATTAGCTGTGTTTCGTTAATTTAACATACATAACTTCGCCTGCACGAGTGGGCCAAATCAATGGGACGAATGTAAACGAACGCCTAGAAGAAAGCAAGGGAAACTTATGCACTGTATTTATTTGTTGTCATACCATCATTAAACTTTACTTTTGCCGTTCGATTTACCGTACCATTTAGTTCCTTTCTGTTGGGTATATTTTTTGTTCAGTTTCGGACTATTCCTCCCGTTTTCGAACATGTACAAATAAAATTTGGGATACTTTTCGGGAGAGTTGATTACTTTTTTTTTATCGGTACCTCCGCTACTATTATTACTTTCCAAACGTTTCGACGCCTAAATTTCTATCACTACATGCGTTTTGCCACAATTTGATTTGCAATATAAGACCCTCCATTCAATGCTTCATGATTTTTCGGCTGCTATTGAACATGTTAATGGTAGATTTGTGTTTCCGCATTCCCTTTGGTTGTATATATTGCTGTTTAAAGATTGTGGAGCTTTTTTCGTGTTTAATCTGCAAATGCTTTCATTTAATGGTGTCTGAATGTCCTTTCTCGTGCCGTCTTTCTAGTAGACCGACGGATAACCCCCTACTGGTATGTTTTCCTGCCCCCTTGTCCATGTATATTTACTATAACATTTTTACAACAAAATAGGTCTATCTCGTATTGTTTTTTGTATTTTTTCGTTTTTCGTATTCTTTCTCACATCTTAGTTATTTTTTTCTAAAAATAGAAAATAAATTTAAAAAAATCAATTACGTTTAGTTACTCCTGCTCATGTGTTGTTATCTATTTTATTCCGTACTATTTAGTGTCTTCCTTTCTCCTTGTTTTGTCGTCAAATCATTCTCATGTTCACCTTTAAATGGATGTCCAAAAGCCAATTTCGACATGGAGTGTGTATCTGTGTTTTGTACATGTCCTTGCAATTCGCCGCTCTGATCTCTGTACGATGTGGTATGGCTCATGAGTGACGAGAGATGAATGTAGGAGTATTGCGGCTGGAAAAACCAGCACTTACTTAACGGAACCCACGATGATCACATTGGAAATGTATAAATATCTAAAAATAAAAAGCATAAAAATACAAAAAACACATATGGCGACGCGCCTTTTGCTAAATATTTGCCCACAGCAACAACACTTTGCTCGTCCAAGCCTAGCTAGAGTAAAAAAAAACGAACAACATAAAACACTCCTCTGAACTATCGAAACACAGGTAAAATACATTGAAAACGAAATTATTTTCTGCTGATTATGCTCTCTATGCGGAGTATAATTTGTCTTCATTGTCTTTAACGTTGTCGAAGTCATCACATGCACATTAGGCAGATACGAAGGTTTTTATTCATTCCGAGGCAATGATGCGTCCGATACTTTATTTCGATGGACCGGAGTCGATAGCGTAATAGTGGGCAATCTTTCTCTCATTGCTTCAAGGAAAGTAGAACCATGTGTTTCATACTGGTAAGAAGAGGTTTTTTTTTTTTTGCTGAATGATAAATTAACCGCATCAAACCAATTAAAATATGATCTGATGCTATTGAAGACGAATATCCGTCCTTACGAAATTTACCCCTCTTGTCGAAAACCAACAAACGAAGAAAATGATAAAAGACACATATGTTATGTTGTTCGCGAACGTTCATGCAATTGAGGACCCAGGTAGAGAGATAAAGAGTATCAAGAAAGAAAAATAGTAACAGATCCACCATTCTCAAAAGTTCAATAAATTAAATGTCTGCTAAAAGATGAAGTGAAAATTCCATCCCAATTGCCGCACACTTTAAAAGTACCTGTGGAAACTGAAACGAAATCATATACATCATACCGTCCCACCAGGATACAAGAAAACCCCAAAATAAATAAAAATCCAACTCAAAATGGTATAATTAACTCATCTCTATTGTGTTAGTTTCTTCGCATTTGTTTCTTTTTTTTTCTTTCTCTAACTCGTCCTTTCATTCCTTAAATAGCTGCTTCGCTACTCCTGCTTATGGCGTTTGCAAATAGGAAGATAGATGACTCTTTGCCGAAACACAGTTTTCCTCAGTCGGTGCAATCAACTTGCTGACGCATTTTATATGCTCCTTTTCCCGTCGATGTTCTCCCCTTCCCTACGGGAAGGTTCTAGCTGCATTGTTACATTTTTTTTGTGGTGAGGATATACCGCTGTAAGTTTTGCTCTTTTTGTTCTCACTTTCCTGCTGTTAGCTCGTAAAAATAGACATCTATTTTCCTATTTATTCCTTCTGTTTACTTTCCACTTCAATTTTACGTTCGCTTACATTGTGCGACCAAAACGTGCTCCATACGGCACTCGGACACAAAACGCGCTTACGATCCCTTTTTTCGTTTCTGACTACTACTTACTGACTGGCTATACCTTTTAAGTCTTCCTTCGTTTCTTATGTAATTGTACTGCACTGTGTTCGACGCAACTTTTTTGTTGTCAAAACGGTGTACGTTTTAAATTTTCATTCTATTTTGTTCGTTTTTTTTTTCCTGCGGTAAACTTCAATGTTGTACATCTCACTAGCGGATCGGGTCATCTAGGATGTGGCGATCATGATTTATTTCCCTATTGTAATGTTTTCATGATATCCGCTCGGCTACCATCCGGCTAGCTTCCGGTCTAAATATATGTTTGTGATTGATTGATTGGTGATTGATTTGTTCGAAAAGAACCTGCTAGATTTGCTCCTTCAGCGGTATACCTTTCTTTTTTCTTACACATTTAGGTATAGCTATATAATATATAGAATAATTATAGACAAAGTTAAAAGAAAACACAGTGTTATTATCGCTACAAAAAATATAAACGCGTGCCTATTTCCTAGGTTTATTATGCACTCGACAAAAAAAACAAGAAAAAAACTGGTGCCTTTTGGGCAAACCGTACATCATCGTTTTGCAGAAAATAGCAACATAAAATAATGAAACAAATTCAAACCGCCTCCAATTCTTCCCACCTGGGTCCACATTCATTGCTATAACATGATCACTGCTCACTCTGTCGGTCACTGGGTTTTGCTGCCAGCGTACACACACACGCGCGCGGATCACGATCCGTGCGGGATTGCCAGATCTTCTTTTTCTCGACTTTGATTATTTTCTTCGTCTGCTGCCATTCAACCCCTCCATTTATCACAACGGAAGGAACAAGGTCTTTCTCCTGCACAGGAAAGTAGTCGTTTGTGGATAAAAAAGAGAACGTTGTCTTTTCTTTGCGCATCTCGGTACTGACGATCCCTTACGTTTGTACGAACCATAGAAAGGATGGCGATGTTTGGTGCACATTGTTTCTGATGAGTTCAATTTCCAATCGAATCCTTACGCAATTAGTTGAAATCAGAAGATGAACCTGAGATTGATCATTTCTTGAATAATTTCCTCCCTTCACTGCTGTGGCGCGTGTTCAGTATTTTATTATGAGTTTTGTTGCCTTTGGAAAGGGTCTGTTTGCTTCGCAATTTCTATTGTTGTTACTACCTGCTATTGTGTTTCTTCATTGGAAGTTGTGTACGTTGGAATTTTCAAGTGGGTGGAACAACAGTGAAACACAACTGCTTCTTAGCTGAAGTGTGGAACGGAAATCAAATTAAAAAAAAATGAAAGTAAACATGCTTACGAGTCCCATTGTGCGATACTCAACATGATTATGATGCTCTACTTTCAATGTCGTCAAACTATGTTCAAGCTTCTGCTCTCTAAGGTTCAGAGAGGTCTTAGAAATGCTACAGTGAGATCACAAAGACGTAACAGTCATCAAAATCACTGTAAGTATCGTACAAGGTGTATTATTGTGAGCTATTGTCTCACTTTAGACATATGATCCTATTTGCTCACTTTCTTTTTTTTTTCGTGAAAGTGCATAACTATCGATGTGACAATGTGTGGTGTATGCTATATACTGAGGCTATTGTAGTTTATTAGACAAGCTATTGATGACGCAGATACTGATGATAATGGTAGTATGGTGGTAATGTAGTTAGTTGAAAATGGATGAATGTCTGCTAAACACACACTGGCGCTCTGCACGCTGAGAAGTACATTGAAATAATATCTATTGTTTGCGTTTAGGTTCGTACTATTTTAACAAGAATTTTACGCAAGTATTATAATAAAATAGTATCTTATTTTACTGTCCATAGATTGGATGTATCAGAGGAAAAAACGATGACGCCAAAACCAACACAAAAACCACGGATTAAAACAGGTCAGTAACAAAATGAAACACGTTTGGGCAATAAAATGTCACATTACGTGAAGCACTAATATTTGTATGAAATTGGGAAACGATTGAATTCTGCTGCATATCTAGCTCAGCGCCCGTGTGCTTAGCGTACGTGTGTTTCCTTAGCTCTGCTATTACTCTTTCTATTGCTATGTAAAGGGTATGTATATTGAAGTTGTATGTTATATGTTAGCATTCTATTGATTGGCTGTGTAGCGATGACAAACAGTGAAACTTTTCATCAGTGTAGAATGATGCAGAATCATAGTCAGACGAGCACTAGACAAACCAATGGAGCACAAGATGAATTGTCCACCAACAGATTTATTTACGCTTCCTCCTTAGTTCCACTAGCCATCTGTTGACAAGTTCCCGTTTCCCATCGCGTTATGAGTTGTGTTTGTGTGTGCTTCTGCACGCCCTGCTGATTACTATGGTAGTTTGCTTGTAAATGAAATATTTTCTTCAAACGCACACACGCACACAAAGGGGTGGGGGGGGAGGAGGGGGGGGGTGAGAAATGGAACATCTTTAAAACAATTACAAAATAGGAGAATTATGCTCTGTTGCAGAGGGGGGGGGGGGGGGGGGGTTGTTCCTTGTAGTCTTGTGTGATTGGGGTTTGCCTGTTGGAATTGGGTTAGCTTGAGCCGTGATACTATGAATTGTAGCGATTAGACGTACTAGAGTTTCTTCCCTTTCTCTTCTCTAACGCGTTTGAGGTTGATGTGGCTTTATCAAAGCAAAATGGTTGTGATGAGAAAAAGCAACACAAACCAGCATGTTTCGATGTTTGATTACCACCAAAAGTACAAAATGTTTTAAATGGTTTCGTTTTCCTGCACAGTATTTTCGAGGGGTCATTTGATGTGCGACGCGTGCTTCGGCCCAGTTTTTACGTTCATGGCTAATGATGTAACGCCGCGCGATCGTCCCTCCAGCAGAGCAATAGGTAGGCGACAGTTGTAGCAGAGATTCATGATAAGTGTCGGTGTGGTGTACGTGTCGGTGTGGTTGTATAAGAAATAGCTTGTCTTTTTGTTTCGTTCTTCTCGCCTCTCTTAAAAATGTATGTACCTGTCCCATATTAGGACTCGTTTTTACAAGGATTTTTCTTACGCATGCTACTATACTTTTTGTGTTTGTTCACTTTGTATCGTTTTCTAAATGTTACTTGTATTTATTTTTATCTTATACGCGTTTAAATAAAGTTGTACTATGTTGTCATCCGGGGATTGGAGTTTCCTCCCGTCTCGCGAATGTTGCTTCCACCGTTTGCACCTATCGGCTATCTTTTTACACACACCACACTTTTCTCTCCTCCCGTACTACGACGTCCGCGCGTACCTCCTCGGCTTCAAAAACGTGCGCACCGTCGAACAGCAACAACATCGTCTGATACGATGCGCATCGTGTAAGCAAGTGTACTGCACACACAAAGCCTATTAAAACATGCACGATCCTGTTCCCTGCATTATA